>JAODUP010000004.1:1322500-1920000 GCA_025642065.1 Paralvinella palmiformis
AGGCTAGATGAGTAGAAGTTACCAGCTGTTGGTAATCGTTTAATATATGTAAAGGTGCTAAGTCTATAGTATTGTACTCTAGTGTAACTTAAACTTGTTATCAAGGGCCTGATGGTAGCTAACACTATATAACGTTGCGCTTCCAACCCAAAACACCTAATATTTAGAAATAGCTTCATCCATGTTATCCTATCCTTAATGTGACTAACATATTGCCAAAGCCAACTCGTTATTATACTGTGCACTATAAATTTAAAAATGCGATCTCGCATAACAACCGTAGACAATATTTAGAACAATGGCATGTTCCTGTATTATCCAATTTTACTGGGGATCAAACTTGAATAAGATACTGGCTAATAGATAAAATGATATAGAGACATAAACACTGGGTGTATAGTGTTGATACATTGTACACTCAAGCTTCATTATTACAGTGGATTTCAAAATCTACTGTTCATACAAATCCATTTTTGAGACTAAATTGCTATTTAAAGGACAAAATATGCAGATTTGCATATCACTGGATTTACCTAATATCGGTATTATTCTTTTGAAATATAATAGCGTAACGCGGTAATAACATTTGCACACTTCTCATAATATAACGTTAGTATTTATCAAAATATTATTCAAATGATTGATCTAGTTGGGATGCGACTTGACACACAAACAAATCTCCAAACATCTGTTCACAAATACGTACCAAGATGACGTCAGACATAAATCAGTAAAAACCACTCCTTACGAAACAAAGTGAGCGATATAACTAAACTAACATCTTGCATTCCTGGTGTGAACATACCAGGTTATCTGAAGTGATACATCACAGCTGATTTTGCACTGGAGTCGTGCAGTCTCGCCCTCATTCACAACACACCCTCTGAGTGGGGTCTCCAATTGCGGAACTGGTGCCTCTTCCGTGCTGAATTCGCCTTCTTCCTCTTCGTCGTCACCTTCAACGACCTCAACAATTCTCTTCTGAGTCACAGTCCTTACTTCCACCGTGGTGTCGCCATCAACAGATTTCTTGATGGTCTTTGTCTTACTGACACTCATGTGGCTGCCATCGTCACCTTCCGTTATCGTGGTCACCACTGCTTCCCCTTTTCCTTCTTCTCCTAAATCTTCCTCACTTTCTTCCTCTTCAGATTCTTCTTCGGATTCTTCCTCTGTGTCGTCCGCGTCCTCCGAACCAATAGTGATCGTTTCGGTAGTCATTTCTATTGTCTGCTCGGCCGCAGCCTCTGGTTGTTCTGTCACCAAAGTGATGGTTGCATCCATCTCTTCCGTGGATTCGCCTCCAATGCCAGCCGTCATAGGACCGTGCACGAGATGACCACCTTCAATAACTATGGTTTCACCCTCGACAGCCTCTGTCGATGATGTGACATGTACTCTCATATCAGAGCTGACTACTATTATGTTTGATGTCAGTTGTATCACGCCACCAGAGCTAGACGCTTTTATTGTGTAATCACCTTCGTCGGATTTCTCAGCGGACGAAATTGTCAGTACGTAGACATTTTTATCTTCTGTGAAAATCTTTATACGATCCGAGTTGGATAAGATGTTTCCATCTTTCGTCCTGGAATAGAAAAATAGTCTTCTGCATTGATTCTGTAAATGTCCTGGCACGACCTTTAGATACTTTTTTCTGGATATAGAGATATCTTTACCAATGGATATGTTATCCGAACCTCATATTATGCTTAAACATAAACCTATATTGCGATGAGTGTCTAAGAATTTAAGTACAGATTATTGATGAAATATTTGAACAAACTATACAAATGTTAAAGACAAACATCATTGAATAGTAAAAGTATACATAATGATTTTAACATTTATTTAATAATTTGCTATTGTTTATTATCATTGAGCGGTTTTAATAAAAGATATTATGTACACACCACCCAAACACACACACACACTCTCATACGTACATTCAAAAATGAACAATAAAACAGCACATCAGCATTCATCTATCTATATATACAATAATTTCCTCGAGTATAAGATGCCAAATTAGGGAGATTTGTCAATAAGGAATTTGTAACTTATGATAATTAAATGAAATAATTTTCATCAAATCTAAACTTGGAGAAATTTAATTTTATTAGAAGGAAAAACTGCTATAAAATACAATATACTACTGCTAGTTTGTCTTAAAACGGTGAAAAGTTAATTATATACGTAGGTAATAATCACCTATGGTATAACTTCTTAATCAACGCATATGCACTCAGTTTTTACGCTTAATTTAATACATAATACACTACTGTGCATTGTCTTAAAGATGTTGGAAAGAAAAGGAAAGATCTATCTGAGAACAACATCAGCGAATTATTCTGTTATAGGTAGTATACTCTGTGTGTGTGGTGTGCGCGCGCGTGCGCATGTCTGTGTGTGTGTGTGTGTGTGTCAAGGGGTTCGTGTCGTATGAACGGCTTAGTAAAACTGCAAACAAATAGTCGGAGCTTCCCTGGTTTACAATAAGTGTAATATCCAGTTATAAAGACATAATTAGGTATATATATATATATATATATATATATATATATATTAGCATACCAGATTATCTCAAGTGATGCATCGCAGCTGATTGAACATTGGAGACGTGCAGTCTCCCCCTCATTCACAACACAACCTCTGAGTGGAGTCTCCAGATGTGGAACTGGTGCCCCTTCCATGACGACCTCCCCCTCGTCACCTCCAACGACCTCAACAGTCCCCCCACGAGTAACAGTCCTTAATTCCACCGTGGTGTCACCACCAGCAGACGTCTTACTGACAGTCACGTGGCCGCTATCGTCACCTCCTACTGCGGGACGTTCTGTCATTAAGGTGATAGTTGCATCCTTCTCTTCCGTGGATTCGCCTCCAGTGCCGGTCGTCATAGCACCGTGCACGAGATGACCACCTTCAATAACTATGGTTTCACCCTCGACAGCCTCTGTCGATGATGTGACGTGTACTCTCATATCAGAGCTGACTACTATTATGTTTGATGTCAGTTGTATCACGCCGCCAGAGCTAGACGCTTTTATTGTGTAATCACCTTCGTCGGATTTCTCAGCGGACGAAATTGTCAGTACGTAGACATTTTTATCTTCTGTGAAAATCTTTATACGATCCGAGTTGGATAAGATGTTTCCATCTTTCGTCCTGGAATAGAAAAATAGTCTTCTGCATTGATTCTGTAAATGTCCTGGCACGACCTTTAGATACTTTTTTCTGGATATAGAGATATCTTTACCAATGGGTATGTTATCCGAACCTCATATTATGCTTAAACATAAACCTATATTGCGATGAGTGTCTAAGAATTTAAGTACAGATTATTGATGAAATATTTGAACAAACTATACAAATGTTAAAGACAAACATCATTGAATAGTAAAAGTATACATAATGATTTTAACATTTATTTAATAATTTGCTATTGTTTATTATCATTGAGCGGTTTTAATAAAAGATATTATGTACACACCACCCAAACACACACACACACTCATACGTACATTCAAAAATGAACAATAAAACAGCACATCAGCATTCATCCATCTATATATACAATAATTTCCTCGAGTATAAGATGCCAAATTAGGGAGATTTGTCAATAAGGAATTTGTAACTTATGATAATTAAATGAAATCATTTTGATCAAATCTAAACTTGGAGAAATTTAATTTTATTAGAAGGAAAAACTGCTATAAAATACAATATACTACTGCTAGTTTGTCTTAAAACGGTGAAAAGTTAATTATATACGTAGGTAATAATCACCTATGGTATAACTTCTTAATCAACGCATATGCACTCAGTTTTTACGCTTAATTAAATACATAATACACTACTGTGCATTGTCTTAAAGATGTTGGAAAGAAAAGGAAAGATCTATCTGAGAACAACATCAGCGAATTATTCTGTTATAGGTAGTATACTCTGTGTGTGTGTGTGTGCGCGCGCGCGCGCGTGCGCATGTTGTGTGTGTGTGTGTCAAGGGGTTCGTGTCGTATGAACGGCTTAGTAAAACTGCAAACAAATAGTCGGAGCTTCCCTGGTTTACAATAAGTGTAATATCCAGTTATAAAGACAAAATTAGGTATATATATATATATATATATATATATATATATATAGCATACCAGATTATCTCAAGTGATGCATCGCAGCTGATTGAACATTGGAGACGTGCAGTCTCCCCCTCATTCACAACACAACCTCTGAGTGGAGTCTCCAGATGTGGAACTGGTGCCCCTTCCATGACGACCTCCCCCTCGTCACCTCCAACGACCTCAACAGTCCCCCCACGAGTAACAGTCCTTAATTCCACCGTGGTGTCACCACCAGCAGACGTCTTACTGACAGTCACGTGGCCGCTATCGTCACCTCCTGCTGCGGGACGTTCTGTCATTAAGGTGATAGTTGCATCCATCTCTTCCGTGGATTCGCCTCCAATGCCAGCCGTCATAGGACCGTGCACGAGATGACCACCTTCAATAACTATGGTTTCACCCTCGACAGCCTCTGTCGATGATGTGACGTGTACTCTCATATCAGAGCTGACTACTATTATGTTTGATGTCAGTTGTATCACGCCGCCAGAGCTAGACGCTTTTATTGTGTAATCACCTTCGTCGGATTTCTCAGCGGACGAAATTGTCAGTACGTAGACATTTTTATCTTCTGTGAAAATCTTTATACGATCCGAGTTGGATAAGATGTTTCCATCTTTCGTCCTGGAATAGAAAAATAGTCTTCTGCATTGATTCTGTAAATGTCCTGGCACGACCTTTAGATACTTTTTTTCTGGATATAGAGATATCTTTACCAATGGGTATGTTATCCGAACCTCATATTATGCTTAAACATAAACCTATATTCAAACGTATGTCTAACGAATCTAAGTGCAGAGTATTGATGAAATGTTTGCAGAGTTTCATTTGAACAAACTACACAAATTTTAAATAGCATAAGTATATAACCTAATGATTATTTATTAATTTGCTATTGTTTAATAACATTTAGTGGCTTTAATCAATTGCATCATGTGTTTTCGCACACACACACACACACACACACACTTTCTCTCATATGTACATTCGAAAACGTACTACAAAATAGAACATCAACATTTATCTACCTATAAATACAATAATCTCTCTGAGTATAGAACGCTAAATTAGGGAGATTTGTCAATATGGAATTTGTGACTTATGATAATTAATTTAAATAATTTTCATAAAATCTGAACTTTGGGAAATTTTATTTACTAAAAACAAAAACTACTATAAAATACACTATGCTACGGTAATTTTGTTTTAAATGGTCAAAAGTTCATTCTATACTGAAGTAATTATCACCTAAGGCATAACTTCTTAAGCAACACGTAGGCACTCAGTTTTCACACTGCATTTTCAAACATGTTCAAAGGAATAGATTACAATGAGTGCTAGTATCTAGTTATAAAGATATAATTGGGTTAAATATTAAGGAATATATCGCGTTATCTTTGTACTTCTGAAGAAACATTTATATTTTAATCATCACATCGTTTCAGGTTATAATCGGTAAATTTGTTTTAATATGTTTATTGATGTTAATTTATTTTCCTTCTCTAGTGTACAAAGTTTACTTTACAAGCACGTTCCTCTGTAAAACTGAAACTGATGGAAAGATATGTTCAGTTTAAGAAACGTTCCCGCGTTATCGGCTTAATTTCTAAAACGCTTTTTTATATCTCGGGTGAATTTATCAGTACATAATTTTCTTTATATATATATATATATATATATATATATATATATACATACATACCAGATTATCTGAAGTGGTACATCGCAGCTGATTGAGCACTGGAGACGTGCAGTCTCCCCCTCATTCACAACACAACCTCTGAGTGGAGTCTCCAGATGTGGAACTGGTGCCCCTTCCATGACGACCTCCCCCTCGTTACCTTCAGCGACCTCAACAGTCCCCTTCCTAGTTACCACTATTTGTCCTGTTTTCTCTCCCACTATATCTCCCGTACTTTTTCCCACTGCCATTTGTTGGGCCCCTTCCCCGATCGTAATTGTTTCAGCAGTCAATTCTATCGTCTGTTCTGCCCCTGCGTCGGGACGTTCTGTCATTAAGGTGATGGTTGAGTCCATCTCTTCCGTGGAGCCACCTCCAATAACAATGGTCTGACCTTCGATTGCCTTTGTAGAGGATGTCACGTCAAATGTCACGTCGGAGCTCTCTCCAGTCATAGTCACATATTGTTGCGTCGTTTCCGCCGTCTGCAGCATCACAGACTCCTCTACCGCTTCTCGTCCGGCAGCAGCTAGGGTTACCTCAGTTTCAGCAGTCCCAGCTGCAGATGACTGAACTGTCACAGCTGCCTCAGCTTCTACCTGCTCAGTAACCTCCGTCTTAGGTTCCTTCTCTTTTTTCTTCTTCTTTTTTTCTTCCTTTACTGAGTCATCTGGTGACTTTTCACTTGAATCTGCTGCCTCTTCCTTGTCTTTCTTCTTCTTTTTCTTCTTGTCTACTTTTGCGGCATCTTCCTTGGTTACTTCGTCTTCTGATGGTTCTTGAACCTTTTCTTTTTTCTTCTTCTTCTTCTTCTCCTCTTTAGCTGTATCTTCCACGGGTGATGCCTCCTCCTCTGATTTAAGTTCTTTGCCCTTCTTCTTCTTTCCCTTCTCTTTCACGGTTTCTTCTGTAGAAATATCTTCTTCAGATTTCTCTTCCTTGTCCTTCTTCTTTTTCTTTTTCTTCTCTTCTTTCTGTATTTCTTCAACTGCTACTTCTTCTTCTGATTTATCATCTTTGTTCTTCTTTTTCTTCTTTTTCTTTTCTTCTTTGGCAGCTTCCTCTGCTGACACCTCCTCTTCTGATTTATCTTTCTTCTTTTTCTTCTTCTTTTCTTCTTTTGGCTTCTCCTCCTCTCCTATGGGTTCAACGGCTGATTCTTCTGAAACCTCTTCTTTTTCTTTCTTCTTCTTTTTCTTCTTCTTTTCTTCTACAATTTCTGGGGTTTCTTTGGGGGTTTCCGGAACTGATCCTGGTGCAACTTCTTCTGGAACCTCTTTCTTGGCTTCTTCTTTTGGTTTTTCTTCTTTAGGGACTTCTTCTTTTGGCACTTCTTTTACAGGAGCCTTTGCCTTAGGAGCTTCTTCTTTAGGAGCCTCTTCTTTGGGAGTTTCTTCCTTAGGTTTTTCTTCCTTATGAGCTTCTTCTTTAGGCTTTTCTGCCTTTGGAGCTTCTTCCTTAAGTTTTTCTGCCTTAGGAGTTTCTTCCTTGGGTTTTTCTGTCTTTGGAGCTTCTTTTTGGGGCTTTTCTATCTTAAGACTTTCTTCCTTAGGTGTTTCTTTCTTGGGAGCTTTCTTCTTGGGCTTTTCTGCCTTAGGTGCTTCTTCCTTAGGCACTTCTTCCACAGTCGGTGTCTCTTTAATAGTTACCGCTTCTTTGACAGCAACTTCTTTCCCAGCTGTTTTCACTTCTTCAGTAGTTGTCTCCTCCTCCGTCACTTCAAGGGTAACGTCGGCACTTTCTTCCTCAATCTGAATACTCGATTCAGTTTCAGCCATGACTTCAGCCTCCACCTCGGCTTGTACGGTTATCATCGCTTCAGCCGTCTCTTCAGCTTGTTGAACGGCTTCCTCCTCTTTGGTTAACATCACTACAGCCTCGGCAGCCTCAGACTCCACGGTTATCATGGCCTCAGTCGTCTCTTCGCTCTCTTTCGTTACTTCATCTTCAGTCAGCACCACTTTCATGGCTACTTCAGCTTGAACATCGGCCTGTACTTCTTGTGGCTCTGTTACTGGAGCGCTCACTTCTAACTTTACTTTGGCCGCCTCTTCGATTTTCTTGGGCTTTTTCGCTGGAAGATGGATATATTATTTTTGAAAAGGTGAGCTATTGTAAATTGTGCATAAAATTAATCACTCCCAATACTTGTATGTTTCATTGGATTATATATATATATATATATATATATATATATATATATATTTAAAACCAATGCCAGAGATGAGACACATACAAATATTATATATATATATATATATATATATATATGACTTTTCACCTTCTACTACAATTGTACAGTCAGATGACACAGATCCGGTATCATTAGTAGCGACAACACGATATACGCCAGCATCTGTCACCTCAGCATCAATCAATTCCAAATTATAACTATCCTCCTCAGCGTAGATCTCGTAGTGATCTGTAAGTAAGTTACATCATTTATAATAAGAATTTATATTTGTACTTAGATTAAGACCAATCTTTTCTCTGCTCAGAAGAAATTTTGAAGATGACTGGTTTCTATTTTTGCCTAAAAATAAGTACTATATTTTTTTAAATTAAACAAATATACCAGTACAATCGTTATCTCCCACGGCTATTCAAGAATACAAGCTGGGGGACTTTTTAATGTCATATTCACCATCGTTTAAAACTCTGTTGTCAAATTCTTTAGCGAACACACAGACATATGCAGATAAACAAATAAACATGCGATTATATATATATATATATATATATTGTCTTTTATAAATGATGGAAAAGTGCACTTCGTTTAGTATATGTAATGGATAGAAGCTTAATGTGAACAACTAAAACGCACAGGTGAGTGAGTGAGTGAGTGAGTGAGTGAGTGAGTGAGTGAGTGAGTGAGTGAGTGAGTGAGTGAGTGAGTGCGTGAGTGAGTGAGTGAGGTTTCCCAACAACCAGGTACATAAGAAGTCGTTTAATACTTGCCATTTTCTGTTATGTCAATATCATCTTTAAACCATCTAACTGTTGGGCTAGGCTTGGCATCCTTGATAACAACCGTTAGCTTGACAACTCCTCCAGCCTTTACCGTTTTATTTTCCAGTGGAGTTTCAATTCTAGGAGCTGAGCCCTTTTCAACAACAGTAGCCGCCACCTCGGCAACAGCTGTCGTAATGACGGCAGCAGCTACTGTCTCGGCAACAGACGTCACAGCTTCTGGGGCTTGTTCAGATGGTTTGTTGGCAGCCTCGGAAACAACTGTTTCAGAAACTGCCGAAGCTTCTTCCTCGGGTTCCTTTCTTTCTGTGGCTATGAAAAAGAAATTGGTTCCGGTTTATTGCTGAATTGTAATTGTTCCCTCAAAGGAATGGTTCGCTTAAAATACTGGCTTTCCTTTTGTTTATTTTGCTTTTCTTCCACTATAAGACTATGATAAATGCGAACTGGCACTGTTTCACAAGTAAACTTCAAAGTAAAAAGGCGAATTCACAGATATAAGATAACCGGACGGGGCTAACAGTCAGGCTATGGAGACGCCGTAAGAGTCCAATAATCCATCATATGATCATCACTGACCAATCGGAAGGCTTACGTTTTTCCTTCAGCTCGACTCCTACAATGTACTCTGGCATATGCATCTCCTCAATCTTACAACCTATCTGGAGAGATTCGCCTTCTTTCACTTCGTTTTCCATGGGTAAGCGTTTCACAAACCTCGGTGCTGTTAACAGAAAAACACGGGAACAAACATATTACATTAACTTGTTAATGAATCAGTTCATCAAAAGAGGTTGCTTCATTTAAAATTATTTATAGTAACCAAAATACAAACTAAAAATTGGCAGAGATATATGCACTTTTTGGTTTATCTGTTTAATAGAACATATTATGGGAATAAACATAGGCAGCTCAAAACAAAAGAAGTGAAATCATTAATTGCATATTATTATATAAATCAATTATTTAACCATATCATTCGGTGTTAGTGGTATATCTAGTTTTTTTAATGCAGCTGTCTGTAATCAAGGGATTGTAGCAATATTACAATCTTTATTACTGTAGATCAGTTTATTTCGGTAAACAGAAAATAATGGGAATTTAATGTGAAAGGATTAATATGATAATACATATTTGGTTTTTAATACTAAACAATTTGTACAAATAATGTTTGAGTAAAGAGCAAAATGAAATATACGTAAAACTAACCGCCGACAGTTTATACTTGAACAAAATTTAAACTCGACAATAATATCATTATATATGGCTATAGGATATTGGCACTATGGAAATATTGTAATTATTAGTATTATTTGGGATTGATGATTGATGTTTTTCGGCCACTTTTGTGCACATAGTAGGCTAAATCGGCCTAGTGACATCCAAAGGTAATGAAGCGAAGTCAAAGATGAAACAACCTTCAGATATGCCCACGCCGAGATTCGAACTGAGGTGGTAGTGATCTGTGGTCCAACGAGACTACGGAAGCGCCCCAAAATATTATTACTTAGGACCGGAAGGACGAGTTCTTCATATATATTAATATACGGGCATAAGACCTGAACTAAAGATAAAACCACCAAAATATAGAGATATGTACTAATGAAACTAAACTTAAACGGAAATATTTATCCATAAATCCGTTTGTTTTATACTAGTGCATTATTATAAATAAAGCTGATTCTCTCTCCATTAACAAATATTTAATCAGTTCCCTCACAAGCTAATCTTCAAGCAAAAACAAGATAACGATCTATTTCGTGCGTGCAGCGTTTCAATACAAAATACACGATAAAAAGATAAAGAGATTCTACTAGGAGCTGAAAAAGCTTCCATTTCAAAGATATATAAAACTGTATCCCACAAATCTATACAAGATGGTATTGTGGTTACTCATTGACGCAACTCTCCCTATATTATTTATCTACAGTCAACATGGAAAATGTATGTTTTATTATTTTGTTGTTCATATTGTAAAAAACGTGTGACATCAACATCATCCGAACGGATCATTAGAAGTTCAACGCGGTATATTCGCCATTATTTTATTTACCCAATTTAAACTGATCTACGGTAGATTATTATACAACTTACCCATTTTTCCATGATCTCGGATGAAGTCCACTTGAAGGGTGAAAAAATAAATAAGAAATAAAACTATAAAGCAAAATGAAAAGTAAAACAATACTGAGTGCCGCATATCTGTATATCTGTAACACATTGTAACATGTAATACAGATATTACTGTAATAAGCATAAACCGAACATAATCAGTGTTAGCATCACCAAGGAAACCGATACAACTGCACAGCAGCTAAACTATAAATAAATTATATAGAGTGACAACCTAATATCTCTATGACTATTTACTTTAAACCTAATTTAAATTAGTCTCGCACGCACACACACACGCGCGCACACACGCCATGAACGCATGCGTGTGTATACACAGGAAATGCAAGCACGACTTTCCCGAAATACCAATAGATACATAGTACGCATGCACTCGTATATTCACAGACATGCAGTGTCGTACCTAAACATACATACATAATTATGTCCTAAATCTAACTGATAACACGAAAAGACAAACGTATTAATTAATAAGTATACACATATAAACACACACACACACACACGAGCAGACACACATTCTAGTCTAAAATCGTCTATCAAGCATAAAGCACAACTTCTGTGCCACTTCTGTTTTCAATTGTGTTACACAACCGCAAACGAATATCTATATGCGTAATATTGTTGTAATTATGTATAAGGATCTAAATATTCTAAGACAATAATAAACTAATTTTGCGTATGGTTGATTAATGGCCTGGAAGTTTAGTCAAATATAGGGGTATGGAAATATGTCATTTTGTAGACGATAAAATATAAACTATTGCATTTAAACCCGCTTAGCTCCAGACTGCCAGACTACAAGGATGCGGCAAGCAGACGGAAGAAATCAGGATCCGTGGTTGTTCTGTCAGTTATATTAACTGTCAAACATGTTGAAAAATAGCGAATGGCATCTTTTTAAAGTTTATTAATCTTCAAAGAAAGCAAAATACTAATACTCATGTTACACCTATAGATTTAGGTCCGAAGTGTTAGTTATTGGAGGCTTTTCACGTCCGTTTCAAATAATGGCCGGGTCTACACTAATATGCAAATAATTAAACGCACCGGCCATTAATCATCCAGACACACTAAGCGATAATATATATTCTAATTTTCATTAAACATCTGATAAGATCTAAACCTCTAGCCCTGTGCAGTTTCATCCGTTTCCACTGCCATAGCAGTTTATCATTAAACTAGTAGTTATTTATCTGTATTAGCAACCAGCAAAATAATGACAAAATGTATTAACGTCAACAAAAAATAAAATCCAGACACTTGTTAATAGGTTACGGCATCCTGTAGTTAATGCGTGAGAGAAATATCAAATACATACGTTCGAATTCCTGTAGGTCGGGAAAATCAAGACGCTTTCTTATCAATTCATAATCGTCTCTGAGAAGGAAGAACAAAGTTATTAAAATTATCACGTCAATTAATCACTAATGATTTATTATGATTAGCATAAATTTCCGACATCGTGCATCACCAAAAAGAAGTCACATACAAATAAACAAATCAGTTAAAATATCTGAAAAGTAGTCGGCATCATTTTGTTTTTGTAAGTCTACTGGCATAACGTGCACCAGTGTAATACATATACACTGGAAAATAACTATCATGTTTATAATTATGATCAATATGGCTTACTCATCTATGTCCGCTCTTGGTGTCACTTGAAGCCAGACGCTGGTCTTTGTACGACCAAGAGGATTCTCGGCCACGATTGTGTACTCTCCGGGGTCTGTTTGTAGGATGGCTCGTATCTGCATGATGTGATGGTCGCCTTCAACTAACACCCGATGACGATTTGTGTAGTTTAGCTCTCTAGCTCCCTTATACCACTTCACTGTATGGTGAAGGAAATCGGATCATAGGACGTTGATTTCAAATTTTGTCCAATTGTGAAACCGTTCTCATCATAGGAAACCGTTCTCATCATTTGCATTTGTTTAAATTACAATGTAATGTATCAGATTTTTATAGAAAATGTGTACCAAACTCTGAAAATAAATACTTCTATCACGTTGTTTGTGAATGATTGTTTATAAATATAAATCAAAGTGATATTAACTTATCAGACATAAGAAAACGTATTTGAACAGATTTGAGAAAAGTCATTTCTCGGTATTTAGACTTGCTCCCTTTTCAATCATAAATAGATGCCAAATTAAACAACACACACACACACATACACACACATCATGGAATAAAAAGCCTAATGTTTTTTCTCCGTGGTTTATCCCTATAAAAGTTTAGAAATATTGTCTCAGAAAGCTGGACAGCTCTGTGGCTGGTCAATTATGTCCATGCACAGACCAACATCTACTTGCCTACAGGTTTTGGAACACCATCCACGACACATCTCATCATTACTGGATCACCCGATACGGCTGTCATCTCAGAAGGAGGAACCTGGATAAAGTATGGTTTAGTGCCTCCAACAGGTGCAGCCTTCAGCGGCGGTACGTCAAACACCGGCGTCACTTCACGAGATAACGACCTTCGCCGTATTACAGATGGCTTCTCACCATCTATCAGTTGCCCTTTATCTGAGGAGAGGTTTACCATCGATTGAATACAGATAAACATATTTTATGATCTGTAATGTGACATGGCAAAATAAGTAGATTTCCGGAATAGGCTACTCATAATCGTGAAGCATGCCAAAGCACCCAGTTCAACGTGACTGGTGCAATGTAAGTTTTTGAGAACGTTTCTGGGGTACTTTGAAAAATCTTGTATGACTCCTGTACTTCAATGGACGTAGTTTTATTGTATCTTATAATGAGATATGTTATGAATACGCACCCGTCCATAAAGTGACCGTACAAAAATGACGTAAAATATAATATTCTTATCGTACAAAAACAGTATATCTATCCTGTGCTCTTTTACTTCTTTTAAATAATGAAAATAAATACCAGCTCTAAATACAGAAGCTAATAGTCTCTTTACAACAGTATTTGTTGCGATAGTATTATTCGCTGTTACTCATTAGACTTACCTACAACCCTCAGAGTGGCAGCAGTCTTCTGCTTCCCTTCTCTGTTTTCGGCCACGCAATAGTAAAGACCCATATCAGCTTCATTGACGTTCTTTATCACTAACTTAGTGTTCCCTCTCTCATCCGAGAATATCTTATACTTATTATCCTCCGTGATATTGATATTATCCCTCTGCCTGTGTAATGTAGTGAATGAAGAACATTGACAATCTCTTATCATGTTTGAGGTAAATATTAACTGAGTGATTGAATTTAGTTGAGTTGTCACATGTAGGTCATGCGGCCGACGGGTGCTTGCCCGGGTAAACAAAATCCAGAACCACAGGTGTGAACGGAGTTCGAACCCAGAAGCTGGAGATTTAAGGCGAAGTGGCTCAAATCATAGCGCCATTGGGGGGCCTCGATAAGTGATGGAATAAGTCGATCTAAATGTTATGTTGCTGGTATATACTTGTTATTGTAAGTAGACTATTTGCATTTCTTTTGTATAACTCTACATGTTTTGTTCTGTACTAATGGTGTTTTGTTTTGCTTCAGGCTTGTTTACGCGATCAGAATGAGCAATCTTAATTAGTTTAAAGAATTTGATGAAGGAATATAAAGTTTCTACTGAGTTAGATGACTATTTAAGTCATGAACGTCTATGAGTGTGATGTACATTCCATACCAAATGAGATGATGAATGTATTAAAGGACACTGTATTAATCAGGCCACGATATCCCTTCCCGCATGTCGAAAAAGGCAACTAAAATGACATGACACTAAATGACCTTTTTTTCTGACGATGTCTCGTTACCCACTGACTCACCCATTCACCCACTCATCCTACAATCAGCCGTAATTTTTCAATGAATGTATCACGTGTATTTGGGCCCAAGTAAACCAACAGTTATGGGTAGTATGGAAATTAAAGGTAAATTAATTGTTTCAAGAGTCTGCTGTATGTCACACAATTGTTTGTTTCAACACGAAATAAAGGTATAGTTCTCATTACGATATTGTCACAATCAGAGGTCTCTAAACAAGCATTATATGATTGCATCAATACAAAACGAAACTATATTTTACTATTAACAAAAGACAGTCATTACTCTGTGTTACGTTTGGAGATAAATGCCGTGTCCAATGGGTTTCGACCCCGAGCTGTGATACATGAAAGCCCATTACTAACTTAGTTACTAGTCATCTGGAGTAAAGTGTGGGCGGTATAGTTATGCTAAATATAAGTCGATGAGTTGGCAAAGGCTCACGTGTTTTTAGAATTTCATACAGATCCGTTAGAGACGGAAATCAAGATAAGATATTATAATGATAACGCCTTTTCTTGGAAATTATCAATATTGATAGTGTTACCAGTGTTCAATCAACATCTACAAATATATTTATATCCTATGCTATGTTTTTGCGAATCCTGATACCTAATTATGCATTGTAGTGGAGTCTCGTTACAATCTTTATCGGAACACCGGATTTTCAATATTCGGACATATACAAGTGGGAAGGATATTTATGTAATGTTTATATGTTACAATTAGCCGGATATAATTGATTTGCTTTTAAAACAGGAATATGGATGCGCCAAGAAACGGGGTTAACAACAGGCCGAGGTTCAGATCATGGCTTAGTTTAAGTCTGAAGAAGATTTCATATTTCATTCCATCCCATCGCCTTTCAAGATTGCTTCGCCAATGTAGCGTGCAGAAGATGGAATAAAACAACTCTGCGTTCGCATTTAACTACGAGAGCAGATACTGTTTGTAGATTTACATTCCAGGACCAAGCTGCTAAAATTCAGTCCAGTTCCAGACTTGACTCAGTCGCATAGCAAACTTCTTTAGTAACCAAGTGCCAGATATCCCGGTTTATAGGCAACTTGTGGAATTGCCAGTACACCAGAGGTGAGCCAGAAGTCAAGTTAACTGATGTTAAAGATGGAATGAAGAATCCACATATCAACCTTGGAACTTAATAATAAATTGTTTTCAATCTGAACATATAGGACGTTCCCCATACATAAATATAGATAAATTTAATTAATGCATATGCACGTATGCAATAACAAGGTGCTTCATATATCAGGTATTATAATTGTACAGAATCACAGGGAACTATTAATGAAAGATTGATATCGTTATGATAACCACGAATAAGACCTCGGCCAGCGATTGAAATGGTAGACACTGGATATAGTCACAAGAAGGTAGAGTATGTATGTTTCTACATTTTATCTAATGACATGAAAAGGACTACTTTAGATTACAAACGGAATACTTTCTGAAATACAACTTTAACGTTTTAAATAAATTAAATTTCCTGATGCCGTGGAACACACACACACGCGCGCGCGCTCGCGCGCACACACACACGCACATATATATATATATATATATATACATACATACATATACATACACACACACATACGAATATAAAAATGCCAAACTAGACACACTTACCATGTGAAGCTTGGCATTGGCTTTCCGGTAGCCTGAGCTTCAAATACAGCCTTCTGGCCAACCTCGGCCCAGATATTTTGTATATCCATCAAAAAGTATGGTTTGGTCGTTAAGCCAAGCTTCTGCTGATCAGGAGCAATTTCTAGAAAATTTTAATATTTCACAAATGTTTATATGAAATAAAGGAGAACTGATCAGTGATATAAATCATTATTGAAACCTCGCGATTAGTATTGCAGTGGTAATTGTTGTTGTATACAGCCAGAGTCAGCACCAGAAACAAGAAACAAACTTGTTTTAATGTGAGGTCTGATTTAGTTTTTAATTTTGACAGTTACTTTATAGATTTTTATAGATTAATTCTATTACTATGTTGATTATTATTTTAGTGGTTTTTGTTCAGTAGCTTGTTCACACGTAATCAGTTATATAACTAACAGTAAAAGTATTAAATGGTATTTTGTATCAGTTATTACTTACGGTGAATCATTATGTTAATAACATTTATACCGGAACTCCAATTAAATTTCAATACCGTGTAGTTTTAAATTAGTATTCACATAAAATTTTTGACGTTGTGGTGTGTGGGTAGGTGGTTGGATGTATAAATTCCTTATATAGTTTTCTAACAAGTTCCAGATCGGGTTCTGGGTTATAATGAATATTTATTTCAAATTTTAAGACCATTTAAAATGATTGATATATATATATATATATATATATATATATATATATATTGTCTTAAAGCAAATGGTCACGGTGAGAGAATTACTGTATTGAGTACTGACCTTGAACCTCAAGTGGGGCACTGCAGGCAGCCTTCACCCTCGGGATTGACTGCTCTGACAGTGTAAAGTCCATGATCATCTTTGGTCACATCGGTAATCTCCAGTGACAACAAGCCATAATTATTCTAGAAATAAATAATGATTAAGCATAAACTTCTAGTACGCTTTATCGGTATGTTAGTACACAGACCACACATATTAAAGTGCCATGAGCAAATGTTTTGACGTTGATGAAGATAAAAGGTGTGAAATTAATAATTAAAATGTTTATAGGTATACTAAATTAGCGGTGGCTAATTATCAGTTACGACTATCTGTCTCACACACACACAACACACACACACACACACACACAAACACACAAACACACATCAATACATGATGTTCACGTGTGTGTGTGTGTGTGTGTGTGTGTGTGTGTGTGTGTGTGTGTGTGTGTGTGTGTGTGTGTGTGTGTGTGTGGTCAAGAGCAAATGTTGAATTGGGCATCTGGAAACAAAGACTAGTTACTTGCCCGTGAAATGCTGTAAAATTCCAGTCTTTTCGTGAAAAAGGGTATTTAAATATTCATAGATGAATAAATAAAATAAATCTATATATATAAATAAGTGTGTGTGATTTCCGACAATAAAAGATGTATTAGCCAGTAATATCTTAGTCTTATCCAGTATGTATCTTTTCATTTCATATTTATAACGAATAAATAGTCACATCATTGTTAATCTCTGCTCAGGAATTTGCCCAAGCGACTTGGCAGGAAACCATACTTTTCGTGATCTAGACTAGCAAACATAAACGAAATATGTATGGATCCATTACATTGACCTTGTGCTATAAATTGTTATCTTACCGAAATACGATATCTGCCACCGTCATTAATGAGGTAGTTACCCCTGTACCATGAGACATCTGGTAGTGGAAGTCCCTGTACCGAACAGTTCAGCCGGATCGTCTGCCCTTCCGTACAGCGCTTTGGACGCAACTTGGACATAAACTTGTGGGCCAGCGTCGAGACGCTTCTTGCGACTGGATGCCAGCGATGACTTGGTGATGGTCGACTCCTGGTCGGAGAGCGCCGATCCGACGGATCGTTGCGAATAGATGGAATCATAATCCAGACCTGGATGAACATGGAAAGAAGGCAAAACATCAGGCTTAATGTATGGGTATGCAAGTTTATTTGCATGGTACGGTTCTAAGTCCAGGTCAGCCGCCTTCGGCAATGGTCTCATTTTGGGCGGAAGAGTTTCCTTCTTGTGATCCAGATCCCATTCCTCCTCAACCTGCTTTCGAATCCTGTCCTTCAGGGTCATCTGTTTCTCCATCACATTTGCCATGCCTTCTCTGATCTTAGCTCTATCTTGATATTCGACATCGTACTCTGATCTTTTGCCATAAAACCGTTTAAGTATTTCCGTGACGTCTGTACCATAAGGCACGACAAGCCTTTCTTTCATTTTGATGCCATATACGACGGCATCGGGGCTGGCGCCGATCTTCTTCAGCTGGGCTTCGTTCAGCTGGAAGAACTCAAAATGCTGGTAGATGAGGGTCTCCTCTGGGAACCAGCTGCGGTTCGCCTTGACAAATTCCTCTAGCAAATGCATCGACTGCTGCAGATGTTTCGTCCGCATTATGATCTCCTCAATTTTAATATTCGCCTCTCGATGATCGCCGCGACCATACTGCGACACGTGCTCATAAGTGACCGCCTTCTTACCAGACGGCAGCACCACCATGCTGACATTGCTCGGCTCGAACCTCGTTCCCGGCTCGATGACCATATGGCTGATGTCCGAGCTTCCTCTTCGACCTAGGTCATGGATGACATGGTGAGGACGAACGCTGCTTCCAAGTCCATAGCTCTTGACGGGCAGTGCCACCTCGTGATCGACGCCATAGAAGCGCGAGATGCTAGCCGATCTCCTCCTCGGCGTAAAGATGACGCTATCGTCAACTTCATACCCAGCTCTTGGGAATCGGGACAAGCTCGCAGCACGACTTCTTGCCCTTGATCGGATGATTAGGGGTTCCACCTCGGAATTGACCATAAACTGCCTAGATATGCTCGGTCTTCTAGCCCTTGGCCTTCCTCTTGGTGACACAACATCCAGACTATCCACTTCCAACCTTTCATTGCCAGCCCCCAATTCAAAGCCATAAGTATTATACGAAATGTCGTAATCTCTAGGTCGCTGGGACTTGGGTGGCAGTGATGCACGCAATAGGGGCTTCGGTGGGATATACCCAGAAACCGATATGGGTGCTGGCAGCTGGATTGGTTCAGGAGGTGGCCTCGGTCTTGGTTTAGTCAGCAGTATGGGTGTTGACAGGTGGATTGGTTCAGGAGGTGGCCTCGGTCTTGGTTTGGTCAGCAGTATCGGTGTTGACAGCTGAATTGGTTCGGGGGGTGGTCTCGGTCTTGGTTTGGTCAGCAATATGGTTGTCGACAGTTGGATTGGTTCGGGAGCTGGCCTCAGTCGTGGTTTGGTCAGCAGCTGGACGGGTTCGGGAGCCGGCCTTGGCCTCGGTATTGTCAGTACCGTGGGCGTGGACAACTGGACTGTTTCAAGAGTGGGTCTGGATCTCGGTTTGGGCTCAGCCTGCACGTGTACTGTGGCATGGCCGAACGACGGAGCAGAAATATACGCGTGAGGTATCGGCTCGTCTGGGTCGCTCCTGGTCTTCACCGAGGCATAGCCCAACACGAACGAGTCACCAGTCCCGCTGCCCTCGACATTCGTACCTTGGCGGGAAGCGTATACTGGATCGGATGCCAGCACTCGCCCGACATCACGGTCAACCGACAGCGAATAACGCCTTCTCGGGGGCAGTGTTGATGTTACTGCGCTACCATATCGGTAACCGGTATCATCTTTGACGGTGATATTAGTTGTACGTCTGGTACGGCTACTAGTGTAACTGCCTGGTGTGTATCCACCTCCGTGTACCGAGGAATAGCTGCTGGACGAATCATAGCTCGATCCGTATGCCGAACTGGATCGTTTCTTCGGGGTATACGGTTCATAGTTTGTAGTGAACGCGGATGCCGTTGATGATCTTGACCTAGGTGAAGGGTCGGGGCCATTATAGGAACCGTACTTTCCGCCCGACCTTGACCTCGACGAGGTCGATTCGTAGGTGCTTGAGTAGGTTTTGGAAACCATGGTTACAGAGCGGGTATATTGTAGAGTAGAGATGGAGAGAACGCCAGCTTCCCACCTGTTGTTATTATGCCTTCATGCTGTGGAATACGAACCTAACCTAAAACACAGGTACAAACAGCCGGTACGTTAACGGCCTTATCTCTGTGTACTGGTTATCGCGCCATATTTATCCGCTCGGCTGTAACCTAATTACACGGACGAAGCTAAATTTCCGAACGCTACGAACTCAGAGGCGTTGGTACGGGATCCAATGGAAGCGCAAACTAAACACTACGAGCAAGCTAGAACTTATAACTGACGCTTAATAAGCGAACCGAATAGATCCAATTTTAATAGCGATAAGCAAATAATAGGGCACAAAATTCCAAAGATAAGCACAAAGCAAGCTGAGCCATTTTACGCGTGGGATCTTCCTATGATGGTAAATGACGATTCACGATACTGACAGATGTGAACTTCTGGTTCGTGTATGAAAATCCATCAGAAGCAGATGACATTCATCCGCTTAATAATCCACATTTGCACGAAGGCTACGCGATGCCGAACCAGATATCCAGACGGTGGGAAGCAATGGCGAAGCGTGGATATCCAGACGAAAAATACCACCACCTTGTTCTGGTGGATCAGTCTTCGGGTCTGTCTGCATAACAAGCCAGCGGCTACCTGGATACACGCCTCTACACCGGGAACAGCTATGAGACTAGACCGATCTGGATACTGCACGGATTATTGTGTGGGTACTGCCGGGATCATGTAAGGGCCGCAGTTCGCGGTAACGCTATTTCCATCCGCCAGCTTGGCCCGGCGTCGGTGTTACTCTGACGTTCCCCGACTTTCTAGCCAGTGCACCTAGGCGTACAGCGAACGGAGAGAGAGGCTTTGAAGAGTTCCACCGTGCGCGGGCCAGTGAGATATATCTCTTAATAAATACAGTTTTGCGTACAGATCGCGACTAGGATATCAAAGCCGTGTATCGAATTGCTTCAGCGGTAAGCCGAGGATTCCGGGATTGAGAATTTCAACGCATGCTGGGATTGTGGCATATTCCATTATAGAAGATTCTGCGGCTAAGATGATATTTATGACTGTACTATAACTAACAAGAGAAGAGTGTCTTCGCCGATAGCCTAAAAACCGCCGACGTTTTCATCTTCTTCAGTCCTAATCTAGATTTCCCGTTGCTTTGCCAGATTTCGGTGGCGCTGCTCCAGAATAACACCACCGCTGCTGTAATAATGCTCATCCGGTGTATGGAAATAGACATACCGGGTAAAAAAAGACTACAGCCAGTCAAACCTTCTGCAAAGTGGACACATAACCTCTTGTAAATTTTATACCATGACAACGGAGATTAAAAACCGCGTATTTTATTTAAACATATATACATACGCCTACACGATAATATGCGTCGACCCCGTAGGTAATGTCCAGGTTAGCCATTCCAGTATCTAGGCTCGGATGATATCAAACAGTGGAACAATCCGAAATAACGGCATCCCAATGAAACCACAATAACATCTCCCGAGACATCTGTCGGATCGTAATATATTTGTAATAGAAATCTACGGCCAACAATCGTCTCATCCTCATTTAATCTTCTTCTTAGTTGAATAAAGGAAGCATTTCATATTTTACCAAATTCCTTCTTCCGTCTTTCTGTTTTTGTTTACTTAGTTGCTAAATCAGATACCCCCATTCTCCCACCCCTCAAAACCTCCTTCTAAACTTACTCGCTGTGAATGTCTATCTGACATATCTTTCGCTACAACAGCATTCCCGTGTGCGTTCGTGGGCAACAGCAGTTCCACACTTAAAAAACTACGATTAAAACACTGCCAAGGTGACCCCTGTCTTTTCATTAGCGGTTTGATTATTTCCGATGTTAGGCCGCTATTTGTTGTCTATCCATACTTTGTAAGCCAACCATTCCCTGATATTTTTTCTCGGGTTTTATTTCGCATAACTTTCCATTTTTTTTCTTCTTCACCCTTCAGTGTCGGCCTTAAGATAGGCATCGGAGCAGTCCACATTTGATATTGTTCTTTGTTAACTAAATATGTTACTTCGTATAACACTTTGTCAGCCTCCAGCCAACCATCGTCTTTTCAGCAGCCCACTAAAGAGCTTGCGATATATATATATATATATATATATATATTATGATAAAAAATAACAATCTACTGACAAGAACAAGCTGGCATGGCAATAGATAAAGTAAATGTTTCCAGGGTAATGAAGTATTTAAACACGTTTACCAGGATCTATATATATATATATATATATATATGAAAATAGATGGTTGTTAGATTCACTTTAAAACAATAAATTGTTTCCCATAGTTCTTCTAAAACAATAAGTACGTTGGTAACTCTTTATTTTCAAAATATGCCACATTTTCAGGATTGTTGTATTTTGTATCTTTAATGCCGGCATTTTCCAATATAGTAGGTAAGCCGTTCAATCTATTCAACAATATGTATAATGTTTATACAAGTGCAATATTAATAACATATAATCAGATGCGTGCTATAATAATTATTTCTTCATTACAGCTCCCGAACGATCATACACTGCCAACTAAAAGTCAGCCAGGTCTATTGTTTGAGGATGAAACTGTGAAAATATCGCGAATAGGAAATAAAAACATCGTCCCTCAAAAGTATCGGCAATGAGAAACAACATAGTTTTACGGTGCCTAATACAGAATTGTCTGCATGCGGGCGCGTTTGCGCGCGCACGCGCCCGTGTGTATGTTAGTAATGTCTAAAAGAGTACTGGCACAGAGATCTAAATCCAAAGGAACGACTTTTCATGCAGAACTGGGTAGTCTCTCTTTATCTCCCTCCCTTGATCATTGTGTGTGTGTGTGTGTGTGTTTAAACAGTTGTGAAATATGTTCATTCTCATCAAACCAACGAAAAATAATAACAACGTGAGTTAATACACAACAGTAAACAACAGTTCCAAAATTAGTTTTAAATAAACATTCTTGGATTAATTTTTATAGAAAAAAACACAATAAACATCGGAAAGCGGCATAAACAATTATTCTAATTCGCTAAAAACCACTCGTTTGTTGTTATTGCCGGATGGCCCAATTTTCCATTAACCCTTCAAGCGATCTCTCTAGTTTTCTTTTAACCTTCTGCTTCCCATTAACACCCGCCTGGCTACTAAGCCTGGCCTGGTTTACAGCCTCTTTGCTCACATTCCGCATAGGAATAAAATGCCTATAAATATAGTTTAGATGTCAAGTTGTGTTAAGAAATGTGTTTTAAAAAGACAATGAAATATAATCTAGCCGTCTGGTTTTCTTCTGTCCATGTTATTTACACCATTAGAGCTAAAAGGAGTAATTTGTTCATTTGTTTGTTTGTTTGATTGATTGATTGTTATTCCGTACTATATATCGTCCTGCATGCCAAAAGGCAATTAAAACGACCTGGTCTTTATTCGCTGTGTTTATTTTTTGCCCGTCGACAAATGGGTCAAATTCCTAAAGGACATCAGCTATTTGGCATGGGCAAAGGACCTAGATCCGTCATTAAACGCCTGTCCATGCCATTTATCAATCCTTCAATTAGTATGATAATGTCTAAACAGTATCATACATTCTATTGTTTCTATCAATGGGTTCAGTTACCATGGTAGGTGATTAGCATTTTGGTGGATTTATTTTTCCTGGAATTTGATCATGAAACGTCTGGTCTTGTTTACAACTGTATTAACATGATCCTTGTTAGTTTCTTATTAACTTCAATAAACACATACGAACGAAATCACTCACTAACAAGTTGGTTAGTAAAAGGACGCATAGCTAAAGGACAACATCCCGTTAAACCCCACTCATTTACTGACTATTACAGCTCGTAACAGCCTATGCTACGCGAACAGTTGACGAACATCTTGGAGTCTGCATGTCCATTGACAGGTGTTAAAATCCTTAGAATGTGATCAATGTTATCCGGATAGGATAATCTAGTGATTGTTGGGTTTTTTTCCCGTTTACCTGCTCTATTTCGCTGCTTCCTTGGTCTTTCTTTCACTCTTGCCGTAAATAAACGTAAGTGAACGTTAACAGTTTCTGTCATCTGATTGGTGGCTATTTTTAGACCAGAAAGGCTTTCCTAATCTCGGCATGTTTTACACTTTTGATTTCGTTAGAGTGAAAGAATCGACGCACCATTATTGTCTATAATGTATTAGCACAATAATCACCCGATATGTCATTGCCAGAATGTTTCGCAGTGAAAACTGTTAATTTAATTAAATTACCACTGACACAGTTGAGAAAACGGAAGTGGAAATCCAGCAACGAGATGGAACTTTTTAGCCCTCACTATCGTGTACACAGGGGAACCAGCAAACTGTCAGGAATATTAACCAACTGTTCAATAATCTAATAATATTATATATATATATATATATATATATATATATATATTATTTTAATACCTGTTATCATTAACTGCACCTTATCCTATCTTACCCTATTCTGTATCCTAGATCACTCTGTTCTATATTATTCTGGCGCATTATGTCCCGTTGTCTCATTTCCTGTCCTATATTATTCTAGTTAACTTTACCCATTTATATATATTTTATGTTATTCTATCCTAACCTGTCATACAACCATGCCGACCATTTCCTACCCTATCATAGCCAATTCTATTTGATCCTATCCTATCATAAGATATTATGGTCCATATAGAAGGTTACTAGTTTCTGTCCCGATTCTGTTCTGGAATACATTAGTTTAAACTAATAGTGAAAGTTCACAAAAAAAAATTACATTATTTTTAGCCCCAAACAGCGTAAAGCCTTCTCCTTGTTGAGACCAAGTCTCACAGTAATTAACAACGCCACCCCCACACCAGCAGGGAGGGGGGCTGCCATCCCAAACTAACATTGTTAGCCCTCTGACCAACACGAACCTGGATCAAAACATTTTGTGATAACCAATTAACAATATATTTGTTTTTCTTGACAATGTATGACTCGGTGTGTATATCAAGGTGTAACAGAATCAAACGCCGAATATTCTCTCGTACAAATAACAATTAGCTCGCCATCCTATATGCTTCCCCAATTGTTAAGCTTCAATGCGTAAGTTTGCAGGATTCCCACAGCGTCTCAGCGTGTTTGTTTATGTACAGCTCGCAGATCCCAGGATAACTGTTACACATGTTTCCCAAACATCCCCCCGCCCCCGTCTTTCCAGATGTTATGGCCCTAAAATCCAGAACACCAACAAGCGGGTTTAGCGAGCCGGCGTATTCCTGCCTACTCCAGTCAAATATGGAAACTGGAAGGCGATCCTGTGGGGGCCGTCTATAAATAGACTCCAGTCTGGATTATTACCAGACCTAGCCTATATGAGATGTACTACTAACTGAAAGCCGCAACCGGACTCTTGTGTGGCGTGATCCAGAGACGTTCTAGCCGCTGAGGCGACCGTATTCCGGCTTGCCCGGATCCAGGCTTGTAACACCATGACATAAGGTCACAAAACATTGCCTCGCTATCTAACATATCCAGTAGGAACTCTTCACCGAAGCTTCTCGTATTACTTTCATTCCGCGTATCAGTAACCATAGAACTTAGGATTATAATATCTCCACGTCTAGGAAATATTGTTATATCATATTGAAGACAATCAGAGGCAGATTCTTTCATCAAACATCAAACAATATATTATAGGTGTCTCAGAGTGCTCATTCATCAGGAAACTGAAGTTTATTTCTATGTGCATAGCCAGTATCTCAGATGTATGTTGCTATCCATCATATGAGTGTATTCGTTCTTCTTCTTGTTTTAGATGTAGGCAAGGGGAAGTTCATTGTCACATGGTGGTTAAATAAGGCACTGGCACAGATAATCTTGAATCGTTAATTCAGACAAAGGACGATTCATCGGGGGATTGAATCCAAAGGGGCGACTTTTCATGATGTGGCATGTGTAATGTCTCACCAGTGCACGTGTGTGTGTGCGCGCGCGTGTTTATTTCTGAGGAATGACTGATAAAAAGCACAAACCACACAAAGAAAGTGTTAATAAAAATTCTCTAAACCTGTCTATGGTAGATGGGTGTACCTTACAAGAGAATATATATTAATTTCTGTTCATATTCAATAGCAAACATTTAGTGAACGTTATATCATTTGAGAAGTTTTAGAAGATTGTATACCTTCAACAATCAATTGGGTCTCCATGAACGCTGTGCCTGCAGCATTACAGGCTTGACAGCCATAGTAGCCACTGTCTTCTTGTAGTGTGTTTGATATGAAGAGAGCATGAGAGTTGTTTGTCTCGTCATAACGCATCTGATAATGATCACTGCCTGGTATAATGTGACGATCTTTGTACCTGAAATCATAACGATTACAATTTACAAACATAGCCAAATTTATCCAAGAAATACCTTTCAGACAGCGCGCTACTGGTTAGACCACGGAAGCTGCCCAGAATAATGAATGACTAGGGTTTTGTTTTCATAAATTGTTTTGTGTGGAAATTATTTTACAAAAATTTGATCAGTTGATGTAAAGAGCTAATAAATTAAATAAGCTGATCAATAAAACCTTTAAAAATGAATGACAGGAAATATCCAAGAATGAAAAATGGGAAAGACCTGATGAAAATTTACACTTGTTGTTTTTAAACTTTATTTTCTTTGGCAATCAAAAGCCATAGAAGACACAAACTATCTGTTGCTGACGGTACAGCTCGGAGTAGTACCATTTCATAAACAGAAGTAGTACGAACAATTAAAGGTCCATTGAGCTACTAAATTAGATTACTTGACCATGGTCATGGTGTCTTGGAAGTCAGGATTCAATGCACCCGGCCATGGCTATACAGCGGTGAGAGATTTCCATCCAGCCAGATAACTAACAAAATTTTGCTTTCCTACACGACTTATTCTAAATTTCAAATCTATACGAAATGGGTTCTTGTTGGGAATTCTTGTTGGGAAATATTAACTTACAGCCCATCGGGACATCCTCCATTAAAGTAGCCAGCCATATAATAACAATCAGAATCGTTTCCATGGCTTTAACTGGCCACACCCCTCTAACACCTGGGTTCAAACCCTTCTAAGACCATGGCTGAAGAATGTTTCATCTTCCATCTCGTTTCACGACCTTTAGAGGTTGTTTGACCCATTAAGCCTAATATGTGAATTATTAATTAAGAGTACAAAGAATTTTACATTTCTTTTTGTGCCACTTTGGATTGGGAATTAAAATTGATAGCTAGCCATAAAAATTGACAGAATGACCTTTCCAGACTGTCCATATGATGAGAGTAAATGATAATATTTAAAATGGCTGCCAGAATGTACCACATGCAATAACTCGGATCTCTACTTAAATCCGGCTTCTACAAATTTACTAAACGGTTCTATGTTGTGATGAAATAAAAAAAAATTAAATTATTTTAATAAAGCTACTGTTTAAAATAGATCACTTCCGGTTGATGTAACTTTAAATACTACATTTGCTTCCCTAAACACATAGTCCTTTGTATAGTTAACCAGTATTGACATTATGTATATATATATATATATATATATATATATATATATATATATATATACCATTAATTAATCATTCCGTGCGCGTGTGTGCATGCGTGCATGCGTGTGTATGTATGTATGTGTGTGTGTGTGTGTGTTTGTGTGTGTGTTACAGCTAAAAAGAAGTTTCTTTTTGAAACCAGAATTATGTACAAAATGTTAAACGTTAACAACCTGACAGCTGCTGTTCGGGTTCATTTCTCTTCAAATAAATAAGTAAAAAATTATAGCTTTGTATTATGATACAGAACCGGTACCATGAGTTATTCATGACAAAATATTTACCATTGAAGTTCAGGCTGTGGTGAACCTGTGACCTTCCAATCCATCCTGGCAGTTGTACCCTCAAGGCCTACAGCTTTAATTAACTGTGGTATCACACGTGGTACAATGGTGCCGGGTGGTACGTGTTCTGTAAACAGAAACAGCATTACGTCGGGTAGATGCGTTGCAGAAAATTGCACACATTAGCGTTAACAGTAATTGATACTGAAAACTCCAAATAGTTGTTGGAGTTTGAAAAGATTAGGAGTCAACAGATGACATTCTCAATAAGCTAATTCTACCATCATCTGGTGTTACGTCATCTTTCGGATACATAAAATACTGTTTGTATGATGCTAAAACTTCAGTCACAAAACACAATGCGGTATGTGTTTAATTCATGGCTATAAAGTTGTTTTATTTATTTTTAAATCTCAAGGTCTGAATTATTACATCAGCATTGATTATGATTCATATTTTAAAATGTACACATCGGTTGAAGTCAGTTTTTAAACTAAGCAGTTTCTAAATTCATTACAATTAATTAATTTTAATAATAATAATAATAATAATAATAATAATAATAATAATAACATAAATAATGTAAAGCTGATAAAGCAGCCACCCAAAGATTCTGTACATCTGAATAACATTCAGAGCACATCTTTTAAAAAGGAATAGATTATAATTTGAAGTGATACAAATAAATATTTACGTATATTTAAATATTAATAAATCACATTAAACATACAGAAAAGGACATTAAGCATAAAGAATATCATACAGCTATATATTTTATAAACATCACGCATCTCTACACAAGTAATATGATAAAGTAACATAATAACACACATTATGCACCTTTATATTTTAATAGAGTTATAAAATAGCATCCATCGTGTATGAAATGTAAAACAACTCCATGTTTATTTACATATTCATCACTTATGAGATGTGACAGTTTGAACCCATAGCTCTCACACAAAGTGATCTAGGTTCTATAATTTTATAAGTCATAAATTAGAGAAAGCTTTTTTTTACCTCATCCATTAAAATCGGATTATGTTTTTGCGAACATCTTGATTAGGTCTTTTGTTACAAACCCTAAAATTTGCCTTCAACTTTCATTGTCATATTTAATATAACACAATTCGTACGCAATCAGACAGGTCCTCAAACCTTACGCAAAATTTGTATGCCCTTATGTTTATTTAAGGTACATTCTGTATTTCATCAACAAATATATTTGGGAATTTTAAACATGTACGGTTAGCATATAAACATAATTTCTTGAGTTTTTGTAATTATAATTATTTCTTAGATATGTTTTTCTGTAAATATATTCCACCAGCTATGTCTGCCATCAAAGTGTAAATTGCCAAGAAACCTTGTTACTCGTCATAATGTGATAAACGTTCTGGTGATTCTTCTGAGGTTGAAGAAATATAACAAGAGCGTAATGATATAGATTACTATTCGATAGACTTAGTATGCTATTCGAACCTCACCGTTCTAGCTGGCATATTGAAATTTACTTGATTAATTTACCCTAATTAACTATAAGTATTATTATACATAGTTTTTCAAACCAATACTGGCGGCATTTCTAAACTACCGCAACTCTCACAAAAAGTCCTTAAAAAGGACTGAAGTGCTGCATCTAAAAACAACTTACCAAGTACTGTGAGCTGACATGTTGTCATTGCTTGGCCATAAGAGTTAACAGCAATACATCTCCATGTCCCTTGATCTCTGATCCCAAGACACTCTATGGTAAGACGCTGGAAGCCACGCTCTCCTTCTATCACATATTTCTCCGATGGCTGAATACGTTCTTCATCATTGAACCACATCAGATCAGGATCTGGCAGACACTTCACTAGAAGATCGATAGTATTAATGTTCTTTGTAATAAATTCTGCTTTGTGTTTTTTGCATTTGTGTTTCTATTCATTTTACAGATCGATACCCAATCATCCAGACGGGTTCCTGGACCATAATACAAATTTTGTATGCCCTTCTGTTTCTTTCAGGAAGAATTTGTATTTCATTAACCAATATATTTGTGGATTTAAAAAATGTAAGTATAGCAACTTAATAAACAAAGCATGATGGCACACACATGCGCGCGCGCATACTGACCTAACACAATCATTGTACACTTTTCTCCGACTGGTAGAGTCTGATCCAGAAGGGGCAGCATGAACTGAGGTGGAATGTTGGCATCAATCGTGTTGAACATCGTACTACTTTCATAGCCACTGCTGTTGTTGGTCCAGGTCTGTGAGCTGGATGTCGACCTGGATCCGCTCAGCGACTGTCGCTCCGTCGACAAAGATCGGCGATCCAGAGAGAGCGAGCGACGGCGTTGACGCTCGATGCTCCACGACTCACGCTCAAAGCTCAAGCTGCTTCTGCGTGAGTTCAGTGTCACCTTTCCAAGGTCAACTGAACGTCTTCTCCAGCCAAGTTCTGAAAAGGAGAGAATCATCAAGAGATCGCATATAGCCCAACCCCTGTACTAGGAGCGCCACTGAACCCACGTCTTTTCGGGAATATTGGCGCTATAATCAGTATAGAAGTGTTATTATTATTATTATTATTATTATTATTATTATTATAAACGGAATATATACATAAATGGCTGTGGAAACATACCACCGTGCTACTTAAAAATCACAATCCGTACCGATCACTTTATAGTATATATAATGACTGTTTTTGTTGTTGGTAATAACGTTCAACTTTTGGGGATAGACGAACTATATATAGATCAGCAGACGATCAGAAAGGCGGGTAAGTAGACTAGATGTTGTAAAAATTAGGGATAACCTTTACACTTATACCTATGAGTATTTAATTCTAACATGCATTTATCACAATTAAAGAAAATTTGGTAGATAATTATATGTCTTTAGAGTAACGCTAAAAATCCTCTACGTGATAATGGACAAATATTACAGCCTGCTTAATATATATATATATATATATATATAGGTGAATGTGTGTGGGGTGTGTGTGTGTGTGTGTGTGTGACTTTGTCCTAGGCCTATATGCTAATTAAATCTATACATCTGTCTGTGCCCCGAACACAAACAATCCCTGTATTAAGAACGTCAGTTAAGATTCGTACATTGTACAATATATTGTTAATACCATCACATACCATGAACATGTAGTTCTCCCATGGTGGTACAGGTTCCTACTGAGTTGACAGCAACACACTGATACTGTCCGGCATCATCACGTGTCACATTGTTTACATTCAGCATACACAGACCATTCTTGTACCAGATGTCATACTTAGCACACGGTCTTATTTCTCTACCTTCGTGATACCTATTGAGATAAACAGAAACGATCAAATGCCTATAGGGAGATAATGATGATCCTGTGATGAAATTGAGCATGACAGTGACAGCATCTATAATTTAAAAAAACTTCAGCCACAAATCAATAATAATAATAATAATATCACTAGCAAAGATTAAACTTGTTGCTGTTTTGCACATGAATATGCAATCAAAAATTAATAAATCCTCATTTATATTGTGCAGCTATTTGAAAATAAGCTTTAAGGGTTTTATTTTAAACAATATATTACGTGCATTCTTCATTGGAGTATGATTCATTTGTTTGAGATATTGCATAATCATGTGTAAATATTTTACTTTATTAAATACAAGGTGTAACATTACTGAAAGATGTGGACATTAACAAAGAGCTTCAATTATCAAGCCTTCAACATCAGTTGGAATATAATTAATCTATCCTGTTATTAGTTTAATTCCAATTGAATTCACGTTCAACTATACGTCTTAGGTTATTTAGTGCAGATTATAAACTGTCACTTTCGTAAATTTTAACCTTTTATGCTCAATCAGTCTGTAGTTGGGAGGGTCATATTATGTAAAACATTAAACATGTCTTGTATATCATCACATGATACCCTGTCCTATTCAGCAGTTTCCTCACTATAAATCCAGATGTTCAATGTTTTACTTATGTAACACTGTGATTCATCTTTCTACTTTATTTAAGTTGAGGATAGTGGCGTTCACTCAGTAGATAATCAAGATAGTGGTGGGTTTTACTCCATACAAACATTATTTGTAGGTGATCATTGTGGGTCTTACGGTACAATTGGTAGTCCAGTGTGCTTCAGATCTTCTGGGTGTGAGATTAAATTTGAGCTTTATATATGACGGTGTACTGTGACATCAAATCATTTAATTCCCCATGTAGTCATCCTTCTAACAAACCTACCAGGTGTGATCCGCACCGAACACTATATAAAAGAGTAAGTCGCTCTAAATAATTATTCAGATGGGATATTTGTATCAAAACCACAATAAATATCCTTTTTTACCTATCCAAGTTAGATCTATTAGTAGAAAATAAGGAGCAGTTTGGAGTTAGTGGTGATAAAAACTGGTTTACTTATTGAAATATACTCAAATAGAAAATACTTTTTAAGTGATGGGTTAATTAATATGCAATACTTTCCAGTGTTTAGGCATTTATAATACTGTGTCAAATTTAATAACAAACCATCCACTTGACCAAGAACATCATCACAAAACAAATCAGAACAAACTGTGTTATCTGTCCAGATGAGAAATAATCAACAAAAACCTTCAGAAGAGAACTGATCAACTTTGAAAGCTCTGATCTACATTTTTAACAGAAATAGCAGGTTTGCCAAAATTGCCATTGCTATTCACAGATTAGTTAATAAACTGTTTCATTAGCTTCATAATAAATATAATAATAATAATGTATATTTTAAAGTGCCAAAACCAGGTAACCTGGTCTGAGCCCTGTACAATAAAGAAAGAGATGTTTTCCAAAATCACTAAATATAATGAGTACGTTAACAATTAAAATATTGTTTGAATAGGAATGTTTTAATATGTTTTAAAAAAACATTTAGTGACTTAGAATTTAACTTATTCCACAATGTTGGCGCAGCAACACTAAAAGCATTCAGTCCATAAGTTTGTATTTAGGAATGGCAAGGATCAGTTCACCAGATGATCTTAGTGCTTGAGTGTTAGCCTTCTCATGAAGAAGTTCTGTCAAATATATCGGTGCTTGACCATTTAACGCCTTGTATGTGATCATAAGTGTCAGTTAAATAACAGATGAAATGAGTGAAGATCACTCTCATGAGCTATTATGTTAAATGTATACATTATGATAGCTTTTAAAGATTTGTGGGATTAGTCTTTTCGGTTTATGATTGGGAAATAAATCTGTATTAAAATCAGTTTTAATATCTATCATAATGGATGTGTCTAGTTGCAAAAAGTGACTTATAGTATAAGAGACTTTTATTGTCCATTATTTTAAGTGAATGGGTCACTGGGTGCTGAAATACACTGAGATATTACTCTAGGTGTGGTATTCTAATGCAGTAGATGTGATTTATTTCTCTTTATTAAATATTTATCAAAAACATAATTGGGTTCCATTAGTTGGTAGCTTAATTTCATTACTTACCATGTTATTATAGGCTCTGGCTTTCCTTGAAATTTACATTTAAATCTTCCTGTTGTACCTTCATAAGACTCTGTGCTGCTCAGCTCTATCACCACTTGAGCCTCTCTGTCTGGCATATCTGGATGTAATGGTATTTTATTATTAAATTAATTTCTATCTGGTATAAATAACAGATTATTTGCTTAAGATGGCAAATAAACATTAGAAGTATTGTGTGCTGCATTAATATATCTTTCTCCGATGTTAAAAATCCTTCTTTTAATGTCATATTTGTTTTAATTCATGTAGAAGAAGCAGTTGCTAAATGTATGTGTGTACACACACACACACACACACACACACACACACACCAAATAAAACAGCTGATTGAGGTGCTATATAAATCGTACATTAGTATTATTATTACTCCTATATCTATAGCTTTGATATGTGTTGCATTGAAAAGTTATGATTATATTCATGCTACTTATGATGGGATTTTATCAGTTGTACCAATTAAGGGATGAAAGCTTTGAAATTACAAATGGATACACACACACGCAGAGAGGGGGAGACACACACACACACACACACACGAGAGAGAGAGAGAGAGAGAGAGAGAGAGAAGAGATTACCCATAGTAAGTTCCCTTTCAAAAACAGCATGTTTTGATATCTTTCTGAAGACAGGACTGAGGTGTGCCAGTCTACCTATAGCTAAGGCACAAGGATATCTTGTCTGAAATAAATGTTTATTATATTTAATGTTAGCAAATCTGTTTAATAAAACTCTACCCACGATCAAATTACTATGCTTAAAATACTTAATTAATACAGTTTAAATGTAAATTACCATGTCATAATAAATTACAGATAGCTTATTTCCTGTGTTTGTGTGTGTGCATGTGTGTGTGTGTGTGTGTTTACACTTACCCTCCATTTTTGCACATTTATCATGTTTCTGTGGTTTTCTGTGGGCAGACTTATTTTCTTTATCTTGGCCTCTGATTCACCCTTCGGGATTGAGAACAATGAATATTATAATTTTGAAGTTTGTGATTTATTTTTCAAAATGCAAATCAGCTGTTTGAATTAAAAGTCACAGTATTCCAAAAACATAGTATTATGATTAGCATGTTTTCTATATGGGATACTCACATTGAGCCAAGGATGAGCTAAGGCCTGAGTAATTGTCATCCTTTGACTGAAAATGAATTAAAATTTGAATTTTGTTTAGAATAAGGAACCTGAGCAAATTAAATAATAATTATTTTGTCTGATTCACAAAAATATTTTCATAAATTAAATTTAATTTGTATCAGAAATTAAAACCTGATAACGTTTATGCAGAACATTTAACTGACCTTTTGTCCTTGATGAGCAGATTTTGGATCCAGTGTTTGGCATAATCAGACACATACTGCCAGTCTTTCCCATGCAAATCTGGCACACAGCCACGGGATATATTGAGGAATGTTTCACGGGGTGTAGTACCCAGGAATGGTGAAATACCAACCAAGCTAAAGGATAAAGAAAATGCCAATGAAGGTCGGAAGATTTGTGCATGTAGAGTTAAATTCAACCTACAATACAATTTATCTGCAAACTATGTCTATTACTTACAGAATATGAGCCATAATACCAAGACTCCACATATCACTGGCAAAGCTTATTGGTTCATAGTTGATGATTTCTGGAGCACAGTGATCAGCTGTACCAAAGCTGACACGAACTTTACGATCCAACTCAACCTTCTGACATAGGCCAAAATCTATCAGTTTTACTTCCTTACTGACAGAAGTTGTAAAGAGAACGTTTTCTGGCTGTTTATGGGAAAAATAAGTTAATAAATAAATGTATTAGGAATTATATATAAGAACTAGGTAAAATAATAATTTTTTAAATAAGTATATATATATATATATATATATATATATATATATACATACATACAGTGGGGTCCACGTATTAGACCAACATACAAATTAACACAACTTCCGAAAATTACTCCAATTCATCAATTATGCTGGCAATTCGTGAAATTATAAAATATTTTTAACTATTATGAAATTTTATAGGATGGCCTAATACCTATTGGATATGGAGAGAATGGGTGAGAAAGAGAGTTTCACGTTTTAGTGTTCACAAATATACCTTGAGTTCAAGATGAATGATGTTATTTTTATGTAGATTGGCCACAGCTTGGCAGACTTGGCGCATGTAAGTGATTACATCTTCTTCTGTAAAACTGCCATCTGGAGTTGATATGTACTGCAACATGTCTTTTCCAGATACCCTAGTAATGTAAAATAACTGCATCACTTCAGGTGTGTGTGTCTGTGTGTGTAGGGAAGTTGTATACATTGTTATCAGTATATACCATCCTGGCAATGTTGAAGTTCGTTTCTGTGAAGATTGAGAGAGAGAGAGAGAGAGAGAGAGAGAGAGAGAGCGAGCGGGGAGAGATTGAGGGAGATTGGGGGAGCGGGAATTAAAAGTGTAGTTTGTGCAAATAGAAATCCAGTATGTTCAAATAATACAAGGTTTATCTTTAAACATAAGCCAAGTCAGGTAAACATATAATATGAAAGTACTGTTTGCTAGTTAATCCTATGATGTGTCCATTTATTTATCTGTCCACACATACATTTGTTTGTGTGTAAGTGTACAAATAAAGAAACAAATTCAGTAACACTGAATTGGACACATCCCGGAGGCAATCCGAATATTACCACTGTGCAATAAACAATACACGAACATCAACATCATGCACTTACAGTTCCATGACCATTGATATCTCTCCCTGGCAATCAAACACATCATGTAAGTAAAGAAGTCGTGGATGGTGTAATTCATTCAGAATTTCTAGCTCTTGGCGAACCATCACTCGTTCGCCATTGCCATACTGGAAGAACTTTGCTAGCCAGTTCTTGCCTGTTGACCGTTCGATGGCACGATGAACAACACCATATTTGCCTCTGTATAATGATACATAACACCCATGAATGAGCAAAATAATCAACAAGCTTTATACTCGAATTCACATATGTTACACACTATTGCAGACCCATTAGTTGACACTTTATGTACTAGGTACCTTTAGGTGCTAAATGTTGTTACCTTTAAGTCACCCATTTAAAAATATATTTAGTCTATGTACCATATAATCTAAACTTGTTATTTTACAATACAAATACAATGTTCAGTAGACCACCATTGAATGAACAAATTCTTTTTACATACACAGCAGTAGAATGTTTTAACGATAATTGGCAGTTCAGGCCTGAGGTTTAAATACCCTTCACCTTATTTAAAAACATTTGATTAAGCAAAATATGCTTATGATTATAATAAGCCAAACAATCACACCCTCCCATTTTTGTACCTGGTGTCATTTCCACAAACAGTAACGTAGCTGAATGCCAAATTTGTAGGTGGACTTGTTATTGTGCCGGGGCAATGAGGAAGTTTTTAAAATGTTGTTTGAAAGCAATTTAGATCTGATGTATACACAGTTACCTATACCTTAAGAGAATAACAAGATTAACCCGAATTTGGATCTAATAATTCATGCCATTTAAATTCAACTGTCACTTAATAAATAGCCTACACTATAGACTAATGTCTATGTTTAAGATACATTACTATTACTTTTAGAGGTTAATAATATTAAGAATTGGTTATATTTTATGATGATGGTAGGGCAATTCCTATGACTAACTGATAGCAGGTTTGGGTCGATTATAGGACCAAGGTAATCGATTATGATTACTTGAGAATGCTATGATTTCGATTACATTCATTCAGAATATTTACAATTACACTATAAAGTAATCAAGATTACAATCAGGATTACAATGTATATAACACAAACATGTTTGTGATTCCCTTCATTAGTATTCACTCGGTTAATTGTATAATATCGATATAAACATTCTACAATGTTTACATGTTGCTTTGTAAGAACCAGACTATTTTATGGTATGTTCTTGAAATGAAAATGTACAGCAGACTTTGATGCCATTGTACGATATTAATTTCTTTTAACATTACTGAGATCAATATTCACTATAGATCAGAGGGGCAAATAATGCATTTGCCGTGAATGCACGGTTATTTTTACAGATAACTGAGATTAATGCAAACTGAGATTAAAGTGCAAACAATATGAGTGGAATTGTTTGAATATTTGGGAAATGTATATTTAGCAATTGAATGCATCATGTGTGGCGTGACTACAATCAGTTAAGGTCTATATAATATATAGGATAATTAGAATATAGTAAAACCCCCAACCTCGACCCCCTCTGTAACTTGACCACTTTCTCACAGTCTTAAATTATTGCTATGATTTAAAATTGTATTTTTCTTCTATAGCTCGACCACCTCCGAACGCCGTACTTGATCTCCATGTTTGGCATCCCGTATGTCGAATGGGGGCTAACTTGTAGACTCGTTTATGTTCACTAACGCATTGCGTTAATTTAATTGTCCAATCAAGGTCCCTTGGAGCTGTAGTTAAAACGACGGTGTCACGTGCGCGATTGCTGGTTGTGTGTGACTCTGGTTTGGGCTTAACCGTGTGAAAACAACGAATTAATCTGAAATGCCTGTTTATATGACTTACAATAGCGGCAACATCTGAAGCAGTGTTTTAACACATATTTCTTTCATGTTTATAGAACCAATAAACTGACAAATCATCATGTGTATAAATAAGACAGCAGTCCGTCAATGGGTAATTAGTTCTATTGTTATCTTTTGCCTTACATACCAAACCATATCCCTAGCATGATATCATATGGTAAATAATCACATTTTGTAATCGTGACAGTAATCGCTGAATACGATTACATTTACAGTGTAATCGATTACAATTACGATTATATTGCATCTGGAAATGATGATTATGATTACTTGATATCATGTAATCGATTACAATCTATTACGATTACCCCAACCTTGACTGATAGTGCAGTTGAGCACAGACCTCTAGCGCCTGGGTTCAAACCTCAACAAGGCTATGTCTGAGGGATGTTTTATCATTCACTTTGTTTAATTTCCTTCCACAGTCGCTTGACGGAGCTATCCTACCATTTTATATTCACTGCACCATTTATAAACATGTAGTATCTGATATAATATACGTTATTTGAGTAATATAAGCTAATAGTGTTATCTTTATTTGACGTTTGTGTAATTCATGTCTAGGCTTTCGTGCCTTTGTGTATAACTTTTTCTTTGTACGTAATGTGTTTAAGCATATAGAAACACCAATACACACTAAATGAAGATTGGGATGAGTTGAGGATTGAAATAATTATACACCAATCAGCATGATGTAATAGCATCATGTAACAAAAATTATGCCTCGCATATTAGTTACTTTTAACCGCAAATTACAGTTTAGAAGATTAATTGTCTGTTGAAATAACAGCTGGCAAAAAGGGGCAAAATAGATGAAACTTGAGGAAAATATGTCAGAAATAAACTGATTACTCACCTTCCTATTTCCTCACAGATTATATATTTGTTGTCAATGTCAGTTTTTAGCCCATCCAGATTCACTTTCTGGTATTTTGTGGGAGGTAGTACTGTTAAATAAATTTAATAAAATGATTTTTTCATGGTTAATATACAAAATATGGCTATATGAATAGATCATCTCACTCTATGAAATATAAAATTTAAATGAAGTATATTACCATTATTAACATTTTTGTATAAATAAGTCATCATTCACTCACCCACTGACTAATTTTAATCACTAGACTATTACTATTGTTATGACTGTTATTACTACTACTACTGTCACCAAACTGGTAACGTGGTAGGCTACAGAGCTTTAGCAGCTGGATTCCAACCCTTGCCAGGCTATGTTTGAAGGATGTTCTTATTTGGATTCGCCTCATTAACACTAGGGGTCAGATGGCCCGTATAGCTTACCATATGCACACAATTGGTCGTAAACTAGCAACATTTGCAACTATTTTCACCACCACCGCTGTTACCACTACTTTTGTTACTATTATTGTTACCACTGCTACTGTTACCATTATGGGTGATGACGACGATAACAACAACGACTGCTGTTGATACTTAATCTCATAACTGTTGCGGCAACTACCACTACTGTTATGACTAATACTAGTAACACAACTACTGTTGGAACTGCTAGGACTATTTCTAAAATATCTATTTATGTTTAATTTTTTTTTTATTACAGTTTTGTATAACATTCATTCTGAATACTAGATACTGAAATCACTTCGACTTCAGTAGTCTCTAAATATTACCAAGCGATCGGTATTAAGGTCAGCCGTCTCAGCTTTCTTAAAAATAATCATTATTAATAACACAACATATAGGATAGTGTTTGAAATCATAGAAAATTGCATTTAAGCCATTCCGATAATTCAGATGGAATATTATACGATGTAACTGAAATTAAGTATCCAGACTTCAAAAAGTCATAATCCAGGCACCTCTAGATAACCATCTCTTAAGTTTACAAATTGAACTGTCATATCCGATACTATTACTACTACAACAACTTTGACTACCATTGGCCGGTACATCCGTGGTCTAACTAGTAGGGCGTTGGATCACATATCACTACCACCTGAGTTCGAATTTCGGCGTGGGCATATCTGAAGGGTGTTTCATCTTTGACTTCGCTTCATTACCTATGGAGGTCGCTCAGCCCATCATCATCATCATCATTGACTGGTATTGGCAATGGTTTGATTATAACAGATCACTTATTCGGACAGATTACTTACTGAGTTTGTCGTAATTAATATCACATTTGGGTTCGTGAAGAATAATGGGGTCACTTGGTGGACTGGGATCGCCAAATCCGTAGATGTTCTCAGCACAAATACGGAACCTGAAATAATTGCGAATATCTCTCATAATTTTGGGCTCACTGCGAACTAAAAGAACTTATATAGGTGTAAATCTTAATTATGTCATTATCACCGCTATATATTTCGTAAGCCCATTGTTACTGTACGTCTTCAAATCTAGAAGATAAATTTTTGTTAGGGCTATGAACTTTGAATTCAACTACAACCCCTCTAGTATATAGATCTGTCTGCTCCACCACGATGATTAACCCCATCAGGAATATAGCTGCTAATTATAGAATATATTATTTATTCTGTCCAATCAGGATTGTATCTATTATTGTATTTATTAACTGCATATATGTACTATAATTTCACCACAGGTGTATCTTTATTTGTTATTATGTTCCGTTTTCTATAAATATTACCTGTATTCCATATCCGGATTTAGTCTGAACAGTTTGGCCTTTGTTAAATAGGATGAAGTACACTTTGTCCATTCTCCCTCACTGCCCTCTAACATTTCCACCTTGTAAGATGTGATGACGTCACCACCAGAAGATATCGGACTATCCCATTCTAGGTGCACGGAGTCATTAGTGGTACTGCATATTTTTGGAGGATTTGGAGGTGGATCAGGACAACCTGTAACAGTAATATACTAGAATAGAGTATATTTATAAGCCAATTAGGGACAATATACAGCTATAAAACATTGCAAAACTAATGTTTTAGTATACTGTGAAGTTCAATAAATTACGTAAACACACACACACACGCGCGCGCGCGCGCGCCTGAAAATATAATAACAACATCTTGTCACTGCATAATCTTTAACCATTTCTCATTTCAATACTTGCCTAAAATTCTGACATTGAAAGAAACTTGGTCAGATCCAAACTGATTGCGGACCTCCAGCCCATAAAGACCTCCATCTTCTTTTCCTGATTTGATTATCATGAGGACGGCATTATCACCTTCTGTGTACATCTGGTATTTTTCTGAGCTCTCGATGATCTCACCATCTTTGGACCATATAACATGAGGCAGAGGACGACCCAATATTGGAATACGGATTCTCATTGGCTCGCCTTGTGGGAAGTTCATCCCCTCCAGTATATTGGCTGACACCTTCAGTTTTGGTGGCACTAAATAATAAGTATAGAAAACATCCAGTTAACTTGAAACATACCCTACTAATGGTCACATAATATTAAAAGTCTAATATAATTCGTGTGGGTGTATTAAACGAATCATCTATCTATACATCATGGTTTGGATAACTTTGAATACACAATAGTATGAAGACCGTATCATGATGGACATTTGAAAGTAAAAAAGGTAAAGCTTAATGCTGAATGAATTAGGCATAATTCATACTAATCCAGTCATAATTAAATAAATCTAGATTATATTAATATACAGACAGTTTCGGATTATTCTTGTACCAAACATGGCACAACATTGGGTGATATTAATTCACAATACCATTATGTATTTAATTGGTTATCTTTCAAAACTGTAACACTATATTTAGTTTGGGCTGGTAGATGGATCAAATAAGATTGTTCACCTCTAAATTTGATAATAACAACGCCCTTACACTTGAAAAGCCTGCACCCAAACTTCCGAAATCAGCTGCTAGTATATGCTATCCATTAACTATATAACCAACTATGCACCTGAATAATATATTATAATTCAGATTAATTGACTTAATCTCACCATGTATGCTGAGCCTAGCACTGATGCTAGCATTCCCAGCTTTGTTATTGGCACGGCATTCTATCTCGCCGCAATCATCCGGTGTTACACTGTTGACTGTAAAGGTACTGAGGTTGCCATCTTGAATTATGCGGTGTTTATAGCCATTAAAGGTTTCACGAAAGTTCTTGAACCTGAAAAGGGATGAAACTTAGTAGACGTTATGCAATAAACCTGGGTCTAAACAGACCAAAAAGAACATTCATTGGCATTCATTTGCTTCACACTGGAATGCAACAGGCGAAAATTGTTCATCCTGTAAGATAACTGTACTGCTTAAAAAAAATTGTTACATTTGTATTATTAATAACATTTAAAACGTGGAGTAAAGTATTCACACCATGTAAATAAAGTATGCTACTCTGTGCATATTGTGGTACTAACTGGGTGAATAACAAGTCATCAGACAAAGAGCTCAATGGCTGCTTGTCCAGAACAAGAAAGCAGATGAAAAACTAGAATTACATACATAGTGACCATCTTATTACAGTCCTGTCTCTCACATCGTCCATGATGAGGGACAACAGTCCAGTTCTTCTGAACATATCCTCATCGGGCTCCTCGTGGCTATTGACATCCTGATATTTACTCATGCCCCTATCTACACTCACACTTCTCAGCTTGCGTGTATCTTCGCAGGTGGAGAGTAGTTTGTCTCGCCTATTTGGTCTCCGATTAACGTTGTTATTTCTGCTTTGTGTTTCAAACTTCTCCAAGAAGCATTTCCAGCCAATATCCTTGTACGCATTTCTCTCCTTGTCAGTACTCAGACTCGACAAGAATCGGACAGGATACGCAGCCCTTGTTGGTGACGTCGTGCCAGGATCGCTCGTGCCTATGTCACTCATGGTGTCGCCATCTGTTGTCATGTACGTGCTGTCGTAGATCTGTCTGGGTCTGTAGCGCCTCCTGCTGGGTCTCCTAACGAGACCATCCCGTCCCATATCGGTGTCCCATTCCTTTCCGTTTAGTTCCACGCTGTAGCTGGATGCTGGACGATGTTCAGCTGTTTGGGTCGATAATACGTTGCTGTTTTGGCTCGAGTTAACTCTACTGCTACTACTACTTCTCTGTCGCCATTTGGTTGTCGATCCATAGTCATTGCTCCTTTGATTGTCATTAGTGTGATGGAGTTTGTCATATTTATTAATGTAATCACCCGCTTGATAATCCCCTGTTGATATTCCATACTTGAACCTATCGACGCTGCGACTTCTACTATCATATACCGAACTTTTCATCCCAAACTCATAGCCAATGTAATTTTTTCTGGGTTGATGCACTTGATGACCTTGGTTCACACTATCCACAGTTTTGCTACGTTTCACATGAATGAGACCATTGTTTTCAGTATTCGGAACTTGTTTGTTGCGAGAACGTATCACAGAATCTTTCAGGTCTAAGTAACCGTTATCACTTGCCACTTCTCGAATGTTTACACCATGGAGACCGACATCTGAAGAATAATTACCATTCTGGCTAAATGATGAATCGATCTCTGACATCGTTTGAGCAAAACCATTCTGCTTATTTCTTGTTCCTGGATCGCCATTCGAGTTGTGTGATCCAGGTTGTCCCTGATTGCTGACACCGTTGTTGACAGCCTCCGGATGATCGGCATCAATAAAACGATCCACGTTATCTTCCATCTTTTCCGCCTGTGACGAGTTTCATTAACAGTAGTGGCATACGTCGTGAGATCTCAGAACACCATGACCAACAATACCAAAGCTCGTAACATATCCGTGTTTATGGTCCGCACATACAGTGATGTATACCAATAACAATAACAACCAATCTGATGCCTCAAACGAGAACTTCATTATTCTAACAGTCAAAACAAGGCTCCACCGAAAGAACAATACGACGAACGAACACACACTGAACACACTTCGGCACTAAACACACTAAAAGCCGCCATTTTGTCTTACAAAAATAAACACCACGAACTCATATAATTACGATGTACATCTCGAACAGAAGTGACCATCTATATCCTGATTAACCTAGATATACTAATAACTAATTACATCCCGCAACATATATCCAGGAAGTACTGCTCCAAAGCGATGGAATCGAAAGTCAGCTGGTTTTTGTTATTGGATGCTCTGTCCGGATCAGGCTCCCGAACTGGCCGTAGTGGCAGGTAGGAAAGGAAGAGACGCTGCTGTCTTGGCAACTGTCCATGATCCAGGGCACCTCTTGGCCAATCTACACCAAGTATACCGTGCATGCCTTTATATAAGTCAGACAGTCCAGCGGACTAGGCTAGCCAGTACATGGTATAAATAACGATACGTACAGCGTTGATCCCATCGCCTTATAAGATCTCGGTCCATTATAAATACGAAGCGATGACTGACATCCTGAAACGTGAAAGTCAAAGGGCCCCCGCAACACACACACACACACACAAGATATCAGCAGGCCGATATCCAGGAGCGTTGTTCCGCGTTTTATTATTTTCTTCTTGCAGATCGTGTATCGCGAAACGTTGTTTCGGTGAAAAGAGTCAGAGAAAAATTATTGTTTATGTGTTGTGTTTTTTTCCCTTCCACAGTGTACACCCGAAGAATCGGTTTCTTATCCCATTTTTAGCTCTGTGTACGAATAATAAACACTACGTTTATGCTGCTGTGTGGAAACAAGCGATGCTTTGAAAACGAATTTAAGATACACCATCCAGGCAGTCTGTCCTTCGAAAGGTCTCGGGCCATTGTAAGTACTTCATTCGGCGGATAAACCTTGACCATGTGAGGTGATAACTGGTCCGTTTCCGCCGTACAGTCATTGTTATTATCTTACGGCTCACCCAAAGTCAGCCCTGGTACATAGTGCCATTCAAAAAGCTGGCAAAACAAGATTCCTCCTACGGGAAAGTGATGCAAAAATGTATTTCCGTAAACAACTTTCTCCCCGTCTCATTATCCAACCGGGTGAGTACAGCGATAGCGAACCTGGACTAATGAAGTCGGAGGAATAATGTCCCCGATATGTTTATTTTCAGCTAGGTTTGAATGGCATTAACATAAACATCTATTCCAGGTAATAATAACAACACCTCGTAGACTTTTGTTCGCGTACACTGACTGTTAGCTTGACTGAGACCAGAATCCAACCTCCAACTGATACGTTTTTGCTCTGCGATGGTAGAGTTCGTGTAATCGGGATAATAAGCTGTTCTTCCATTTTTCTATACAACCCAGTCTTTAGAGGCAAGGCGCGTGGCTAACTTAAATATGATGTTGTTGAGCCAGCATTAGTTTTGCTCAACTTAATTGTTCCAGATTTAATTCAGACGCCCGTAGTTCGTTCAGCGAGATATCCCGGCATATCAATACGAAATTGGCGAATCTTGTTTCACACAACTGCTGATCTGTTTGCAGTAATTTTGTGTCCATAAAGTGCCCGTTATTAGCTGAAAATTAAGGTCGTTTGGAACGAGATAGCGTCTGTTTGTTGGCCACTTAGCGGAGTCTGTAAGGCAGCGCTATTGTGTTTCCACATCCAGGCCACAGATCCGGCAATAATCACGCTAAACGGTAGCTTAGCAACTGGATCACCTTTATCAGGCCAAACCGTAGAAGATAATAGTTTTTTTCCGGCCGTACTGACCATATTCCTATAATCAGCACCAGTACTTAGATTGGAACAAATTACGAACGGGTTATATTTGATGGCGTGGGCTCCTATGTTATGCACCACGTATACCGTATCAACTTATAGACTATCAGCAAACTCCATTTATACTTATTTTATATTTATATATAATAATATATTTATAACAAGTCCTAGATATAGTCTCTGGTGGTTATTTGATAGCAGTCACATATGGTATTTCCATATCCCTCGAGCCAAAAGTATATAAGGTAACTCTTGAGTAGTTGGTTAATACAAACGAACTTATGATGCTTTGAAGCGCTATTAATTCTGACTAAACGATAGGTAACATTTATTGTAAACCGTCTACCATGCGTCCCAATTAATGTAATTTAGCTATCAACATTAGCTAATTAGGTTACCTTAAATACAAATACAGATGTTGTATCAAGCTAGGTAGGAGCAGATTTTTCATTTGTACTCTCTCTCTCTCTGTGATTTGTGTGTGTGTGTGTGTGTGTGTGTGTGTGCAGAGAGAGGAATCGGCGTTGACATTTCGGGGGAAACACAATAAGCACCTCCTGGTAACATATTCGACAAGTAGTTATCTAAACATTGGCCTAAACATAGTTCAGCTCTGAACTACATGACTCATAACATCTTACACCTCGCATCTTGAACAGACAGAGTAGTAGATAGAAACAACAAAAAATAGTTATTCCCAATATCCACCAAACTGCATGTCACATAACCTTCTTTCAATGATTCATCGGCTAGTTTTTTACTTGCTTCGTAACAAAAATAAATGTACTTATCATCGTTTTCTACTGAAGACAACATTGTTAGTAAGGTCATCTTAATGATTTATTTTTGTTGTTTTTGTCACTGTTATCGTCACTATACTAACAACCCTCTGATTATGATAATCGAAGTCGAGCTTAAATACTTCATTTTCATATACATGTAATAGCATGTGATGTAAAATATCTAGACTTCTGCATGATGATAAAAAATAAACCGACCACATTATGACGCGCCGGTGCTTGAAACGAAACATGTTCCCTCTTCGAACTCTCCCCCCCTCACCATCCAACACGCCTTTGGAAAATATCACCACAAGATGATTGAGATGAGTTAAGATCATTATCGGCAAGCGTGGGACTTCTACTGAAACAAATTCTGCCCACTTTCACATTTTGTTACTTACCATTTCACTTCCGGCGGAGGATTACCAGAAACGCGGCACTGGAAAGTAGCTATCTCACCTTCTTCTACGGTCACATCCTTCATGTCTCCATCAAAAATAGGCGGCTTCTTATCTGCAATAAGAATATAGCTGACTACTTATACAGAAAATGTACAAACATATAGAGAACACAGTTAAAGATTTATGAAATTGCATTAAGGGGTGTCTTTTGCAGTTTATTAACTTTTTATATATTTTCGTATGTATTATTATTATTATTATTATTATTATTATATAGAATTTATGCAACGCTTTATGTACACGCTTTATATACACGTATGCTAAAATGTTCTCCAAGAAAAAGTAATACATTTTTTATATAAAAATACTAAACCGTTGAACAGCAAATAAAAAAATTCAGAACATTAAGCCAAAATGTCTAAATCCCAACGGAGAGGTTTATATATTGTTTTGTTGAGTCAACTGTTCTTAAGTGTGACAATAGCGACTATCAGGATGATTTTCAATTTAAGTGTGTTCCGAAAATTGGATTGCGATTTACATGTACGCGTCAGATAGGGACCACAGCAAAGAGCCCATGATAGACTTTAATAATTTCATTTATATCAAGGTCATAAACGTGTTCATGAAATAAGGAACACACATGTTAATAAACATTATGATTATCATTATGCTTATAAATATTTCTTAGATTTAGGTTGACCATGAGAATGTTTCGTGTGCCTAATAGCATAATACTTTAAAACATGATACATACATGCACGCACACACACGCCCACGCACGCACACACACACTATTAATACTACTACTAACCTGCATCGTGACAAATGACAGACTTTGACATATCAGAAGGCCCACTAATTCCCATAATATTTCTGGCGTAGACCCTGAATTCATATTGGCTTCCCTCAATCAGACTGTTTACGGTGTACGGAGAAGCGCGTACAGGGATCTTGTGTACACGTATCCAGCGTGGTCCACGGATTTCGCGGTATTCCAAAATGTAATGGACAATAGGACAACCTCCATCAGAGATCGATGCCTCCCAAGTGACTGTAATGCTGTCATCTTTCGTTTCCAGAATCTGTGGACGTCCAGGAGCAGATGGAATCTCTATGGTGGAATAAAACATCATGTACATATTAGTTCATCCTCATTTAAAAAATATTTGCCACCCATTCAGCCTTTGTTACAATTACAACACTTAGACTATTAAAGACTAATTGAATCAGTTATTGGCGTTTTCAGACTTGGGATATACTTACTTTTTTCTGCGCCTTTCACTCTAATTGCTTCCCTCAACTCAGCAGCTGTCCCACTTCCATACTTATTGACTGCCGTGATTCTGACAAAGTAGTCTTTCCCGGGACTCATGTTCTCTAGTTCACACTCGTTGCTACCAGATGGTAATGTGATTAGCTTGCTCCACGAGGAGGTGTCACCTTCACGTTTTTCTAGAATGTAGTGTAACACTGGACTGTTGCCATTATCGAGAGGTTTCTTCCACTGAATGGTAGCGCTATTGATGGTCACACTAGAGACGGTGATGTCAGCTGGTGCCGAAGGTTTACCTTTTGCAAGTAAAATACAATTATAATTAAATGCAAGATTATTCCTAGCTTAAATTAGCTGGAAGGTGTTTGTATATCATGGACTGTGTTATATCATACAGAAATGGATATCCGTTTAGTTTAAAGTTATTCAAATAAACGCAGGCATTAAATGGCTTCTTTCGCACGTTGGTTTTTCGGGTAATATAATTGCTACAAAGTATTTGATTGATTTCAGACTTAACTAGTCGGACATTCACTTATTCTAAACCCTTACCGTCCAAATATACAACCAGAAACAAAAGAGCGCTCGCACAAACACACACGCGTTTAAGATTATCATAACCGTACGTGGGGTTAATTAAAGGCAAGGACACTGTTGATAAACAAGTACACCTTAGCTTCTATTTACACAGTTTTTTACCAAAAAAAATCCAACATTATTACTATGCATCTACTGTCTGTACCGACCAAGGTATTTTAATATTAGGTCACCGTATGTAGCTCCTGCTTTTTATGCTTTCCACAGTTATGTTAGTTTTTTTCTAGTTCAGGTGTACTTGATTTAAATTTAAACAAAGTTTGGCCTACTTCAACGCAGATCAGCAATTAAAATTCCCTTTTTACAAATGAAGCTAATTGAGAATGTGATGGGTGAAAAAACGGTGTTCATTTTCTGCGATGATAGATATTCCATTAACAAACTTGTGACTGAGCAGAATGGTAGGAGTCCGTGTAATGTTAACAATTAAACAATGAATATATATGGTATTGCTTGAGCGTTTGGAAATCATAAGAAATATATTTGTTCACACACACACACACACACACACACACACACACATACACACATACTATTATCTGAAGAAAGAACCTTTCTTATCAAATATTTTAAAGTCATCTATATACTTTTCTGTATTTAAGGACCACACTACAACACCTCCTCCAGACATGAATATATATATATATAATTGCATAGATATATAATTGCACAGATATATAATTGCATAGATATAATTGCATAGATATATATTTATTATCGTATTTGAATATGACTTCAAATAATATTAATAGGGATAACGATAATGTCAACATGTTAGTTACCATGAATAGCTGGTAAAACGCATCGAGGCGTAACATTTTGTATCATTCTGATATTAATAAGTTAAGCATACCTCTTTGGATAGTCGCTTTGGCTTCCCGCCTAATAAGCCTCTCTCTGGTATATTCTGATGTTCTCGTTACCTGGACGTCTGACTCGCCAATAATACAGTTTACCTCCAACTTATCTCCTCTGGTTAACTCCACTCTGGCTGGAAGCTTCTTGATGAACCATGGCATACATCCGCGGCCGATGTGACAGAACATGACAACCGACTCTCCTTCCATGAACTCGACGCGAGATGGTAGCTTCTTTATAAACCATGGCTTCACTCCTCTGGTGGCTGAAATTGTTTTTATTCCTGTTCATTATTTTGTTTACATATATTACAATGCCAATATATCATTTGCTACATTCAAGTTACAGCTTTCACTGTGATAGCAGCGCAAATCAACGGTATCTTTAAAAAACAGACTTCTTAAGAGGAATCATCAAATTCCCTGAGCAGTAGCGCTTCTAAGCAGACCCAATAAACAAAAGGGTAACATTTATGCATTCTTTTTAGCAAACATGATGCGTCTATCACTGTCAACACTGTAACGTACGTTAATCATACAAGTGTAAGTATATTATACAAGTTAGTCAAGTCGATCTTCGTAGATCCCTCTGACTTAAAAATGCCGTCTGTGTACAACGTGGAAAAAACATCATGTTGGTGCGTCCAAGTTGTTAAAAATCCGTATTCTTTAATAACGGCTAAAGCGTTTTTGGGGATCTATTTAATCTGCTTGTTTAATTGCCGAGAACTTAAGGTTACCACTAATTTCCCTACTCCTGAAGAATTGTATTATCCTAAAACATACAGACACACGCACGGAAGCACGCACAAATCATTATATGACTGTGAATGCATAGATTTGTGGAGGTGTAGGTTTATCCTTGCTTAGGTTTAAGTGCCTATAAATGTATGTGCTTTTAGATATAGGTATAATGATGTGTGGATGTTTTAGTCTTAGTGCTCTGAGCCCGTGCCAGTGCTACTATATATATATATATATATATATATATAATAACACACACATCATTTGTTATCATAAACAGTTAAGTAGAATCCCTTCTACAGTTCGTATTTGTTATCCACATCAAAGTACTTCTCCGGTTTTTTTTTTGGCTGATAACATTCTGATTGATCATATTTGTGGCGTGTGAGTGAGTGGTTTGTTTTAGCATTAGCTGAGGATGGTTCTGTGTTTATGACACTTCACCCGTTTTCCCGTTTGTTAACCCAGATGCTTACAAATATCATTGGTTGGTATCCACCCCCTGTTACTTCATCTAACCCCATCAGGACGTATGTAGTATAAACGGCTAGAGTAGCGGATGAAATTATCCATAAAACACTGTACGCGCCACTGATCGGTTCATTAACAACGATTCTACTATTTAACTACTATCATGTAAACTCAATAAACATACCACCATCATCACGTCTCCTCCTCATACAAGTGTAACCTCGACGTCCATCCGTCATCGCCAGCATACAGAGGCAGGCCATCATAGCTCGATCACAGAAGGATCGATCGAGGATCAGCCTCAACTAAACCAATCGTCTCCATACACTTTAATATAATCACGTGACAACTGAAGTTAAAATTCCTCCCCCTCATCGTCACTTCAATATTATCACCGGACAGCTGGTTCTAAGCACATGCTGGCACGGATCCAGCGGCAAATATCCACTAACAAATCATACAAGCGGAACTAATCCGGAGTCGATCGTTAAGCTTCGATGTCGGGATGCTGCTAGGCACTGAAAGTGAGTCGGATAGGCAGACCAACGCGCGTTCTATTAATACGCGGCGAAATGTTGGCAATATTTGTGAGTTATCGTACACCGGGCTACTACTATCAGTTCTTTGGTCAGCTGTGTATAGATCTAGATCAACGTCTTCAGCTGAACGTATCTAACTCATAGCCCCCCCCCCCGCCGCCTGAACGTGTTAGTAGGCCAAGCCTGAAAAAACGTCCGTTTTACAAGTGATGCGTAGTTCAAGGCTGGACACGCAAAAGTAACTTGTGTTTATTATCTACGATTGGCGTTAGTTGTGAGTGACTGGCTGACAGTTCTAGCCCACCAACAAAATGCGTCTACGGGAACAAGAATTTCAAGCTCATGTAATATAATTGTACTACTATATGCAATGTTTGGTTTATCGTGGTATTCGCGATTTGTAGCATTCCCATTAACACCGACTCGTAGCGCTGTCAGCATTCATGACTGATAGCCCGTGAGTTTACCCAGCAGGTGGCAGTCATTTTGTTCCATTAGAAGTCAGTGAGTCCATCAGTTTATATGACACTGGGTACATGTTTTTGCTGTTCATCATTAGAGTAATAACTTTCAATTTATTATATGTGTAAATAAATGCAGCACTCAGTCGTGAATCATATCTGTAAAGCACCTTTGAATAGGCTTTAAACATGATAAATAAGGCGCTCTGTAAATACAGTAATACACTAATATTGGTTCACCTTTTTATAGGACGTTTACAGGTCCCCCCCCCCCTCCACACACACACACACGACAAGATGCACCCCCTCACATCTCTCTCACTTATTTGTTTTTCAGGATCTAACTATTTATTTAACCTTCTTTCCTTTGGTTCATCAATTTTTTTATCTCTTGTACCTTTCCTCCACTAACTCGTACGCTCATTTGGGGGATATATATATATATATATATATATATATGGGGGGGTGCTTGAATCACGTTATTATAAATCCCAGGTAATTATCCTGACGATCCGGTACCTTGTACATCAAAAATTAAACTTCTTCAACACAAATTTCTTGCCCTTACAAACAAGAGAATGTATGGAATGCGTGCTTACTGTGCTAGATGCGCTATTGTTATTGTCGAGTTGCGTAACTTTTGATAACTAATACAAATAGTTAAATTAGGTCAACCACAGTAAAAGTGGCCTGCCTTACATTTTTTATATTTCAGTTTAAAAATATACGTGATGTGAACTGTTGTTGTTGTTTTTGTTGTTGTGGAGCCCTGGGAGTGTGATAAAAAATAAATCCCAAACTGGCAACTTTGGGTTAACCAGTTTAGTGTTAGGAGATCGACTGATCAGAAAACATATAAAATAACTTCGGTTTAATTCCAATGGGGTACGGTATTGAAACGATACATCAGCTGGCGTTGCCATACAGTAATGCAATAGGTGTTACTTCTATGCTGTTAAATATATAAAGTACTATTTTTGACTTAAATGTTCTCTTAAATTATAACAAGTGTAGGACTAATATATAACATAATTATGTTCTATGTTCTTCTGATAAATGTGTATTCTACTGATAAAGTTAATTAAGTGACGTAGAGAAAGTTTTTTTTGCCACCAATTAATAAATTTACTATTGACATTGTAATTAAAAGTGAGATTAAAGCCCAAATCGCATAGTTTTTAAGATTATGAGAAGATTAGTTTGGTACCATTTTTATTAGAAGTCTCATATATTCTAAATAAACCTCAAGACCTGGACTAACATATATACAGTGAATGTACGTGTGATTCATCGTACAAAGATATACAAAAATACTATGTTTAAACGCATTTGTGATGCGAATAAATCATTTCTTTGAATGTCTGATTATCTACTAAAAAAACTGGGATGTAGAATTTGATAATCAGTTAATTTTTCGATTTAATATTTCCTATAACTATCGATCAGATTGTTTTTACAGCTCGATGCCTCTCTCCTTAGGATATTTTAATGGCTCCACTAGATCTGTGTTGGTCATATAATCATATTTACGGTTTTATGAAATCTGTAATAAAGGAAACAGTTGCTACAGAGATAAATCAATTTAAACAACGGATCTTTTAGGCGCCAATAGCCTGTATGCATGAAAGTTGCAGTGCCGCTCAGTGAGTTATTTATATACACACATACACACGTACGTACATACGCACGAATTGAGTAGGGCTGACTCGAGAGCATTTCCGAGTAATACACTACTAAACATTGTTCGTTGTTTTAATCATGCACTTCCGTATATGCGTACACATGTAGTGACCGTCTGTATCCCTATAACTGTCTATCTACCCCTGTTGCATATATACGAACGCATGGACATAGACAATGGCACATGCTCGTTCGGCTGTATATCCTAGGTATGGCTCATACGCCGAGCCTATGCAAAAAGTATACTCACTCACTAACTTACTCACAATTTCATGTCTCTAAAGATTTTTTATTCTGGTTTATTTAGATTTTGAAATATTCTTTCATCACAACATACCGGGTGGGAATGGTATCTTGTGACATAGCATTCTATCCTCATGATTAGGGTATTTTATGGGCACTGTATGACAAATCTTTTCACCCATATCAGTATATGGACACTTAAAATGTTGCTCTATATCTGGTGAGAAAATAAAGGTAAAAAAACAGAATACAGATTAAAAACGTATTCTTCTCTTTTTTAAAGCATAGTAATTGTAAATTAAATTTTGAAAATTGTGAGGCAACTGTAAATTGTACAAGTTTTTGTATCTGGCTGTTGTAACATAAATAAATTGCAATTGATTTACTCAAATTAAAATCAAGAATGGATAGCGTTTGTTTGACATTTCTTGTAGATTCCATCTATAAATAATTACATTCATCATCAAATACATTAATGCTAAAGCCAGGATGCTTATTTTCACTGTGTTTACCCAGTTTAATCAGCTCTGTTGGAGCTCTATCTTATGGCTGGAAGTATGTCCGGCTCTCGATGTAATGCCATCGGAATATTTCTTGGATATTTCAGCTAAACTGGTGTATTTTGCATTTTATAATAAAATATATATTTAATTTATATTAGCTTAAATTGACCAAATTTAGTCATTTTGTATCTCTTGTATTTTCTTTAAAACCGATTATTTGACGCCCTGTATTATCTGATTATCGCCCACTCCAGTGTTTACGCTAAGAACCCGGTTCTTGTTTGTGTGTATTAACGTTTGAGACTTGTTGACATTGTTGTTGTTGTGTAACCATAACCACCAGGATTTCCTTTTTTCTTATTTTTTCCTCATATTTAGATAATGAATTATACTAAATATCAGTTACTTGGCAATGGTACGTGATAACCTTAGATTTCGGACTAGTAACTTTGGCCCCCTAGAATGATAGTGAGTCAAATCGGAGTTCCGGGCGCGCAGTGGGGCGGGTTGTTTCTGGATAAACAAACACGTGGTGAACGAGAGGCAATAAATGCAAATAAGAAGAAGCAGACGTCATTTGTCTTTACTGGTGAGTGAATCTAAACCCAAGCGCCACCAAGAAAAGAAATATTGTGAACTCCTGAAGAAAATATTTAAATATTGAGGGGATATGAAAATGGCGCAGACAGTGCATTAAAACTTATGTATGTTCCCCACTATGGACCTGTGCAATAATAATATACTATTGTAGTGTCCATTGTAGTGTTTACAATCCATATGAACTGTATTTTTAGTGTTGCCAATAAATAAATAAAAAATTGTCGTTGTAATTGACTCTGGTTACCGAAATTATTATAGGGTTCTCCAGAGTAACCTGAGCATATATAAAAACAACCGCATTACCATGACAAAATACTATGTAAACAATACCATATGTGCAGGGTTCGGGCGAATACAAAACCAAGGTAATCTCTTACGATTACTTGAGAATACTATGATTACGATTACATTTACTTTGAATGTAATCGATTACGATCAAATTGGTATTTATAGAGATAACTAAGATTAATTCAAACTGAGATTAGTGGAAACACTATCAATGGAATTGTTTGAAGATATATTTAGTGACGAAATGCATCATGTGTGGCGTGACTATAACCAGCTAAGGTCTATATAATATATAGGATAATTAGAATATAGTCAAACCCCCAACACCGGATCTCCTATGTAACTTGACCACGTCTGTAAATGAAGCCCCTTTTCACAGTCTTAAATTATTGCTATGCTTTAAAATTGTATTTTTCTTCTATAACTCGGCGACCTCCGTATTTCGACCTTTGATCTCCGTCTAATGCCCACGTTTTCCACGCCGTATGTCGATTGGGGGCCAACATGTAGCCTTATTTATGTTCACTAACGCACGCGTTAACTTAATTGACTGCTTGTCATCTGACTGCTGGCCTGTTAGGATCGTTTAGAGCTGTAGTTAAAACGACGATGTCAGAAAGAATCCCGGCATGATTGCTGGCTGTGTCACGAGCTTGGATTTAACCATGTGAAAACAACATGAGTTAATCCCAAATGCCTGTTTATATGACTTATAATAGCGGCAACATATGAAGCCGCGTTTCAACACATTTCCCTTTCATGTTCATAGAACCAATAAATATGACACCAGTCAGTCAATGGGTAAATCAGTTCTGTTGTTATTTTTTGCCTTACATAATTAACCATATCTCTGGCATGGCATAACATGGTAAATAATCAAATTCCTTGTGTAATCGTGAAAGTAATCGTTGATTACGATAACATTTACAATGCAATCGGTTACGATTACATTGCGTCTGGAAATGACGATTACCATTACTTGAGATCATGTAATCGATTACAATCCATTACGATTACCGATTAAGATTGCCCCAACCCTGCATATGTGACGCGTAATAACATAGTGAGCGACATAGGGGAACAAGATCACCAGTCCGAAATTACCGAAGTCTGAAGTTACCCTAATTCGTGGTATTACCATTTGTTTAGGAATGCGCCCACGTAGTGGAAAGCATCCAAAGCAGATGGGGTCTGATGTAAGTAATTTGACCGTTGTGCCAATAACACCATATAATGGCACAGGTGTACATTGGTCAAATAAAGTGTCAGTCAATCTGTAATAAATATGATGAAATCGTGATTCGTTGAAGTATGAAACCCATTTGCCCTTTCAGGCTAAGCCTTTTGAAAATTACCAACTGACTTTTGTTTTGGGGGGATAGGTGTTCGTGTAGTTATCATCTACCGATTACACTCAACTAAGAAAAATGACCTGAACAGATGTTGATCTTAGGTGATTTTAAATAGGAATGCAGATACCAAACAAGTGGTTGACATTCCTAGATCTGCTAATCCAGGTGGATCTCGATAATAGTACATTGAGGGAACTTGTAAATGAGCATGCACCTTTAAGGACAAAGGAAATGCCAAGACAACCACTGCTTCCATGGTACAATAAGGACATATAAGATGCAAAGAGATACAGAAGGTTCTGTGAGCAGCTGTGGATCAGGACTGGTTGGTGTATTCATTATGAAATGTTCACTGTCATTAAAATTCAAGTTAAAAATACCCTTGCCTCTGCCAAATCAAAATTTTACAATAAAAAGATCAATGCACCCAAGGGAAATCAAAGGACTGTTTTCGGTGCTGTAAATAAAGTAGTAAATAAAGGTTAGACTATCCTTTCAAATATTATGAACTCAGATAAGGATATGGCCCATTATTTTAATAACTTTAATGTCAAAAGATATTAAGTATACATGATGGATTCCCTTCCAGCACTTTATCACAGGGTATACCATTGGTAGAAGGGTCCTGCATGTCCATGATGGATACATTTTAGCAGTTGCTGAAAAGGTCATCTAATGCATTTTGTGTTGTAGACCCTATGCCTACATGGCTTGTGAAAAAGAGTGTCTGGATGTTCTGATAAGTCCAATTACAAAGATAAGGGTGATTTCCTAAAATCAATGAAAGATGCCCTTGTAAAGCCATTAATAAAAAAAACGGTTTGGACTGCACTATTCTAAATAATTACAGACCTGTTTGAAATCTTTATTTAAAGTTATAGAAAGGACAATTTTTGTAACATGTATGAACATATATGCCGAGCTGTCTACTATCATCTCAAGAACATCCACTGTATATAAACAATCTTGACCCCAAAAAGCACTTGTAGCTGTAGTCCATGCCTTTGTTACATCTCGTATAGACTATTGTAACTTCGAGTTATATGGCATATCTGATTATAACATCAATTGCCTTAATCAAAATTAAGAATAGTGCAGCTCGGATAGTGACAAATACTCGAAAATATGATCATATAACCCCAATTCTTTAGAAAACTATATTGGTTGCCTGTCAGACAACGTATCCATTTCAAGATTTTACTAATAACTTGATTTACTAATAAATCTATCAATGACGTAACACCAGAATACCTAGGTGAACTGGTGTCCATTAGAAAGTCATCCCCAAAACTCAGGTCATCCAGTCAGATACTATTGGAGGTGTCTGTGTCTCGGCTCAAGTCATACGGTGATTGTACATTTAGTGTAGCTTCCCCCACTTTGTGGAATATGTTCCCGGCAGATATTAGAAATGTGTCGTCTTATGAAAATTTTAAATCCATTCTAAAAACACATCTGTTCAATGTTGCTTTCACAGATAAATAATAATTATCGTTTAAATCTCATATAGGGTTTTTATAGACCAATTATTTGGGGTATTATTATATTACGTATTATTTGTCCTGCACCTTTGAATGGCTCCTGCTAGTAAGGGTGCTTATTCAATAAACATTATTATTTTTATTCGTATGAAAGACGTTGAATAGATGGGTTGAGCTGGGATCTATCTTCAGTTTGATAAATACAGTATTTAATAAATATTTTCATTTAAGGTGACCTCTCTATGCTTGCTTACCATCATCCACATGCAAAATGATGTTTTAAGGTTAAACTTTATAACAGAATTGGATAATTGTAATCCTACTGTTGTGATACTTTTATCATAAAACTATGAAGCTAACCGTTTATTAAACAACGACTGCTAGAGTCTATCCAGTTTAACTCACACGCTATATAAGAACATAGTTAATACCTGAGTTAATTATGCCTAGGAAGGCATATTTAAAATAAGTGTCAAAACACTGAATGTTTATTCATTTGGAGTCTACATTGTAGTTGGTATCTTGAGAAGTAGGATATTGAAAATATTACTTCTTTTGAAATACTTTGTTTCAAGTTTCATGATAACTTCTATAAGCAGACCAGGTGTTTCAATGGTGATAACTCCATTAAACATTATTGAAATGGCTATGGTTTTCTAGTAAGGAATCAGTATTACATTGATTTGTTATTAGATTACGGTCAGTATTGTTTTCTGGGAAACCTGTGCAAACCAATATTGTTTTATGGTCTGGATTGTATAACATTAAACAATTTTTATTATGAAAAAGGTTAACTATCCAAGTAATATGCAAAAACAGTCAGAAATTTGACAAAACTTAGAAGTACCACACACACACCCATACATGTGTGTATGTTTGTGTGTACATATATATATATATATATATATATATATATATATAAAATATATATATATATATATATATATATATATATATGTGTGTGTTGTGTGTGTCATAATATTTAAATATAGCTAAAATAAATAATCTAATCTAAAGATGTACTTTTACCGTAATCAACAGAATTATTTAATTTACTCTCTCACCTGCGAACTCCAATTTTGACATTTACATAGCATCTATGAGTTCTTGTAATTATATTAAAACTTTCTCTTCACTTGATGATCAGATCTTGATCCTAAAAATGCTTTAAACTATTGACTTCGATTACATTTTCCACTCTTCATTTACGTACATTTCATACGTTTTTGTTTCTCCATGTGTGCGGGTCCAATGAGAGAAAAACAAACATATATTTCAAAGATAATTGGGTTGGAAAACAGACTGGTTTTATATATATATATATTCTGATTTTCATGTATATTTGAAAAATTATACTTCATATAGTATTTGCTATTTGCTATATGTTCTGAGACCGGCTAACCTATTTGTATTTGACGAGTGTATTGTAACTTCTCTCTTGGACTGTATTTACGAATATAACTGAATTGAAATTTTAAATACAAAATAATTGTAACAAAAGATCTAATTGTGTAACTGTAACTAATCAATGAAGTCAATCCCAATGAAAACAAAATAGAGGTGACTAATCTCAATAGTAGTTTCTCTTGTTTCTCACACACAAAGACCTCCATGTATTTGTGTGTGACCATTGTGTGTCAAGAGAGAGGCAGAGCGAGTGTGTCTCAGTTTTATCAGTTTGAATTATCATAATCAGGGACACTGCATAACAGCTGAAGCTGATAGATGGTACGAACAAATTATTGGTTGAGACTTCTTTTGCACTTATATGTAAACTAAGATCTGTTTTAGCTATGAATCTGGCGTCTATTTATTTGCATTAAAGATAAGTTAGTTTGTTTAATTTTGTGTATATTAGTTGTTGCAGAAACTATTTTCCTTCACTGATACGATCAATCACGATGCAGCATGTATTTTTTTAAACTACATTGAACTTAAATACGCCATAAAATGTTGTCGGCTGTACTACATTTTTGAGTTGTAACGCGTTCGTCTTGAAAATGTGTACATATTTTGGCGCTAAATTACACACATCGCAGCAGACGATCTTGTTGATTCCGAACTACAGGGTGCACCCCACATCAATAATATCACAATATAACGTAAGTATTAAATGAATATTTCATGAATATTAGTAAATACATAGTCATCTATCATTTTCTAACAAATACACCTTTCTACTGAAAAGCTGAATCCTCGTTCATATGCAAACCAATCGCCTGAATGTTTCACCAACCATGTTGACTCCACATTCTTGCTTTGGTTTGTCTATATCTAGAGGTGAATGCTTCATCAAAGAATTTGAATCTGCATTTACCTCCAAACAAACTATCAAGTGAACGTTTCATCGACAAAGTCGAATTCACGTTCACTTAGAAGGGTCATTACGATACCGCTGATGTAGTTATTTATTTCAATTGTCATTAGCTTACACTTTATTGCTTATTCAATTCAGTTGATCCACAATAAAGTGTAGGTCTAATTATTACTATGATAGAAGCCGAATACTTCATCAACGGAGTTGAATCCATATTCAGCATAGTTATTTTGTATCTTGATATATATATATATATATATATATATAGGGAGGGAGAGAGCTTTACATTATTTTGTGCATTGTGATGTAACATCTGTTCTTGTGCGCTGATACATATTTTGATACACTCATTTCTATACTAACCCAAGAACGCCTTTATGAAAGGAACTATTTTATTAAAGGGAAGACAATAAGAGTTGTACAATGCTTTGCTAGCGCCATCCTTTCGTTTTCAAAGCACGAGATTAATTGTTGTATAACAGAGGGTCAGTTTCTGGGTCAGGTGTGATCTTAAAGCAAGTCAGTTGTATGAAAAGGCTCTTATTACAAACAAGATTGATCTTAAGATTATCAACGTTAATAAGGTATTAACAGACTACAGCAGGCTAGATAAGTTCTGGTTTGTGATATTTATCTGTAACTTATTTTACCTTATTCTAATGCAATAAATACTACTACCTATGAATAAATTAATTTATGTATTTAATTATATACACATGATTGGATGCTAACGTTGTGCAGTGAAAACTAAATATTTACATTGAACTACTTAATGCTAGTTGTTAGCCTCCACACCAGCTAATGTTCCCTAATAGACGCTGTGACACTAAATAAAATGCCATCCTCAGAACGAAAGTAATCATACCCAGAGCTCTGCCAAATCATGTAGAGTGTACGAAAGATCTTGCTTTGAGGGTAGGTAAACTGCATGCATGCTTCACTTCAAAGAACACACTGACTGATCTTGCTGAAATATTTGCGCAGAACTCTGCATATGACGGCATTCCATCTAGCGTTTGTCAGAAGGGCATGCTGAAGATCACAAGTGACATAATATGATCAATCTCGTACTTCTTAAACAAGGTGACCTAGCAGACTACAGAAACACACCTATAATTACAAATTATAAGGCACATTTGGTGAAATTGTTTTGGATTAAAACTTCCTCATACAATAAATAATTTCAAACCTCTGTTTGTCATTGATTCATCCCAATTTTGCACCGCAACTACAGATGGGTATAAAACTGTCTACGAAAAACAGCCAAAAACCTAAATGGCTAAAATGCAGTTAAGCGACAGTGACATTAAGTAATGGGAAAGGGAAAACCAAAGAGTGAAAAAAAAGTCTACAAAATAGTGTCAGTTCGGGAATAAGTCCAGTGCTTGATGCAATACGTGCAGGGGATCAAGCATGACATCAATAGAGCTGCATAAAGTCCACACCTCTGCGTCCGTTAGATGTTACGGTGTTGTCTTGAATTATCTATTTAGTCACGCGTAAGTAGTTCCTGTTTCAGTATTAAGAGTGTTCATTTCTTTCGATTACTAAAAAAATAACCTGGAAAGGCTCAGTTAAAAAAGTAAGAAAAAAACAACAACATTCACGCCGATGTTTGACTTGATATTCAAGTGAAAATGTCTGAATACTTCAGGCAAGTACGACTTAATCAGTGCCTCAGCCATGACATTCCCAATGTGTCCGAGGTGGTGGTTAGTGGCTCATCAGTGTATGCTTGGTAGGTGCGCTCCGAGACGGCTGATGATACACGCTGCATCACCCTTGCTACTTCAGTGTGGTCAACGTGAGCTTCACGCATCCACGATTCTATCTCTTGTTGTGGTGCAGACTCTGTTGTATTGAAAAAACACTTTAATTTCTATTGGTCATGTACTTCAAATATATAAATAGACCAAGAAAGTCACAGTTTGACAAAATGTATTACTATACGTTAATTGATCGATGACCTACCGAATATTCTCTTTGGAATGATAGGTTTCTCGCATTCGAGGGGTTCACTAAAGCCATAGGCATTCTCGGCGAGTACCCTAAAATAGTACATTTGATTTTCGGCCAAGCCAGTGATGCAGTAAGCAGTGACGTCTGGTGAACAGGTACCGGCCTGTGTCCAATGACTGCGTTCTGCTTCGCGTTTCTCAATTATGTATCGATCGATAGGAGAGCCGCCATTATCTAATGGGGGTTGCCAGTGAATGGCGAGCATGTTACGCGTTACTCGGATCACTCGTATGGGTCCGTCCGGAACTCCTGGTGGTCCAAGCTGACTTCTTGGTACAATAGGATCTCTAAGCTCGGCTGGCGTTCCTGGGCCAACTTCGTTTTCAGCATATACACGGAACAAGTATGGTTTGCTTTCTCTTAGGTTTTCAACAGTGGCAACAAGAATGTCGCTGGAGTCAATCTCCTTTACCCTCAGCCAGCCATCAGTGCGAGTAATGTCCTGCAGCTCCACTACATATCGGAATATTCTTGCACCGCCATCACGTTCTGGAGCCAGCCACGATAGGGTTACACTGTCTTCTGTAACGTTTATACATTCTAACAAAGCCGGAGCTGATGGTCGCCCTGGAGAATATAATCATTTATTTATGTAATTGTTAAGCGAAGATTACCTTAAGTGACGAACACATTATAGTTTGTTTTCTTCTTAAGTGATAATAAATGTAATGTGAACCTACAGAGAATTGGCTTGGGTACCACAGTAGTAGCCAGTGATCTAGCAGGTCCAGCACCGTCTGGATTTTCAGTCCTGACTCGGAAATTGTATTCGTATCCTTGAATGAGGTTATGTACAGTCCACCAGGTTCTGGATGGCTCAACATATCCGGCCACCCGCCAACGTGTGGATTTTCCTTCTTGTTGTTCGATAATGTAACCGGAGAGTGGTACACCGCCAGTGTTGTCTGGACGGTTCCAGCGCAGTGTAACAGCATCGCGAGATAGATATTCAACCGTAAGATTGGTAGGTGCTGAGGGTAAGCCTGTAGAAATAAATTTAAATGAGCACTTTAATGAAAATGTGTACTGTATACCATCACCAAAGATGTGAAAGTATACCTTTCAGCTTTTATTGGGCCACTGAGAATGATGTACTCACTTTTTGGTTTCATTGGTTTGACAGGTTCAGTAATTTCTCTGAATTTGCCCACTCCTTCCTCGTTCTCCGCTGCCACCCGGATGTAGTATGTGCAGTTGTGTTGTAAGTTGTTTATCACGTACGATGTCACTTTGGCACCAACACGTGTCACTTCTGACCAGAAGTGACTGCGTCCTTCGCGTTTTTCCACCACGAATCCCATTATCGGGGACCCGCCATCTTGTTGTGGTGCACTCCATTCAATCGTTACAGAAACATCGGAGATGCCAATAATGCGGACCGAGTGAGGGGCTTCAGGTGGTTCTATATGACAATGATAAACATATTGGTGATGAAATCTCGGTCGTAAATAACTCTATGAATACATAAGCTGTGGCCTTGCACATGGTAAAATAACTACACTAAACACGATCTGTAGAATTTTTCAGCTATTTCTGATGAGGAAGAAAGTTTTATATATCAACTCACGGTAAGGAGACTTTGCCTCGGTGGGTATCCTACTTTCCAGTGGATGACTCCTGCCTACTGCGTTCTCGGCAATCACTTTGAACAGATACTTATGACCTTGCTGTAGATGTGTAATTGTGTATGAGTAAATATGTGATCTAACTCTGTCAACTCTGGTCCATCCTGTCAGAGCTTGTGTGTCACGTTTCTCAATTATGTAGCCAGTGATTGATGATCCTCCATCTGAATGTGGTGGCTGCCAGCTGATAGTCATGGAATGTTTCATTACCTGGCTGACTATTAGCGGACCGCTAGGACTTGCCGGGGGTTCTGAATTACAACGTAAACATATTTCTTTAAACTTTGTCTTGTTTTTTTTTTGTAATTACGGGGCTGTTATAGCGCTTTGGTAGCGCACTCTGTTGCAACCCCACAAGCAGGAGTTTCAATCTCTGTGTTAACTGTTTCTCTGGTATCCCTTGGGCATATATCCCAGATGTGAGCAGTGTTTTATCTAAGCAACTCACTCAATCAATTAGTCATCCGCTTTTGTTAATATTTTTAGATCCAATGCCAGAATGTTATTGCCTAAATAACCATAGTTGCAGCTTGACAAATTATATTATGGTGATTACGTTTACACATAGCCCAACAAAATGTACTTACCAGCTTGCTTCTGAGGTCTGACGGCTAAGTCTACCTCTAAGGGCTCGCTGTGTCCCATATCGTTAACGGCTACCACTCTAAACAAGTACTCTTTATTCTCTCTCAGACCTGACACAGTACAGCTCGTAGTGTAGCCGTCTACAACGGCTGCACGATTCCAGTGCATGCCATCACTATCGCGATACTCAATGATGTAACGTGAAATCCTTCGACCACCGTCATCTGATGGCGAGTTCCATTCGATGACGACTGACTCCTGTGTAATTTTTCTCACTTTGATCTGACCGGACGGTGGCTCTGGTTTATCTATTGAAAAATGGTTAAACTCTTATGATATTTATGATAGTGTCAAGTCAAACTAGTGGACTGGAAGTCCTGTTAATCATTGATAGACAGGATATTTGTTAAAGGCAGTATACACCAGAAGATATTAATCTTTTAATGCATTCCCTTTAGATATTACATAAAGTGCAATGTTATTCTTACGGGCTGGTCTTCTTAATGTGATGGGAATATCCAGCGTCAGTGGCTGACTGACGCCTTCAATATTTTCAGCATAGATTCTGAACAAATAGTCACAGCCTTCGAGCAGATTTGTCACAGTGTATGAAGTACTCTGAGGTTTAACGCGAGCGATACGATTCCATGCAGTTCTGCTGGCCTCACGCTTTTCAATAATGTAAGCGCTAATGGCAGCACCACCGTCAGATATTGGAGGTCCCCATCCAATGGTTACTGTGGTTCTTGTCACTTCCGACACCTCAAATGGGCCTCTTGGAGCCGAAGGCTTATCTGTGCAAAATATAAAGGAGTTGATTAAAATATAATTGATCATTGTAATAACTGAACTCTGCTAATAATTAATTATCAGTGAGTGTTTGACCGCTAATAAAGCCGTTCATAATTTTGAGATGCAGATTATTTGCTCTTGTGAGGATACCAACCATATTGGAGTCTTGGGACCACAGAGGTATCAATCATTAGCGGCTTAGAGGCGCCAGTGCTGCCCTCGGCTATAACACGGAAGAAATACTCCGTGCTGGATCTCAGACTGCGTACAATACAACTAGTCGCCGAAGCGTCAACAGTTCCGACTGTTTCCCACAAGGTCTTTGTACTTTCTCGTTTCTCAATGCGATAGCTGGTTATGTAAGCCAAATCCTGAACTGGTGGCTTCCAGCTTAAACTAACGGAGTCGTGAGAGAATGACGTAACAATCAAGGGGCCCACTGGTGCGATGGGACGCTCTGAAATACGTTACAAGCGTCATATCTATATTTAAGCATAGTTGGAAGAAAATGTGAGCAATATAATAAACGTTTTTTAACGAATTACATTAGATCTAGGTACAAACTGGATGTTCGGGAATTGATATCACATTACTGATATCACATTAAATCTGTTGAAACACCGTAATGTTGGGAATTGTTATATAATCCCCACCCACAGTTTATTGCAGATTAATTACTATATACTTACGGACCACTTTCTTGGGTATAATTGGTCTGGTTGTTTCAATTCTATCGCCTTTGCCCATTGTATTCATTGCATACACGGCGAAGTAGTGACTCTTACCAGGACGAAGATTGATAATGGTAAAAGTATTGGTGTGGCTGTTAACTCGACCAACCTCTTCCCAGATGTCAAGCGGCATTTGTTTCTTAAGGATGACATATTTTGTTATTTCAGCACCGCCATCACTAGATGGAGGATACCACTGAATGGTGACACTGTCAGATGTCATACGTACTACACGGAGCATGTTAGGAGCACTTGGCGGCACTGAGAAAAACGTAAGGAATTTTTTTATTTAAGTTCAACATTATCTATTATGTTGAAAAGATAATGTCAATATTGTAGTGTCAAATAGACATGTAATTCTTAAAACATAGCTTAATATTCTTACTTCTTGCTTTTGGAACAGAGATAGTCTCCGACAACAAAGGTGTGCTCTCTCCTTCTCTGTTCCTCGCAATTACTCTGATGACGTAGTCGTAGCCTTCACGTAGGTTAGTTATGGTATAAGATGTGGTCATTGAATCAAGCAGCGCAACCCGGCGCCAGAATGTACGCGTTGTCTCACGGATCTCCAGCAGGTAACCCGTAACAGGAGTACCTCCCGTGTATTCGGGCGCTTGCCACTGAACATCGAATGATTCGTTTGTGAGGCTGGTAATTAGCACCGGTCCTCTAGGCGCCGCAGGTGGCTCTGTGAATTATAAAGAGTAGGTAGCTATCAGTAAATCAATGCAAATTGTTTTTATTGTTTATTTATTTATGTTTGATACCACTTGTATACTAATATACGTGATGAAGACGGCAACGCTACTTACTGTACGGACTTGATATGGTAATAGGCTCATCAGGCTGGATTGGGTCACCCAGGCCGATTCTATTCATCGGTAGTACGCGGAACAGATACTGTTTTCCTACCGTTAAGCCGGGAACCTCGAATTGTCTCACAGTTGGTTGTACCTTATGTACATAACTCCACCGTTTTTTCTGTGGCTCACGTTTCTCAATCACGTAGCCAGTTATTTCAGCACCGCCATCATCTTCTGGTGGTTCCCATTCTAGTGTGAGGGAATCCCGACGTATGGAACGGTATGATAATTTAGATGGTGGTGATGGAGTAGCTGTAGAAAAGAGATGACGTAAGATCGAAATACTTTATGCTGATCATGTTCACAATCTTATTTAATTGTTGTGATGGAACAGTTACTTGATATTACTAAATTGACGTGGTAATACCTTTGCTATCCAATAGCTAGTGTATTTTACAAACGCGTACTTACATCTTGGTTTTGATGGTACAACGCAGTCTGACTGTAATGGTCGACTGAGGCCAGCAGCATTTTCAGCTGAAACTTTAAAGAAGTATTCGGAACCTTCTTCCAGACCTGCCACTGTAAATCGGGTGTCATGACCTGAGGTATACCCAACCTTTTGCCAGTTTCCTCCTTTGGCTGACATTTCTACAACGTATCCCAGAACTGGCGAGCCGCCATCGTCCAGAGGAGGACGCCATTCTATCTGCAGGGATGTGGATGACATTTTGTTAACAATGATTGGACCCACAGGTCGGTACGGCGTCGAGGCAGCCTGCGGCATATATGTCGGTGCTTCATATTCACGTGGGCGGCTCAATCCCTCAAGCGCCTCTGTTATTATTCTAAATTTGTAGCGTCTGCCTTCTGTGAGATCAGGAACAGTGTATCTGTAGTAGAAAGACAAAATAGAGTCGATATATAATGTCTGTTACAATTATGTACCAACAAATATATGTTTAGTATTAGCTCGTTATTTTGAATAACTACGATTATATATCAGTGTATTGCTATTTGTTCTTTAGCCGGACAAATATTAAAATTGGTTAAATGATATGATTGTACATTGTCAGTGGACAATATAACAGGAGCAAATATAATTACACGTTCCTGCGTGGAAAAAAAGACGCAAAGACGTCAAAACTAATGACGCATTAAACTTCAGGCTAGCGTGTGTGCCCATTAACATACCGATGTACTGTTGGTGGGATATTAGCCAAACGTCGCCAGGATGGAACTATTTGCTCTTCCACTTCTTCATCTTCGTAGCGCTCAATGATATAACTCTTGAGGCGATCCAGACCTTTCGGAGGTTCCCATTCCAGTGTTAAACTGTCTCGGCGGACATCAGTGTGCTGTATAGGCCCTACTGGTGGTACACCGTTCTGAAACTGCAAGAAAACATTTCGTCGTATACAAACAGGGGAAAGTCCAGTATAGTTTTCTTAAATCAACTACACATTTACCTTTAACGCAACTTTACAGGTGTACTTACTTTGCATTTCAGCTCTGGTTTGGACGGCTGTTGCTAATTCACATGGCTCCCCAATGCCTATGTCATTTTCTGCAGACACTCGGAAGTAATAATCACTTGATGGCTTCAGGTTCATGATCGTGTGCGTTGTTCTGTGTGAGTCGATTGAGGCGGCTTGTGTCCAGGTGTGTCTTGAGCCGTCGCGATACTCTAAGATGTAATTTCTTATTCTTGAGCCGCCGTCATAGCGCGGTTTGCTCCACTGGAGTGTGATGGAGTCCATGGTTACATCGATGTCGTGAAGGTGCGTAGGAGCTCCAGGAACATCTGTAAGAGAAATATGATTAATATCTGGGTGTTTGTAGGGTAATTCATACAGACAGACCACACACACACACACACACACATATATATATATATATACATTATGTATATTCCGAACTTACCAATTATGTTGATGATGCTCTTTACACGCGACAGACCCCAGTCATTCTTGGCCACGCATTCGTATTCACCAGCATCATCTCTGGTTGCCCTCTTTATTGTAATCGTTGTCATGAAGTCGGTAGTCTCGATAAACACATTTCCTCGCCCTTGAAGCTTCTGTCCATCTCTATACCATGTGATGTTCGGCATAGAGTCGCCTTCAATTGGTACACTGATTTTAATAGTGCTGCCGACGTGTTGCGTTATCTCCCGATAACGTCTTTCCAAGTCAAGTTTTGGTGCATCTAGATTCAGAAGATTAATGTTTCGTTATCCAAATGATACTATACATTAACAAAACACAAGCTACAGAGTCGACAAATATAAATGCTATTACTTAGATCTGAGTACTAACTTCTAAGAGAAATTTGCAATTTTTGTACCTCTGATCTTGAGAGCTGCAGTAGATGTTGCATAACCATGTACATTGCTTGCCTCACAAGTGTAATTGCCGGCGTCTCTTTCCACGACGTCGTTGATAACAAGTGAAGCAGTGGCATCGCGGTACTTCATCTGATATTTTAGGCTGTCACCCAACCTCTGATAATTCTTGGACCTGACAAATATCATAATAACTAAAGATACTACCTAGTTACGTATACAACTCAAAATTAACTGATTACTACAACAGGGTTGCAGCAAGAAAGATAGAAGTGTGTATGTTATGTACTTAAAGTGTATGATTATGTTGTAAGCCTTACCAGACAACAGCTGGTTCAGGCTCGCCAGTAACCAGACATTCAAATACTGCGCGATCGGATTTCTTGACATACACGTCATTCATATGCTCCAAAATGACAGGAGCTTTTCCAGCTGTGGAGCAGTTAAGAAGAATATTATGTAATGTAACCTAATCTGTTAATTAATAAACAAATAAGTGCGAAGTTTAAATATTACAATTTAAGATATACTTTGTTTACCAAGAGAGTCTCTGAGGATAACAGGCATCGATGGCAATGAGGCATCACTCTTGCCAGCTTTATTTTCGGCATATACTCTGAACTCGTAAGTATTTCCTTCGATTAGATTATGAACTGTGTAGCATGGTTCTTTGATCCTTTGGCCAATGTTACACTGTTTCCAACGATATTCTGTGTTCGACTTGCATTCAACTATATAGTTGAAAATAGAACTGCCTCCATCATTAGTTGGTGGTATCCAGGATAATGTTGCAGTAGATCCTGTTACGCCCATCACATTTGGCCGACTTGGAGCCCATGGCCTCTCTAAAATAAAAATTGAATTTTCACATTGTATTACATGTACTGTTCTAAGTAAATCAATGTAGTTATGTACATGTGAAATGCAGTAAATCGTATTATACATACCAAAAGGTTCTCTGGCAACCACGGGGCCAACAGGTTCAGAATAGGGCCCTTCACCTGCGTCATTCTCAGCCGCAACGCGATATTCATAATCGCAGCCTTCATACACAGTGTTGTCACGGTAGTAAGTGTCAAACTGGAGATTGCGACTGACTCTAACAAATCTGGTACTATAGCTTTGGCGACGTTCAATGATATAGCCTCGTATTGGAGCACCACCATCGCTTGTTGGTGGTTGCCACTCGATTGTGATGTGAGAACGGCTGACTTCTACTACCTCGAGATTATGAGGTGCATCAGGCACATCTAATTACGGTTATACTAATGATTAGTCATAAGCTTCCTTTATTTCTAGGTAACTAATTACTCATGTGTTATATCTACGTCTGTATGATATATCGAATGCATTTTATTATTTTAACTTTATACAAATGTGCCAAAATGTTTTTTACTACAAATATGGAAACTGGATTTACTAACAAGAAAACTTACCATATGGACTTTTAACTTCAATTGCTTGTGGCGTCTCAAATGGGACCCCTACACCAACTTGATTTTCAGCCAAGACGCGGAAGTAATATTCGTTTCCTTCCAGCAGTTTCGGTACCCTGTAATTGTACGTGTGGGAATCGATTGTCGTGACAGTAGTCCAACCACCACGACGTGTATCCTGGCGTTCAATGACGTAACCAGTAAGTGGCAGACCGCCGTCATGTTCTGGTTTATCCCAGGCCAGGGTAACTGAATCACGCAAAATGCTGGTGACGCGAACACTCGTCGGAGCAGTGGGAGCAGCTGCAAGTTGATTCGTTAATAGTACACACAGAAGTACAATTATCCAATATCAAAAGTGTATATATATATATATATATATATATATATATATATATTTATATATAACTTGTTTTAATAAAGGGCTATATATATGTGTGTGTGTGTGTGTATGTGTGTTAAAACAAGTATAGATTTTTAAATATGTTATAAAGTATGTATGTACCTTTGATGATAACATCGAATCCAGTTCTAGAAATTCCAGCAATATTTTCAACTGATGCTTCGTATCGTCCTCCTTCTTCCTTTTCAATGCCAGATATGGTTAATGTGGAATAGTTGTCCCCTGTGTCAATTGTTACATGACCAGGCACAGCAGCCAATGGTATACCGTTTCTGTACCATGACACTTTTGGTCTCGGTGTACCCAGAAAGTTTATCGGAAGTATCAATGTAGATCCAGCTCTAACTTCCTGTGGCCCAGCATACCGGGCATCTTGTTCAATCTTCGGTTTTACTGAAAAATTAAAACAAATATAATTCTATTCGAAGAATAGACATCGCTATGACTGAAGCTTTGTACAAGTATTACTACTTACCACTAACAGTAACCCTGCATGCAGTTTCTACACGGCCGTGTTGGTTGTACGCCTCACAACGATACTTGCCGCTGTCTATATGATCAACAGTATACATACTGAGAGAGGCAACACCATCTTCATAAGACATTTTATTCTTCTGGCTTCGGTATATTTCCTTAGCATCTTTGAACCTGTTTCAACAAAAGGTAAATTTATTAAAACCAATTGCAAAATAATAAACCCTTGACTTATTGAAAATTCGACCCATCTGATTCTTATTATTGTAATATTATTGTCATACCATCTGATTTCAGCTTTTGGACGACCTAAGGATATGTCACACTCTAACAAAAGAGGACGTCCTGCAGTAGCTGAAACGTCAGCCAATGGAGAACGGATTTTCGGTGCATTTCCAACCTCTGCAATAACCACGAAGAAAACCAGTTTAAATTTTAGGGAATCATTTTAGTTAAAATCAAAGTATTATACTTTGTTTATGATAGTTCCTTTGGAGCTTGGAATTACTGATGTATACCTTTAGGATCTTCAGCTTTGATGGCCTGTGTGCTATCTGAGAAAGGTCCTATTCCAGCACGATTCTCGGCAGCTACGCGGAATTCATATTCCATGTCAGCGCGCAGACCAGTTACCTTAAAGCTTCTATCGATTATTTTTTCAACTTCGCTTCCGCGAATCCACTTATATGTGCCAATGATGCGATACTCAACAATATATCCACGGATCATATCTCCACCATCCGATATTGGAGAAGACCAACTCAAATGGCATGATCTTCTTGTGATATCACTGATTCTAGGTGTTCCCGGTGCGCCAGGTTTGTCCCATGGATCTCTTGCAATTATGGCATTGCTAGGTAACGAAGGCACGCTAGCACCCTGCCTGTTTTCTGCGGTTACCCTGAATTCAAAGCTATTACCTTCCACTAGGTCTGTAATACGACAGCTTGTATCAGTGATTGAATATGGTAGCGCCCTGACCCAGTGTGAGCTTGAACCACTCCTGCGTTCGATATTATATCCGGTGATTGGTGTGCCACCATCGGACGTTGGAGGTTGCCAGGTTAAGACACATGAATCACGGTATACTTCTCTGACAGTTGGTGCATTAGGTTGACTAGGCACAGCTACAAACATTAAAATTTTGTAAATGGACATGGAGTGGTGTGTGTAAAATACTGTTTTATTAGATATTGAGTAAAAGCTAAAGTGAACCTTGCAAAAATATTTATCACGTGATATGGGATTAATTAATTGAAACCAGAAAAGGTGGAATCTTACAATATGGTCCTCTAGGAGCAATGGCTTTCATAAGCTCCTCTGGTAAGCTTTGACCTTGCGCATTCTCGGCTGTCACCCGGAAGACGTACTGTACGCCTTCCGTCAGTCTCAGTATTGTAAACTTCGTTGTACCAGTTGATCCTGCCAACTGCCAAGACATTCGTAAGGCGTCACGTTTTTCTATTACATAGCGTGTGACCTCGCTTCCACCGTTGTCCGCAGGAGGAAGCCAAGACAATGTTATACTATCTTGAGTAACATCTGTGACATGAAGGTCTCGTGGAGAGCTTGGCACATCTGCACACAGAGAGTAATTGGCGCATATCACAGAATGAACAATCTAAGTCATTCGAAATATTTAGTTATAATCTAATCAGAATTCACAACAAACAAATTCCTAATTACCTAGTTCTAAAGCTAAATACCTACCTAATACAACAACCTGGATGTTAAGTGTACCACTACCAAATTGGTTCTCCAAAGTCAGAGTGTAATGTCCTGCATCATCTCGAGTAGCACGACTGATCGTCAGGGTAGTCAGGTTGTAGACTGTATCAACATGTAGACGTCTGTTTTCCATTACCATAATATTGTTCTTCTTCCATACAGCTCTTGGCTGTGGGCTTCCGTGAAAAGGTACCTCAATGGCAGCTGAACTACCAACACGTAGTACCAACGGCTCCAAATATTTATCTGTCATGGTGAACTCTGGTTTCGCCTCCACATTCAGTCTTGCAACAGATCTGTGGCCTTGCACCACGATGGCATAGTCGCCGGCATCACGAGAATCTACATCGTGGACATCCAAACGATATAATGGCCCACGTACATCCATATCATACTTTCGATCAGGATATATGTCCTGACCATCTTTGAGCCATTGGTAACGACTGCGCTTCTTAGCTTTAGCAATCTCGCATTCAAATGTTGCTGTTTCTCCGATCTTAGCTACCTTGACGTCTGACAGGGGACGTTTGAATTCGACTGGTTCAACTGTAAATAATATTTGTAAAACGTTGTTATTTGCAACAAAAATACATCACTATATAAATAGTGTTTTTAATTTAAAAAAACACTATTCGACAAAATGCCAATGGTGTTATTATTTACTGACCGTATTTAGCAGATCTAGATGTCAAAGAAGGCTCGCTGAGACCAGCCTTATTTTCGGCGGAAATCCTGAACTCGTAGTCGGTTCCTTCTTCTATACCTTCAACTTTGTACTGGGTTTCGGTGACGCGTTCTCCAGTATTAACAAGATCCCAACGATATGTTCCAGCAGGGCGCTTTTCAATACGATAGTTACTGATGGGAGCACCACCATCTGATCTTGGTGCTTTCCATCGAAGTGTAGCATGTTCTGTACTGATATCTACAATATCTGGCTGCGATGGTGGTGCTGGACGCTCTAAATGCAATGATTAATATTGTCAATATATTTCGAGAAATTGCAAGAAGACAGTTTACTAAAGCTAGATCTTGTCTATGAATTTCTTTCATATTTTACATAATTCTTATTCACACTTTATTCCTTACTTTACACAACCTATTTTATTTTAGGAATTTCTGAATACATATAAATATTTAACGTCTACAAACTGTCAATCCAATCTGATGCAATAAATAATAATTAACTAAGTGTTACTAACCATAAGGAGCTTTGATTTTGATAGTTTCCGTATTTTCAGATGGTTTTCCAATGCCAGCTTCATTAACAGCCATGACTCGAAACTGATATTCCTCTCCTTCAGGTAGGTCAGTATAAGCAAACTCAGTTTCTCTAATTGGCTTTCTGTTTACTCTTGTCCACCTATGACTGGTTGACGTTCGTTTTTCTATCACATAGCCCTCAAGAGGAGCCCCGCCATCACTGCTTGGAGCCGACCACTTCAGGGTAGCAGAACTGCGTGTAACATCCGTAACCTTCACGTTTCTTGGAGCTTCTGGCTCACCTGAAGAAGGCAGATGTTGAATAGATTATTGTACGATAAACATTAAGTAATTTAGACTGAGGTTAATATGTGCCAGTAGTAGGTTTTGTTTGTCACTTGTTTATTATGAAATCCCCATTTTCAGATTGTGTGAGTTTGTTTGCTAGTATTGGTATATGTATAATTGACCTACTTTATCTTGATATTTCTTATTGTAATGGAATACTCACTGAATGGTAGTTTAGCAGTTACAGGTTTCTGAAGCTCCGTGAAATCGCTTGCACCTACAGTATTCTCAGCAGCTACGCGGAAGAGGTAATCACAGCCCTCCCACAGCTTGGGGACTGTGAATGTTGTTTTATCTGCTGGCACTCTAGCGACACCTATCCAGTTGGTCCTACTTGCATCACGTTTCTCAATAACATAATGCGTAATGGGCGTTCCGCCATCTGATGGTGAAGGTTCCCAGTTTAGTACAGCAGCATTCTTGTTAATATTTGTAACTTCTATTCCCAGAGGTGCAGCAGGCTTGTCTAAATGAATAAAAATGCAAATGGCATTTTAAATTGGTAGTACAAAGTTCTTGGTCAGTCTAAGAATTTAATAATACTGTAGTTTTATTTACTAACATATTTTGAACACGTTCTGACCAAAACAACAATGACAGTTGATATTTTACACAAAAAGTGTTGACGACTTACCCTTTACAGAAACGTCAAATCTAGCCAGACTTGTCCCCGCTTTGTTGGTAATCCTGACACAGTACATGCCTTCATCTTCTTTAGTCATAGACTTCGCATACAGAGTGGAGTTTCCATTAATTGTTTCAATATTTATCTTCTGTGTATGTGTCAGTGGCATATCATTATAAAGCCACTCCACGGTTGGCTTCGGATAGCCCTGGTATGAGATGGGTAATGTCAGTGTGGCACCTGCCCTAACAAATTGCGGCCCACTGTAACGTTGATTAAAGTCTATGGTAGGTTTTCCTGGAAAGATAGGTCAGAGCTAATTAGATTGTTTTCTTTGCAGAGTAATGAAACAGTTTCAGGAAATAAAGTAAATTACACATTATATATAGACAATCATATCATGCATACTTACTGTGAACGGTGACAACACAAGCAGTATCAACTTTTCCAAGCTGGTTAGTGATTTCACATTTATATTTTCCAGCATCACTAGGATCTGTCGATTTGATGACTAATGTGGCTTTGTTATCCCAGTGGAACATGTCATACTTCCGACCCTGGTACACTTCATGGCCATCTTTATACCTAAAGAGGAAAGAAAGGCAGCACCAAGTATACCGGTGTTAACAAGAATGATATTAATGATACTGATTAAAACATGTGTTTTCAGTTACATATTTCTGAGATATAATATGTTACTCACCATCTAACTGTGGCATCCTGCGTGCCAAGTTTAACAGAACATTCTAGAGTAGCCACATCCGGCGCATTGACAGCGAGGTCACTTAAGCCAGAAATAAGCTTCGGAGGATCTCCAGCTGAAATTAAAATCAATATTGATTACGTATAATATTTAAATATAATTATGTAATGCACACTTGACAGACGGTTATACAGGTATATATTTATGTAGTTAAACTTACCAACGGGTTCCTTCATCTCGACGGGCATTATGCACTCTGCATATCGGCCTATACCGGCAGCATTGGTGGCGGCGACGCGGAATTCGTACCTCAGATCTTCTTGTAAACCAGTAACCTTGTATTTATTGCCCTTAATATCCTCACCTTCATTGGCTCTTACCCATTTGATACCACCTTCAATGCGATATTCTACAACGTAGCCGGTGATTGGTGAACCACCGTCTGAGGTTGGGGAAGGCCAAGCAAGAGTGACAGAATGTTTTTTCACATCTACCACTTTGGGAACACCTGGAGGACCCGGAGTGTCTGTCAGAAGAAAACGACCGTGTTATTATTTTCCCCTGTCGTTTAGTTTGAATAGGTAGTGAAATAAAAATATTTAGAAAAGTCATACGTACCCCATGGGTCTTTAGCCAATACTGGTTTGGAGGGTGGACTTGGCTTGCTTAGTCCATATTTATTTTCGGCAATCACTCTAAATTCATAAATCGTATCAGAGAAGAGTTCTTTTACGTGGTAGTTGGTATCAGTTATAGTATCTTTGGTAACGTATACCCATCTCTGTGCGGTGCTGCTACATCTTCGATGTGGTAGCCAATCACCGGAGCACCACCCTCTTTCTGAGGTGCTTTCCAGGATAGTTTCAGATTATCTGAATACACATCGCTGACAACTGGTGCTTCAGGTGCAGATGGCAAAGCTACAAGAAATTTGTTATAATTAATATTATCACAATGTTAGCTTATATTTAATATTCTTGTTTTTTTTTAAATTATTTTAGTTACAGTATGGTTTATTTAGTGAGCATAGAAGTCTAATACACATTTTACATAATTAAATGATTTTCCAAACGTTAGAGGTTTTACCATCCGATGTTTTATGTCCATTTAAACCCATTTCACTTACATTTGCTAATGGCGGACAGTTCATACGTTATACTGCTGGAAGGTCCTACACCAGCGTCATTCTCGGCACTTACTACAAACTCGTACTCGTTGCCGGGCACCAAACGTGTCACTTTCACATCGGTACCTGCTGTGGTGCCGACGGGGGCAAAGGTACGACGCGATGTGTCACGCTTCTCCACGATGTATTGTTTGACACTGTTTCCGCCATCAGTGGTCGGGGGAGACCATCGAAGAAGAACCGAATTTTCAGTGGAGGAAGTAACCTTCAGGTTCTCTGGTGCACCAGGACGGCCTACAATGTACAAATCAGTACAAATAAATGAAAGCCTGATGTACATTACCCAGTGGGCTTTGTTGACAGCAGTACGATTACAGTAATTTCATTATACCAGCAGTCATTTCAACTTAAATAATGTATATGCCTCAGATTTGCCTTTTTTATTTATACAACTAATCTACTACTAGTGTAAGTAATGCTTTTGTCTTAGCTTTACCAATTTTGATTACATCACTAACCGACTACAATAATCTTCACTGTGATAGACACTTTTCCATAAGGATTTTCCAGCGTCAAGACATAACTGCCAGCGTCTGTATTATCCACTTTTCCAATGCATAATGACGTCATATTACGGATGGAATCAAGCGTCAGCCGTTTACTGGGTTTTATTGTATCCTTATTATGTGTCCATCTAACATATGGTTGTGGATTGGCTGTAAACGGTACTTCAATGGCAGTAGATTCACCCTCCTTCATAATGAGGGTATCTTTGAATTCGTCAAGGCAGAATTCAGGGGGCGCTGTAATTAGGAAACAACTGCACGGTAATTCATACAGATAAGTAGGTTAAATGATACTAATTACATTACTCTGGTTAATTATAAAATGTAGTTGTCTCAGTTTGAAAAACATGACTCGAATAAATTGATAAACTAACCATGTATTGCTAGCTTAGCACTACATTTGCTATTCTTCGCCACAATGGTATATTCCCCTTCGTTTCGCCCATCCACGTCTTTTATTTCAAGTTTATGGGTGGTTCCATCAGATATTATCTTGTATAATTTGTCCTTCCTTGTAATTGGCTGACCATCTTTCATCCATATAACCTCACTTAATGGCTTGGAAATTTCGCACTCAAACGTGACACTGTTTGGCAACTTAGTAATTATAATATCCTTGAGAGGACGAACGAATTCGATCATTTCCTCTGAAAAACACCAGTATTATATTAATTAACAAGTGTGCTAGTGGTGAAGATTTGTCCCAAATGCAATTAGTTTTATTTTCTTTGAATGCTGATAAACCATATAAGGCGATGCAAAAATCATTACTTACCAAATTTAGCTGGCTTTGAAGTTGATGATGGCTGACTTTGTCCTGCTTTGTTTTCAGCGATTATACGGAATTCATATTCTACATCAGGTTTTAGTTCACTTACTGAATATTCAGTATTAGTAACTTTCTTGCCAATGTTTATCGTCTTCCAACGAACGTCACCAACCTGTCGCATATCAACGATGTAGTTGGTGATTGGACTTCTGCCATCACTGGACGGTTTATCCCAGGTCACCAAAGCGACACCCTGTTCAATTACGGCAAGCGGCTTGCCCGGCTTGTCAGGAATGGTGTACGGATCTTTTGCGATGAAACTGCCCGTGGTATCCGATGGTTTCCCCGTGCCAGCTTCATTTTCAGCCACAATACGGAATTCGTATTCTTCATCTTCTACGAGGTTCTTAACTGTGTACCTAGTATCGCTGATTGGATTTTTGTTGATGCGGGTGAATCGAGAGCTGTATGCTTGTCGACGCTCAATGTAGTAACCAGTTACAGGTGAACCGCCATCAAAATCCGGTCTATCCCAAGACAGAGTTACGGTAGACTTTGTCAGATCACTTATTTCTAACGACTTTGGTTTACTTGGGGGATCTGAAAAATGACATACACTGAATACATTACCACACCTGTCAACCTCCGAGAAATGAAACAGTAGTTCAAGATGAGTAACACCGTAAACCTGTCAACAAAACCGTAAGTTCACCGAAAACAGGACCACGATCATCAGTGACAACTATTATTTATTGATTCTATATTTATTAACATATACTGTAAGAATCAGGTATTCACATTGATACCGACTGCGCTTGTTGTGAAGACAGTACTTAGATTCAAACATGACATTTTAGTAGTGCTGTATGTTGTACTCATGTGTGGCACATTTTGCTAGAGCAACCGTGTCATCTGATGCATTAAACTCAAAGCTTCACCTGTCGTTTTTAAGCTTGCCCTGTAAAGGTGCTGTGAGTGTGTCCGCATTAAGGCTCTGACGACACTCTGTATGCACTTCCCGGACAACGGAAAACGCTCTATCACAATCTTTGAAGACCTTTTGGTCAATAATAGGAGGAAAGCGTTCAACCAGATGAACAATGGGGCATACGTTAGTTCATCACATTTCATCAGGTTGTTCCAGCACAACCAAATACATTATCACTCTGTCGTCATATGTGAAAATCTTCACCATTTTCCGCACAACCAGCACAGTATAATTTGCGAACATCGCTAAAAGAAGGTAGCTGTCTGGAAACATTAGTTCCACTAAGTCCGTTTCACATCGAAGAACGACATCATTGGTCTATGTATGTTTTCCTGTTAACTTCATTTGTAATATGGTAGCCAGGTGCATATTCACATCATAGATGCCGGATGTAGCTACTTATACATCATGACCATATACGGTACAACGAGCGTACTTACTGCCAGTTTTGGATGCAATGATTACTCTTTTCAATTGGCTAACCCATTGCTGTTGAACTTTTAATAATTACCAACTTTTACATATATTTCAATAAGTTTTACTAGTTCATGTTAAAAATTAGATGCTGGCATAACTCTCGATGTCATATAGTCTTACACACAGTCGAATAAGGTGATGCTGACGAAGGAAAAGTCGGGTGATTGATGCTATGTCATGAGACCTACATGTTTGGGCAAATCGGAATGCATTTACTAAAATGTTTGGTAAGTATAAAAAATAGCGGTCAAACAATTAGAAAACTGTATTGTTTATCAACTATGCCCGTAGTCGTAATTTTATTAATAAACCTTTAGCTAAACCGTAGTACTTGAGAGGTCTGCATTACTGCATTACCGTCAGTGATTTTAGGCTAACAATGGAATATAAAGAGATCTAGTAACAAAAGCAATAACTATTTAATTAAGTTTTTACTCACCAAACGGTAATTTTGCCTTAATCGCGTCATCTGTAATGACAAATGGACCTTGTCCGATCCTGTTTAGGGCAGCTACTCTGAAGTAGTATTCATTGCCTTCAACTAACTTAGAGACTTTATAGCGGCGGGCATCAGCATCTAGATCTCCGACACGGGACCACTGAGTTCTGTTAGCATCTCGCTTTTCAATAATGTAGCCAGTTATGGCTGAGCCACCATCAGATTCTGGCTCACCCCATTCTACTGTTATAGAGTTGATATTCTGCTCAAACTTTCGCAAATCCTTTGGTGATGATGGTTTATCTGGAGTGGTATTAGATAGACCAATTATTCATCACAAATATCAATGGACATGATTCATATAATTAAAATTGGGATTAGAGATAGCAGTTAATTACGGTCAAATACTGGTCATATAATGCTTTGAATCGAACTTACCCTTAACGATGACATCAAACTCTGCACTGTCAGAACCAATGCTGTTTTCCACTACAACTTTGTATTTTCCAGCTGTATCTTGGACAACTCGTCCGATTCTCAATGTAGTGTAGCTGACACCGGTATCAGTACTTGTAGTAGCCGTCTGTTCAATCACTTTGTCATTGTGAAACCAGGTGGTATTTGGTGCGGGGACACCCGTCATGTTAGCAGAGATAATGAACATAGAGCCACCCTTGGCTTCCAAATGTCCGCGGAATCTCTCTTCTACGTCAACCGTAGGCGCAGCTGCCGTATGAGATACATGTAGGATTACGTAACAGCAATATATACACAGTGAATATGATATATATTTACCCGTATTATAAAAAATCTCAACTAACATGCTGGTAATAGCTTTTACTTACTCTGTACAATAAGTTTCGCTGATGTGTCCACGATGCCAGACTTGTTGCTAGCTTCACACATATAGCTAGCAGCATCTTGTAACTCGGTATTTGTTACAACAAGTTTAGATACCATGTCTTCACGACTGATCTGGTACTTATCACTGTCATAAATTTCGCGAGATTCCTTATACCATCGGAATTTGCCTGGTGGTTCACCGGGATTGATACGGCATTCGAATGTGGCAGGTTTAGATGCAGGAACTATTACGTCTTTGAGTGGACTCAGTATGGTTGGTTTCTCGCCAACAGCTGTAATAACATTTTAGACATTTTACTAATATATATATATATATATATATATATATATATATATATATATACAAAGAGTAGAAATAGACGCACCATCCAGTTATCATGAGTAATTACATGTACTTTAAAAAGACTGAACTTAATTTACTAATTTGGATCGTTTCAGTAATTGGGTACGTTCGCACTACCATAGAAGTAATGTTCGCTTTCAGTGCTACAATGGCTGTATATGTTCGCTCATACACATTATTAAATAAATACTTACGGGCCTGCGGAGCAATCTTAACAGTGGAGCTGATGTCAGAGTACTCTCCAACACCAGCTTTATTCTGTGCTGCCACACGGAATTGGTAGTTGATATCTTCTATTAGGTTTGACACAATGAGACGACAGTCTTCTACTGGTTCACGATTAGCGCCCATCCAGTGACTAGAGCCCTCAGCACGATATTCCAAAAGGTATCCGTCCAGAGGACAGCCACCATCGGATAATGGAGCTGACCATTCAACTACCATAGTGGACATTGTTGTGTCAGTTATTTTCGGCTTGGATGGAGCGTCAGGCTTCTCTGTAAGTACATATCATGCACAGTAATCAATACTGTGCTTCTTAAGGATAGTAGTTTTCATTAATAGTAATAACCAAACGTTATAGATAAAGATTTACAATTTCTAACTATAATACAAACTTACTCCATGGATCTTTAGTGTGGATCTGTTCTGATGCTCCACTCGGTTTACTTTGTCCCATTTTGTTCTCAGCGATAACACGGAATTCATATTTAGTGTCATCGTGAAGATCAGTTACCTTGGAGTAGGAAAATAATAAAAAATTAATCTGGTACAAGAGTGATATCATTTATTAGTGTTAGAATTTAGCATACATCTAGTATGGGTCAGCGGAATTCGAGTTTTAAATATTTGAGCGTTTTATAGAAAAAGTGGGGTTAAAGAATAATATGCAATCTCCTTATTAATTTAATGTGTGAAAATTATGGAGGATATTTTGGTATGGGTAGTACCCTATAAAATATCGCATTGTACCTGTTTTGGTCTGGAAACTGGCTAAGTCAGAAATCTGAGATGAGGTCACATTAATTATAGGGATTAACAAGTTCCCAGACCTTTCCTAAATTCGAACTATGGTGAGAATAAATACTGAGGTGTGACCATTTAAATCGATGTGCATCCTTGTATTTTTTAAATACCTGGAACGTCGTTGATGTAGCTTTCTTCTTAAGAGGTATCCAATGGACTCCAGACTTTCTTTCAATGATATAACTAGTGATGGGAGTTCCACCATCCTTCGAAGGTGTATCCCATGTGAGTGTGCAAGAGGTGCTACGGATATCGGATACAGCGGGGACTTCAGGTGCACTGGGCACAGCTGGAAATATAATAATATAAAAGTGTGACTGAAATGGAAAATGTGGTACCAACTGAATGTAAATAAGTGGTAAATGACTCCACAAACGTGCATGTTAAATATATATATATATATATATATGTGTGTGTGTGTGTGTGTGTGTGTGTGTGTGTGTGTGTGTGTGTGTGTGTGTGTGTGTGTGTGTGTGTGTGTGTGTGTGTGAAAAGGATGCTTACTGTATTGAGACTTAGCAGTGATTTGGTCTGTCAGTTCAGTTGGGTCGCTTACGCCGACCTTGTTCTCTGCAGCTACGCGGAATGCGTACTGATTGCCTTCAATCAGATGGGTTACTTCCATCTCCGTATTCTCGATCACGCCAACATTCTGCCACATACGGCGAGTACCTTCGCGCTTCTCCACTGTGTATCCCAAAAGTTTGCTACCACCATCTTCTTCTGGTGGACTCCAACGAATTGTAATTGAATTCTGGGTTACATCAAGCACAGTCAGGTTTCTTGGCGCGCTTGGCTTATCTAATTAAACCACGAACAATGAAATTATAATTACGAAATAATCCAATGGAGAATTATTGGTAAATATGTTCATGAAGACATTGTTTGTTTTGATGTGCCCCATGCAGCTTTGTTAATGTATTAAAATGAACATTGTACGCACCTAGGACTTTGACCTTAATATCAATAGTGGCTTTCCCATTGGAGTTCTCGAGACAGAGACTGTAAGTCCCAGAATCACTGCGTCTAGCGCGGCTGATCGTCAACGCTGTCATGTTGTAAATTGTTTCCTCGGTTATTCTTCTTGGATCAGGCAGACGTTTTCCATTGAACGTCCACTGTACCGAAGGTTGAGGGTTACCCGTGAAAGCTACCTCCACGATTGCTGATTTGTTTGCATGAATAATAAGTGTATCTTTGAAACGCTCATCCAGAATGATTTTTGGTGGCGCTGCAAGAGTAAGAAATTCGTTATACAGAAGCGTCTATACTAATCTATTTTAGTTTCAATAAAATGGCATTGCTTGATGGCTAACTGAAAGAACAAAGATTGTGACAATATTTTACCTTCTACTTTAAGCATGGCTTCGGTTATCTTGTTCTTGCATCTGGCAGAGTATTTGCCTGCATCCCTACCATCTACGTCTTTGATGATGAGTGTATGAGTGGCTCCTTCTGGCTGTATGTCATATTTTTCACTAATCTTGATCTGTCGATCTCCTTTATACCATTCCACTTTGTAAGAAGAATCGTTAACTTCACAGACAAACGTTATCGTGTCTGGAATCCTAGTTGTTTTCTGGTCATCTAGAGTACGAATAAACTCTACAACTTCCTCTATCTTAGACGATGAAATAGTTTCAGATGAAGGTCCCTGACCAACATTATTCACTGCTACAACTCTGAATTCATATTGTACGCCCTCTTTCAGTCCAGTGACAGTGTATTTAGTGCGAGTGACTTTATCTGTGGCAACTTTCCATGTAAAATCACCAACCTGCCTCATCTCCAGTATATAATGTGTTATTGGACTATTGCCATCGTCGCGTGGTTCATTCCAGCTGAGACTTACTGAATCAATAGCTGTTTCGTCAATGACAAGCGATTGGGGTGCAGACGGCTTGCTGTATGGATCTTTGGCAATAACCATGTCAGTTGGCTCAGAAGGCTTCCCTTGACCGGCATCATTCTCAGCAACGACACGGAATTTGTACTCAGTTAATTCCACAAGATCATTCACTTCAAATTGTGTGGATCTAGTTGCTTTTTTGTTAACCTTGCTCCATCGATTGCTAAAAGCTTGTTGTCTTTCAACAAAGTAACCAGTGATTTCTGCACCACCATCGAAGTCAGGAATCTTCCAATTGAGAGTACATGACGATTTGGTAATGTTTTCCACTTGTAATTTTCTGGGTTCTCCTGGAGGGCCATAAGGCATTTTCGCAGTTACAGGTTCTTTGGTAGTGGTAGGGTCAGAAAGTCCTATTTTGTTCTCAGCAAATACTCTGAAAAGATAATCTGTGCCTTCGAACAATTTTGTAACCTTGTATGTTAAAGTTGATCCATCTACATTTCCAGCAGTGAACCAAGCAGTTTTGTTCACATCCCTCTTTTCAACTACGAAGTTAGTGACAGAAGAGCCTCCATCTGTTTCAGGTGCTTCCCATTTTAGAACGACATGATCGCTTTGTATTTCCTTAACCTCTAGATTCTGTGGCGAAGATGGTTTGTCTGAAAAGAATAACATGCATGCTGTTAAAGTTGCACATTCTTCCCGTATATTATGAGGTATATCCATTATAACGATAACCATTTATTTTTAAATTTATGATGAACTATATAAATTAAGATGACTAGGCTACATACCAATGACTTTAACAGCAAATTCATCAGTAGCTGTTCCGACTTCATTCACTGCCGTCACCGTATATTTTCCCGCATTTTTAGCACTGGATCTTTTCACGTTTAGCGTAGATGAATCATGAGTAGTCTCTATGATGATATCTGCAGATGATGACAAAATATTGCCATTGCATGCCCAAGTGACTTTAGGTTTTGGCTCACCAGTAATATCCACCTCAATTATAATCAGGTTTCCAGCCTTTACGCTCAGGGTGTCATCGTACTTATTGTCATGTTTTATGGTTGGTGCAGCTGAAGAAAATAACATAAAACAGTAAGAGATATGGTAATTGTTAACCCTTTCCCCACCATATTTAATATGTGATTTCGTGTTACTTGTTAATAACACAACGCACAAATTGTTTTTAATAATAAAACATAATTCTGACTCAGCAGTTTAATATACAAACCTTGAACAGTAAGGACGGCTTCAGTTTCAACACGTCCAACTTTATTGTCTGCTTCACATCTATAGACAGCAGTGTCAGACAACTCAGATGGAGATATTTCTAATTTAGCAATACTACCATCATAAATCATGGTGTATTTTTTGCTCTGATATACTTCTTTGGCATCTTTATACCAGCGGATGGTCGCGCGTGGTTCTCCTGATTCTACTTCGCACGAGAGCATGACTGTTTTAGGAGCAATCACCTTGTTGTCTTTCATTGCAGAAATAAGCTTGGGTTTCGTACCCTCTGAAAAATAACCATTGCCTTGATAATGTATGATGTAAAAAGATTTACAGTGATAGACATAATAGCTTATTATAAATTAGTGTTTAGTTACCTACGCAACAACCCATCAAATAATCAATTAGAATCAAGTTATTACTAACCAACTCGTTCTTCAGCTTTAACAGGAAGAGTAACTTCAGAATAAGGTCCAGCACCCATCTTGTTAACCGCAGCCACTCGGAACTGGTATGTGGTCTGTTCTTGGAGACCCTTTACAGTGTGAATTGTACCAAGAATCTTTTCTGTAGTGCTACGTTTCCATTTAAACGCCTCCTCGGCGCGATATTCTACAATGTAATCTGTTATTTCACAGCCACCTGTGTCTTTAGGCGGTGTCCAGGATAGTGTCACCTGGTTCTTTGAAACATTCTTAATTTCGGGTACACCGGGTTTTCCTGGTTTATCTATAAATAAGAACGTGCCTAAAGTTAGTCTCCAGTCACATACATTACTGGAAACGACATACTTAAAATACTTATTTAGAGCAAAAAATGCGAACAAAATAATATAAGAAACTTGAATTTAAGATAAAAGACTTGGACATACCCCACGGATCTTTAGCCAGTACTGTATCTGAAGAAGGACCTGGTGGACCCGTGCCAACCTTGTTCTCAGCGATGATTCGAAATTTGTATTCATTATCTTCGACCAAATCTGGAACTCTGTATATTGTTTCTTCAACTGGTGTACGAGTTATCTGAATCCAACGATCTGTACGTCCTTTTGTACAGCGTTCTACGTGATAACCAATTATGGAGCTACCTCCATCGGTTTCTGGTTGATGCCATGACAGCTGGCAGTTGTCCTTGAATACTTCCAAAATCTCTGGAGCAGATGGTGGCCCTGGTGGGTCTGTAAAAGAATTTTTGTTTTCTACAGGTACGATTGCGTAAAATATACTGACACTGATTGAGCAAGTAGCTTAAATCATTCATGTTTACTCAATTAAAATGTAGCTTACCATGCTGCACTTTAGCTACCACACCCTGACTCAGTTCTATAAACTCTCCAATTCCAACATCATTTTCTGCAGCAACCCGGAAGACATATTTTTCTCCAGTAATCAGCGGTTGTACAGTGAATTGTTTCCTTTCTCTTGCAGACACAGTTCCTGCCCTAGTCCAAGAACGACGTATCGCTTCACGAACTTCAATGACATAACTGGTGATGTCACTACCCCCGTCAGAGTCTGGTTCAGACCATTTGAGAGCGATGGATCTTTCTGTAACCTCTGTTGTTTGAATCTTTGTTGGTGGTCCAGGCTTATCTAAATTGATAACAACGATTTCAGTTTACAGATATATTCAACACGTAAAACATGATAAGTCATTCTCACTATTATTAAGAAGCACTATCGGAAACGCAAACTTTAACCGACACACACACACACACACACACATATATATATATATATATATATATATATATATATATATATGCCAAACAACGCATACCGAGAACTAGGAGTTTGATGCTGAATGTTGCTTTGCCATGGGGGTTCACCAAAGTTAGATTGTAATCTCCAGCATCACCCTTCACAACCTTGCTCATGGTAAGCGACGTCATGTTGTAAATAGTATCTTCTTTAAACCGTCTTGAATCAGGCAAGCGCCCTCCTTTAAACGTCCAAGTAACAGTTGGCTGTGGACTAGCTGTAAAGGGTAGTTCTAGTGCTGCAGAAGCACCAGCTTTCAAAATCAATTTGTCCTTATAATCATGGAGTCCAAGAGTCGGTGGAACTAAAAGTATAAAACGAATTGAGTTAGAAAATGAAATCCTTAGACCTTATTCAATTAAAAGGTAGTTTGGCTTAATTACAATCACAACGAATTTCAGTCTGATTATTTATAAATTAATCAAAATCCGTTTAAATGAAATAGTAAATAAAACGCAATCCATCCAACAAAATAAAATACTGACCTTCCACTGATAGTTTGGCAGTAGATGATAAATTTTGATAAACAACTCTGTATTCTCCAATATCACAAGACTCCACTTTATCTATGATCAGCCGATGAACTTTGCCATCCATTTTAAAATCGTGTTTGTCATCGCGTCGAATCTGCTTAGTGTCATGGTACCATTCCACTTTGAGTCCTTCTTTGGATATTTCTGCCTCAAATGTAACAGTTTTTCCCATTTCCTTGAGAGTTATGTCAACCAAATCCTTTGTAAAGATGATTGCTTCAACTATAATGAAATAATACCGAATATCTCTTAATTATGGTGATAATTATATCAATAATCAAGTTATAACATGCATAGGAAATATAGATTAGCAAATGGATTAATACTTTGTTTTCTGTATTGAATTACATTTAAACTTAAATATCAAAACATACCATATTTAGCAGCAGCTGATGATGCAGAAGGTGGACCTTGACCTGCTTTATTCTCTGCAGTAACACGGAATTCATATTCGGTGCCTTCTCTTAATCCTGTCACTGTAAACGTTGTTTCTGTTATATCTCGTTTGACTGTTTTCCATTTAATTTCACCGGTCTCGTGCATTTCTAGAATATAATTTGTTATCTTTGCTCCGCCATCAGTGGTTGGTGGCTGCCACAATAAAGTGGCACTGTCTTTGGTAATTATCTTGATATCTGGTTGTCCGGGTTTGCCTGGTTTCTCAAATGGATCTTTTGCTTTCAACACACCAGTTGTTTCGGATGGTTTACTGATCCCTGCTTCATTTTCAGCCAGAACTCGATATTCGTATTCCGATCCTTCAACTAAGTCGGTAAATGTTTTCTTTGTGATATCAATGGGATCGCGATTCACTTTAATCCAGCGAGAACTATAGCCAGAACATTTCTCTACGTAGTATCCCTTTATTGGTGAACCTCCATCATACTGAGGAGATTCCCACAACAGGGTCACTCCAGTCTTTGTGAGGTCTTCAATGTGAAGGTTTCTTGGAGGCGATGGAGGATCTGTACATGTGGAATGTGAAAGAATAACGATCAGACATCAAGCTGTAGCAATTATTATTAACATTTGACTACACTGACAAACGCTCACGCGCGCACGTATGTCTCATGCTTAAACCTCCAGTTAATCGTGATTTTGTATTATCCGTGCTTGTGTCGACACACACACATATACACGTGTATGTATGTGTGTGTGTACATGTGTGTAATGCAATACAATATATGATTTAAGTTAAAACTCACCGAAGGGTAGCTTAGCTACTATTGGTTCAGTCATTGTTGCTGGTTCACTTTGACCAATGGCATTCTCAGCAATGACGCGGAACAAGTATTCATTCCCTTCATATAGCTTGGTGACCTTTTGTTTTAACGTCTGGGCATCAGTACTGCCAGCTGAAGTGAAATTTCGACGTTTTCCGTCAGCCCTTTCCACAAGATATCCAGTGATAGGGGAGCCACGATCATTTTCCGGTTCATCCCAGGCGATTGCTATGAAATCCTTAAAAACCTCAGTGACAGTAAGATTCCTGGGTGGTAGGGGTTTATCTGTGAAATTAGAAGTAAATTATATTAAGCAGTTAATAACCTGAACTTCGTGTAATCTTTAAACAGACAAATATCCTATTAATTTTCATATGTATAATCTTCCCAGCATTTACCTTTGACCACAACAGAAAATTCTGCAGTAGCAGTACCGACTTCATTTTCTGCCTGCACCCTGTATGTCCCAGCATTGGCACTACTCACTTTCTTGACAGTTAGCCGAGAAAATGTACCATCACCTTCAATGTTTATGCCAGTTTCCACAGTTAATTCTTTATCATTGTAGAACCAAGAGACGTTGGGGACTGGATGTCCAAAGATATTGACCATAAGAATGAGTGTGTTGTCACGTTTTAAGGTTTGGGGTTTCTTCAATGCATCATCGTACTCAATAACTGGAGAACCTAGCGAACAAAGCGAGAATGTATCAGCCTGATGCAAATCAACAGCAGTTACTATCAAAGAATTTTATTTGCTAATCAGCACCCGCAAAGAAATCAAAGCTGGTATATGTTTCAGCTGATTACTATAAACAAATATGTTATATATATATATATATGTATGTGTGTGTGTGTGTGTGTGTGTGTGTGTGTGTGTGTGTGTGTGTGTGTGTGTGTGTGTGTGTGTGTGTGTGTGTGAAGAGCGTACTTTCGACGGCTAAGGTGCACTGCGTCTCAACACGTCCAAGTTTATTGACAGCTTCGCATCGATACCATCCGCCGTCTTTGATATCGGTTCCAGATATGATGAGCTCTGCAATTTCGTCTTTAAATGTCATACTATATTTTTTACTTCTGTAGATCTCCTTGTTGTCCTTATACCAGTGAATATCTGCCTCTGGATCACCTGGATCAATATCACATTCTAGCACTGCATCATCGGGACTCACAACTACTTGGTCAGAGAGTGTTTGAAGAACTGTAGGTGGCGCACCAGCTGGAAAATACATTAACGTTTGAGATACGGAGTAAAATGTAAACGTGTTTTGCCGGAAATATTATAACAAAGAGCCTATTGAAATTATAGCCATCATAAAAATACGCAGAAGAAATGACTTATTTTCCTCACCAATTTTTTCCTCAGTTTTGGCAGGCGTAGTTGGATCAGACGCTGGTCCAATACCTGCCTTATTTTCGGCAGATACACGGAATTCGTAGGTATTTCCTTCCACTAGACTCTTAACCGTATGTTTTGTGTCTGACACAACATCTTTGATACGAACCCACTTAAAGCCTCCTTCAATGCGATACTCGATTACATAATTAGTTATCTCAGCGCCGCCATCACTCTTAGGTGATTCCCAGGAAAGAGTAGCGCTGTTCTTGCCTATTTTGGTAATTTTCGTCGCAGCTGGCTTGCCAGGTTTATCTATAAACAATTATACATCAGTTGGCAGATGACTGACCCTTATAATCACAAAACAAATATAACCTAGTAATCACTCTATAAATAAGAATGTTCAATGGACACTCACCCCACGGATCCTTTGCTAATACTGAAACTGATTTCGGACTTGGTTCACTTTCTCCCGCTTTGTTCACAGCAACTATCCTAAATTCATATTGTGTATCCTCAATGAGATCTGCAGCGTTATACTTCAAATCTGATACAGGTTCCTTTGTCATACGCAGCCATCTTGAGGTACCAGCTGTAGTTCGCTCCACATAATAGCCAATAATTGGTGTACCACCATCTGATTCTGGTGCACGCCATGATAGAACACAGGATTCTTTTGTTATATCTTCAATTTTAGGAACAGATGGTATACCAGGGACATCTGCATATAAAAAGGGTAACATATTCATTCTAAGTTGTCACTTATTAACCGGATATTGGACCTTATGCTTATGCTATGCAAGATTTTTGTGTTAGGAAAACACGGATGTAATTATTCAGATGAGCAGAATATTGAATTCAGTTGGCGTGTGAATGTAAAATTGTAAAATTAATAATGTAATGTAGAGTGCCGTCTTGACACATTTACTAAAAAAAGGTCATTGAGTCATCAGTTCTAAATGCTAATTACGCAAAAAATAATAACAACTGAATTATCTTATTTGCAATTTAAAGTGATAAACATGGAGATACATCAATTACTTAATTCATTATGTTAAAAAAAACTTACCATGTTCACTTTTGGGGATTATTGGTTTGCTGAGTTCGACAAAATCTCCAAAGCCGACTTCATTTTCTGCAGCGACGTGGAAGATGTATTTCTCTCCTTCAGTAAGGGCTATTGCTGTGTATTCTTCTTCTGTGCAAGTACCATCACGAGTCCAGGCTCGCTTCATCCCTTCACGATGTTCTACCAAGTAACCTGTGATAAGACAGCCACCATCGTCGCCAGGTTGTTCCCATTTGAGCGACACAGAGTTCTCAGTGAATCCACTAATTCGTAGGTTTTCAGGAGCACTTGGTTTGTCTGAAATGTTATGAACTGCCTTTACTACTTCTAACCAAAGATATGACAATTCATAAATAAATGGTTATAGATAAAAGAGAGGTCATGATGAAGAATACTTACCAAGCACAACAAGCTCAATGGTAAAAGTAGCTTTACCATGTTTGTTCTCTAGTGCCAGTGTATATTTTCCCCTATCAGATCTGATGGCCTTGGATATGGCTAGTGATGTCATTCCATGGATCGTGTCTACCTTAAATCGGCGCATATCAGGAAGTTTGCCACCTTTGAATGTCCATTTGGCATCAGGTTGTGGGCTACCCGAGAATGGTATTTCGACAACAGTCGATGTGCCAGCTTTCATGACAATCTTCTCCTGAAGATCCTCAGTGTTGATCTTTGGTGCAATATTCACAATCAGTGAAGCAGTTGTCTCAAGGTATTGGTAGCTAGCTGTGTATTTACCAGCTTCTTCAGCGGTTACGTTCTCAATAACCAGGCGCTGAATCTTTCCATCAGCACATATATCATACCTGTCACCTCGGCGTAACGTCTTTCCGTTCTTGGACCATTCGACTTTAAGGCCTTCCTTTGACAGTTCACATTCAAAGGTGGCAGTCTTGTTGGCTTCCGTTATCTTGATCTCAGATAATTCCTTGGTGAAGCAGATTTCTTCAACTATATAAAACAGCCAAATATTTAACATTAAAAGAGATCCTTTCTTAACAATAGCTGAATGTCGCATACACACAGCCGTGTGTGCACACTGTACACCCACACTGTACACGCACAGACACACATATTAGTAAGGAATAATTTGTGGTAAGTGTTAAAATACATTTTACAGACTCACCATACTTAGCGGGAGCAGACGGTTTAGATGGTTGACTGGCTCCAGCTTTGTTCACAGCCTGAACACGGAATTCATACGATGTTCCCTCTTTCAGTCCCTTCATTGTGAACGATGTCTCTGTTATGTTTTCTGATACTTTCTTAAACTTGATGTCGCTGTTCGTTTTCATTTCGATGATGTAGCCAGTGATAGGTGAACCACCATCTTTGTTTGGAGGCTGCCAAGACAAAGTTGCTGTCTCCTTTGTGATTTCTGTCACTTGAGGAGCATCAGGTCTGCTAGGTGTTGTAAATGGATCCTTGACTTGGAAACGACCAGTGGAATCCGATGGACGGCCTATGCCTGCTGCATTCTCAGCCACCACACGGAACTCACAGTCGGAACCTTCCACCAGATCATCGATATCTAACTTGCATCCCTTCACTGGTTTCTTGTTTACTTTGATCCAGCGAGTACCAGATCTTTTCTCCACATAATATCCCGTGATTACAGATCCACCATCAAACTCGGGCGGTTCCCATGTGAGTACACAGGAAGATTTCGTCACATCATTTGCCTTCAAGTGGCGAGGTGGTCCTGGTGGGTCTATAAATGAATTTAACATGTTAGGCTTGGGACAAGTGACATATTATTAAAACCCAAACTTAACTGTAGCAAATGATTAAACATAAATTACTGGATACATACCAAAAGGTAGTCTCGCTTTAACGGGTTCTTCTGTTTCAATAAAGTCGCTGCTACCTATCTCATTTTCAGCACATACTCTAAGTACATATTCGTTGCCTTCAATCAGCTTGACGACGTTGAGTTCTAGTGTTTTACTATCAGTTGATCCAGCCTTTATATAAGATGATTTCTTAATATCACGCTTTTCAACAACGTATCCAGTTATGGCACTGCCTCCATCGTGTTCAGGAGCTTCCCATGTAATTACAACGTGATCTCGCTGAACTTCTTTAATAACCAGATTTCTCGGAGGTGAGGGCTTGTCTGTGGTTTAAACAAATCAACATAAATTATAATTTTCATGAATAGAAATAAGAAAACAAAAACAAAGACATCTATTCCAGAGGATAAGAAATTAGCAGTATTATTGCTTTCTGCCACTGTATGTAACCATACCTTTGATTTTTATGACGAATTCAGCACTGTCACTTCCTACTTTATTTTCAGCCACAATTTTGTATGTTCCGGCATTCGACGAGGACACACCTTTCACGGTCAGAGTGATACGGTTGTCCACGACTTCCATCGTAACTTTATCAGAAACAAACATTTCCATGTCACCATGAAACCATTTGCTGGTAGGTGTTGGAAAACCGGTCACTGTGACTGGTAACATGATGGTAGCACCTGCCTTCAGAACCATTGTCTCATCATATTTATCCTCGTATATGATTTCTGGTTCACCTGTAGAACATGGTAAATAGTTAGTTTGTTTCAAATTTGTACTACTTCTCGATATAATATGATACAGGTCACAAATTATTTTAAAACATGCTATATTGTGCTTATTTATAGCGTAGGACTTAAAATATAAAACCATGTTTTCATATACGATTTGACAGATAAATCAATACTCACTATATACTGTAAGAGTACACTGTGTCTCTACTCGTCCAAGCTTATTAGTCGCTTCGCAGCGGTACCATCCAGCATCTTTCAGTTCAGCATCACTGACTGTGAGTACAGCTTCATCATTTTCATAAGTGGCTTTAATCCTCTTGTTCAGTCTAATCTCTTTGTCATTGAAATACCATGTCGTCTTAGCTTTGGGATCACCAGCAGTAATCATACATTTAAGGCAGGCTTTTTGTGATGAATTAACTGTGACATCTGAAAGTTCTTCTACAAGTTTTGGAGGAGCACCAACTGCAAGAGAGTGCATTTGGTAGATACACTATACGAATAAATTACTTACTTATTATATGGTTATGAATGAGATGAATATCCAGTGAACTGGTCAATGAATATTAAATTGCATCAAATATTTCTAATCACTCACCAACTGGTTCTTTCACTTCTACTGGTTTTGTTGGATCAGAAGCAGGTCCAACACCAGCCTTATTCTCGGCAGCGACACGGAATTCGTAAACAACTCCCTTGTCCAAACCTTTCACTTGGTATGATGTTTTTGGCACTTTCTCTTGGGTGGCTCGCAACCATTTGAAGGCACCTTCAGCACGATATTCAATGATGTAGTTAAATATTTCAGCACCGCCGTCTTCTTTTGGAGGCTGCCATTTTAGTGTAGCTGTTGTGTTTGTTGTGGATATAAGTTCTGGTGCATCTGGTTTGCCAGGCTTGTCTTTAAGGTAAGAACGTAAATAAGAAATATATTTAGCAGAGCTGGTAAAGGTTTTTTCTCTTGTTTGTACTAAATAAAGTTCTTTTAGAAAATAAATATAAATATTTGGCATAATGAGCTTGTGAATGAAACTTACTCCATGGATCTTTCGCCTTGACAGAGTTTGTTACGGAACTAGACGGACCCCGGCCAACTTTGTTCTCAGCCATGATACGGAACTCATATTCTGTGTCTTCTATGAGGTCACTGACCTTGTAGGTCAGTTCAGAAACTACATCTTTGTTGACCTTTAGCCAGCGTGAGCTGCCAGCGGTTCGGCGTTCAATGATATAGCCGGTTATTGGGGATCCGCCGTCAGAAGCGGGTGGTTTCCATGTTAAAATAGCATGATCCTTGAAAATCTCACTCACTTCGGGGTGTTCGGGGGCCGATGGGGGGTCTGCGCAACAACAAAAATAATAATTATAGGAACAGCTCTTGGAAGGTGCTCAAAAGCTGAATGCGGGCTAGAGTTACTAGTACTACTGAACACCATTATGCCGCAAATGCACACTCAGAGCAACTAGATTTTGAATCACGAAAAAGTTCGTTATGAAGCAGAAGTTGATATAAATCAGGTTTGCCAAAGATTTAGTGGGCTTACACTGTCGCAATCAGAGAAAAGGGTTGGAAATATATAACTAGTGTACCCCCGTGGCCTCGAAATGAATGAGTTATTAGTAAAGGTTGCTGAACACGAAGGCGATTGGTGACACGTCACACACTTTTAAAAATTGTGCAATCAAGTGTGTAGAACTGAAGAAATAGATATAGTAACACTGAACTAATATTAAGCAGTTTTTGCCAATTTCAATAAAATAATAAAGCTGTTTCTTGTTTTAAACGCATATCTATAGGAAAGCATCACACATATTTTGATAGGGTTTTTTTAATCGAAAAGAAACTAACTCTAGAATTAGTCTAAAACGGGGGGTTTGTAAGTATTGCATTAAAACAACTTCTATTAGAAATATTACTTGTACTTTTAGTAGTGGACCACGGGGTACAGTGGAAGAGGGGCTATATGACTATTGATACAATAAGTATCTTAGGCATATATAAATAATCTTGCTATTTAGCGCTGGTATTATAATTCAGTTCAACGAATGCAAAAATAATAAATGCATTGCGTTTTGCGCATTATTCATTACAACTCTTACTGCCTCCCACGCGACTGATCAAACTATAATTAAATGAGTATTTTTGTCGTTCCTATTTTGTATATAAAATAATATAAGTCACTTTTGATGTGGAATGTGTTGTTTGAAATAGTAGAATTACTAAATTGAGCAAAGTGTCCGTGTGCAAAAGTACATGATTAAGATAAAACAAATTTGACTGCCCAGTTGTAATCACTGGTTACTTGTGTTCGGAGGCAGGATATTGTCTAGCACTCACCGAAAACAATAAAATTACAATTACACTTCTGGAATATCATAACCACCATTTTCATGATGGTCGCAAATATGGCTCAAAACATTTAGAATGTTATATATTTAATTGTCAAGTAGGCCTGCCTCATACTAACAAGTAATTGAATTATTTTGTATCAAAAACAATTTTATTTAGCGAACACTTCCAGTTCCTGCAGCTTTCATTATATTACTTTTGCGCAGCTGACACTTTCAATGCAATACAGCAAATACACTGTTGAAAAAGATATAATCTGTGATTAATTTAAATCATCTCCACACTGCCAAGTGACCTGTTCGGCGTACATTGTCCTATGAATGTTTGCTGTGCATGTTATTGTATATGACACTTCTGTGTTATATATAAAGTTTTGCTACTTACCGAACTGACTCTTCGGCGCTACCGCTTGCGTCAGTTCTACGAATGCACCCGATCCAACATCATTTTCTGCCGCCACTCTGAACATGTACGTTTGACTTTCCGTCAGGTTTTCGACGGTGAATGTTGTCTCCTTGCATGTTCCCGATGGCTGCCATGCACGCTTGGCTGGTTGGCGTTGTTCCACGATGTATATGTTAATTGGACTACCGCCGTCGTCTTCTGGGATCTGCCAAGCCAGAGCGATACTGGATTCGTTCATATCAGCTAATCGCAGATCTACAGGTGGACCAGGTTTGTCTGTAACCGAGAAAAGTATAAGTGTCAGCTTACGTTCATTTGTTTATGCAATATCAGAAATTGTGGTTATATTGTGTAAGATATATGATGTAGTAACGCACCTAGCACAACAAGTGTGAACTTGCAATCACATTTGCCATACTCGTTTTCGAGGACAAGCGTGTAAAGTCCACTGTCTTTCCTCACTACCTTAGCGATGGTCATAGATGTCATACCAATGATGGTTTCTGGTTTAAATCGTCTTGGATCTGGCAACTTTCCTCCCTTAAAACGCCAGTTGACCTTAGGCATTGGATAGGCACTGAATGGAATTTCAATCGCTGTAGATGCACCCACTTTCAATGTGATAGTTTCGTCAATTTCTTTGAGGAACTTGGGTGGTGCTGATAGAATGAATTAAGGGACATATCATGATTAGCTCAACTTCACATCAGCCTGATACAGTAGTATTAAACATACATATGTTATGAGCCGTAGATAACGACACCACACGCATCTCAAACAAGGTTCCTTTACATCAGTAATTGTGGTATCTGAGATGTTCTACCTGCCTTAACCAGAAGCGTATGTGATAATTTACCTTTAATAATTAGTTTAGCTTTGGAAGAAACTCCATTGAGTTTCACGGTGTACTGTCCTATGTCATCCGGTTGACTATGTTCAACAGTCATGGTATGCTTGCCACCTTCGGATGTCATGTTATATTTGTCTGAGCGGCGGATCAGTTTATCTCCGTGGTACCACTCTGCCTTATAATCTGTTCTTGATATCTCGCATTCAAATACGGCATTGAGCCCCACTTCATTTAGAACTATATCTTCCAGTTCTTTCAAGAATACTATACTCTCAACTGAAACATAAATCATATGTTAAATTTATAGCGCGAGCGTGTGCGTGTGTGAATGTATATGATAAAAATAATACAATTCTTGTGTAATAAAAACACTATATATATATATATATATATATATATATATATATGTGTTAGATATAAAAGTCTTCACCATATTTTGCTGGTTTGCAGGGTGCAGATGGTGGACCACGTCCAGCCTTGTTCTCAGCAGAAACGCGGAACTCATATTCGGTCTCCTCTTTCAAGTTAAGTATGTTGAATGTTAAGTCTGTGATCTTCTCTGACTTGTTCACTATCTGCCACTTTACGTCACTAGTTCGCCTCATCTCTACGACATAGTTGTCTATCTGGGCACCTCCATCGTTTTTAGGTGCTGTCCAAATAATGGTTGCCATATCCTTTATTATTTCACTAACTTCCGGCTGTCCGGGAGGTCCAGGTACATCAAAAGGATCCTTGGCTTTAAACATGCCCGTCGTTTCGGATGGCTTTCCAACTCCCGCAGCATTAACCGCAGATACTCTAAGATTGTATTCGGTTCCCTCAGATAAGTCCGTGATATGAAGCTCTAATGTCGTTATTTGGTCTTTCTTGACCTTTGACCAACGTGTACTATAGCCAGAACTACGCTCTACGAAGTAGCCAGTAATCGGTGAACCACCATCAAATTCAGGGATCTCCCATGTCAGGTCACATGATGACTTTGTAATATTATTTACTTGAACATTTCGTGGTGGTCCAGGTGGATCTGAAATGAATAAGCTAACTTTTACACACAATTACCTATATATACTCTTTTCTACGAAATACCACAATTCAGAAGCCGGCCTTACCAAATGGTAATCTTGCTTGAACGGGCTCGTCTAACTGCGCCCAATCACTTGAACCGATATCGTTCACAGCGCAGACCCGGAACATGTACTTGTTGCCTTCAACCAATTTAGGTATCTTTAAGGTCAAATCTTTCACTTCTTCCACCTTCACAAAGCCAGCACGCTTAATGTCACGTTTCTCGATGATGTAGCCCGTTATAGGAGAGCCTCCGTCTTCTTCAGGTTCATCCCACGCCAGCACGACGAAGTCCTTAGATAGCTCAGGCACTCGTAGTTTACGAGGTGGAGACGGCTTATCTATAGAGTTGTCAACGGGAAATAAGAATGTTAATAATAATTATGTCGCTGCTTCAACTGCCGACCAGTAGTCGACTAAAAGAAAGCGGCTTTGGACTAAAATGTTTTAGTGGTAGTTTTGAAATTTCTAACAAAAACACAGAAGCGAGATCTAATTTTAATCCATACCTCTGACAGTGACGGTGAAGTCGGCAGAAACGCTATCCACCACATTATCAGCGCTAACTCTGTAAGATCCGGAATTCAGACCGCTGACTCCTTTAATAGTCAGGGTAGAGTAAGAGTCAGTTGTTTCAATGGTAGTTCCATCTTTAATACTTATCGTCTCTTCATTGAACGCCCATGACACTTTAGGCTTTGGATAGCCACTGATGTTGACATGAATGATTAGTATTGAACCGGCCTTCAAAGTTTGGGGTTTCTTCAGTTTATCCTCGTATGTTATTTCAGGTGAAACTGAAAGAAGGAATATAATTTAAGTATTTTTATATTATAAGCCAGTAAATAAAGTTTCTATTTTCGTTTACATTTATTCAGGCCAGCAACACTTACTGTGTACGGTCAATGTGCACTCCGTGTCAACAGTACCGAGTTTGTTGCTTGCTTTACACATGTAATTAGCGCTGTCTGACAAGTCCGTCGGCTTGATACTCAATGATGCTTCAGTCTCTTCATAAGAGTACGAATATTTCTTATTTCCACGCATCTCTTTGCCATTCTTGAACCAAGCAATAGCTGCTTTGGGTTCTCCAGATTCCACTTTACACGTTAGCACTGACTCTTTCGGTGCTACAACGACCTGGTCCTGCAAGCCGGAGATTATCTGAGGTGCTGTACCCGTGACCGGTTGTTCAGCTTTAGTGGGAGTGGTGTTCTCAGAGAACGGACCAATACCAGCTTTATTCTCTGCAGCAACTCGGAACTCATAAACCGCATCCTTTCTTAGTTTCTTCACGGTGAACTTTGGCTCCGGAATCGTTTGATCGACGCGAGTCCATTGGAACGTGCCCTCTTTACGGTATTCTAGTATGTAGTTGAAGATAGTGCTTCCGCCATCGTCTTCCGGTGGCGACCAATTTAAAGATATTTGTCCATCCAAAATAGATGTGAATTCCGGTATTCCCGGTTTTCCGGGCTTTACTATAAAAAAGACAAAACAAGAAATAAGTCGGATATCGCAACAGAAGACAAAAGTAGATCACCAGTTACGATGGATGCCTAAAATTGCTTACCCCACGGATCTTTGGCTGTCACAGCCTTTGACGATGGTCCAGGTTCGCTTTTTCCAATCTTGTTCTCGGCAATGATTCGATACTCATACTCGTTGTCTTCCAGGACTTCTGTATCCGAGTATGTGATTTCAGTAACAACCTTTTTTGTGATCTTTACCCAACGGGTACTCGATGTCTGGCGACGCTCTATGTAATATCCTGTTATGGGCGAACCACCATTAAACTCTGGCGGTTGCCAGCTGAAGGTTATAACACTTTTGGTGATCTCAGTAAATTCTGGACCACTCGGTGCACCTGGTGGATCTGTTAAAAATGCGGATATACTAGAATTCATTTAATTTAAATACAACATAGAATATACTTTATTGAGGCCCACAGTTCAAATACTCTAAGGATAAAGTATTCTAAAATATGAATTACTGTAAAGATACATGAACTGAATGTTATATATATTCACTAATATCATTCACTCAGTAAGCGGATAAATTGTGAATTAGGTTATATCTAAAAGGTGCTAACTATATTGTCGAAGGACGACCAGTACCCACTGTATGGCTGTCGCATGATTTTCTGATGAAATATTTTATATTACATAAAGGTTTTAAGAAGATCACATGATACCATTATGCGTTACCCGCAGCAGTTATGCCGTGTTTTCCCTTTTTGCCTGATATAGTATTTAAGAGATATCATATTGTTTTAGATCCTATTTCATAATGTTGTAGACTGAGCTACCAAGAGAGTGGTTATATTTCCTTACCATATTGACTTTTAGCCATTACAGCCTGTTTTAGCTCAACAAATTCGCTTGTGCCAACATCATTCTGGGCGGCCACTCTAAAGAAGTACTCGTTCTTCTCCGTTAACTTCTCGACGGTGTATTCCATGCTGGTGGTGACATCTACCTTATTCCAGCTTCGTTTGTTTGCCTCGTGCTTCTCTACTATATATCCAGTGATCTCGGCACCACCATCATCACTTGGCTCATCCCAACAGAGACCTACTGAAGTTTCGCTAACGGCTGTCACCTTTAAGTTCTTCGGTGGACTTGGTTTGTCTGCGAAAGCAAACATGACAAGGAGTTCAATACTTGGACTATTACATTGTCTGGCAGTCCCAAGTAAATGCAAACTAGTAAAGCGTAACACTGGTACTATGAACGTAATCAGACGTGACAGTCTACTTGGTTTAATATATTTCAAAATCTATACCAGGAGGTTGTTGCAAGCGAATTATGTAACAACAAATATGACACCACTTTATGACCGAATTGTTGATGTTGTTTTACGGCCACTTTCATTCACACGGTAGGCTAGATAGAGTAGAAACCTCCTCTGTACACCGGCCAATCGGGATATGGTCCCCACCTCCCCAATATACCAGTTATACAACGGAGACTCCTTATCATTCTATGAATGAAGAAATATAGACATTTACTAACCCAATACGATAATCTTGATGGTGAAGTTACACTCTCCATTATCGTTGCTTAAGGCAACCTTGTAATTTCCAGAATCGTTCCTGATAACCTTGGCGATCGTCATGGAAGTCATATTGTAAATGGTCTCGCTCTTCATTCGTTTTTTATCTGGGAAATGGCCATCGTTGTACGTCCACGTAACCTTAGGTTGTGGATTAGCAGAGAATGGCAGCTCAATAGCTGTGGAACTTCCCGCCTTCAATGTCAGCGTATCAGCCATGTCATCTTTCAAGAATTTTGGTGGCGCTAGAAAATGGAATATTCAAACTAACAACACTACATCCAATGTAACTGAATTATATATACGTTAATTAGATACTAGTTATTGGAGAATGAAATTAGTAAATGTAGGTGTCAGATATTCAAACTATACTTTAGCGGTAACTTATTTTATTAAGAATATAGCATTATATGAATAAATATCCCAGCTGCTTACCTTTGATTGTCAGCTTCGCTGTCGACTTAGCTTCTTTAAAGGCTACAGTATATTCTGACTCATCCTCAGCTACTGCTTTATCAATTATTAAGCAGTGTATCGTGCCATCGACTTTGATTTCATATTTATCACTTCGCTTAATTTGTTTCTTCTCCTTAAACCACTCTGCTTTGAGACCTTCTTTGCTGATCTCACACTCAAATTTAGCAGTTAGACCAAGATCATTTAGTGTCACATTTTCCAGAGGTCGCAGGAAAACTAGTTCTTCGACTACAAATAAAGGTACATCGACAGATACATACAAACATTTCATTCGAATACGCATAAAACAGTTCTGAAATATTTGAACTGAATATAGCAGACAACTTTATATCAATGCGTACAAAGTAATAAGAATTTCAGAATTGCACGTGATAAAGCACAAAAACGAATGCCGCTGTAAAGAGAATAACTATACTGACCATATCTGATGAGTTCAGATGGCTTAGATGGACTGCCTGGTCCTGCTTTATTCTCTGCCGTGATTCTGAATTGATATTCTGCATCCTCTTTAAGACCTGGAACCGTAAATACGGTGTCGGTGACTGTTTCCTTTATACTAACACGGCTCCACTTTACGTCACCTTTCTTCTTCATCTCGACAATATAGTTGGTGATTGGTGAGCCGCCGTCGGATGTTGGTGCTTTCCACGACAGCTTAGCTGTAGCTGCTTTGATCTCGTCGACTACCGGTTGCCCAGGCTGTCCTGGTACGTCGAATGGGTCTTTCGCAACGAAGCGGATTGTCTCGCTTGGCTTGCTGACGCCAACGGCATTCTCGGCCAGCGCTCGGAACTCGTATTCAGTCTTTTCAATGAGTTCATCAACTGCCAGTTCACAGTTCTTGATTGGCTTCTTGTTAACCTTTACCCAGCGCTTTCCGGAATACTTCTCGATGTAGTAGCCCGTGATGGGAGAACCACCATCGAATTCGGGAGGTTCCCACTTGAGCGTGGCAGACGATTTAGTCACGTCATCGGCTCTCAAGTGAATTGGTGGATTGGGTGGATCGAAGGGCAGTTTGGCCGTGATCGGTTCAGGTGTGGTGACGGGTTCGCTGGAGTCAATTTCGTTTATGGCAAACACTCGGATATAGTACTGGTTGCCCTCTACGAGTTTTGTAATTTTTAGCGAGAGAACATCCGCTTTGGTCGTATTGGCTTTGGTGAATGTCTCACGTTTGGAATCGCGTTTCTCTACGAGGTAGCCAGTTATTGGACTGCCACCATCTGATTCCGGCACATCCCAGGCGACGGCAATGAAATCTTTACTCGTCTCAGTAACACGAAGATTGCGAGGAGGACTGGGCTTATCTGTGAATTAAATATTATATAATGATTATTTGTCAAAGTATGTTTTTATTTAATATTAAATAATATAAAGGATAAAAATGTGCCTCTTTGATAACGTGTAATTGCATGGAAGTGTGTGGAGCTTTTCTAATAGATCAGCATACCTTTAACCAGTACATCAAACGTGTGTTCTGCTGAACCAATACTATTTTCCGCTAACAGTTTATACTGTCCGCTATTCTTTGCTTCACTAGGTTTGATGATAATTCTGCAGAAGTCATTCTCTCTTTCCATCGATATGACATCGGTAGATTCTAAAGCTGTTCCATTGTGTTCCCAACTGACACTTGGCTTGGGAACTCCAGTCACTTTAGCACTCAGTAGAATAGAAGCACCACCCTTAATATTGATGGTGTCCAGCATTTTCTTATCGGTTACTTCTATGCTAGGATGTTCTAAAAAATAGTATCGTTATTGTAATAATGTTTCTCGCATTTGGAATATTTCATGTGTGTGTGTGTGTGCGCGCGTGTGCGTGCGTGTGCGCATGTGTGTGCGTGCGTGCGTGCGTGTGTGTGTGCGTATTTAAATAGTTTTCGTAAGCGAAGAGTATATACAATGGCAAACATGGCGATGTTAAGCACTGATAACATAGATATTCACATACGCAAACATATCAACCAACAGGCTGACTCAACTATCTTCCACCATATCACTATCACACACACAATAAATACATACTGTGTACTTCCACATTGCATTGTGTTTCCACGTGGCCAAGTTTATTGCTGGCCTCACAGCGGTATATTCCTAGGTCATTCACTTCGGTGTCCTTTATCGTCATGGTAATACTATTGCCGTCCGTCGAGGCAACGAAACGACCATTGCGTAGCTCTTTATTGTTTTTGAACCTGTCGTCAAGAACATGAGAGCACGATAAGCAAAGCAGAATACTCCAAGAAGCTAGGTACAGCATGAAGGGAATATGAACGTTTTATAATTACCATTTTATCTTGGCCTCAGGATCTCCTCTGTTAATGGTACAGGTGAGGATCGCCGGTTCAGGAGATACCACGACCATGTCCTTGAGGCCTTCTATCAACTCTGGTGGTGTACCAACTAAAATGACGATGAAACAGTGTCAGTCCAAAGAAATCATACACCGCAGCGTAACAATTCATAATTTACTAATTACAGATAGCACGAGAAGCGGGATATTTACTCACCAACTGGCTCAGTCATTTTGACAGGAGAGCTCGGATCGGAAAACGGGCCCCGGCCTACTTTATTCTCAGCAGCTACTCGGAATTCGTAAACTGCATCCTGCTTTAGTTTGGTTGCTTTGTACTCTGTGCTCGGGATAGTGTTATTTGTAATACGAATCCACTGAAGCTTGCCTTCCAGGCGATATTCAACAACGTAGTTGGTTATTTCGGCACCGCCATCGCTCTGTGGTGCTGCCCATCGTAACTTTACTGAGGTATTCTTCAGCTCGCTAAAATCTGGAGTTCCAGGTTTGCCTGGCTTCTCTATTAATGGAATGAAACGTATGTCTATCACAGTTGGCCTTATCAGATTAGCACAAATAAACAATATTCCACACATGTAAGTCGGCATATTAAAGTCGTGCAAAGTATTGTCACGTGCAATAATAACATAACATGCAACGTAATTAAATCCCTTTAGTTCCCACATACCCCAAGGATCCTTGGCTATAAAAGGAGGAGTCGTTGAACTGGGTGGCCCAACTCCGACTTTGTTTTCTGCCATGATTCTGAACTCGTATTCATTGCCTTCGACCAAATCAGTAGCCTTATACGTCAACTCTGTCACTGACTGCTTGTTGATTTTAATCCAACGTTTGCTGGATGTTACACGGCGCTCGATGTCGTATCCTGTGATTGGAGAGCCGCCATCTTGTTCCGGTGGTTGCCAAGATAGTTGACAACTTTCTTTAAGTACGTCCTTCACTTCAGGATTTAGAGGCGGTCCAGGTTTGTCTATAATACAAATTTTCAAAACAGTGAAAATGGTTTTATATATATATATATATATATATATATATGCATACGTGCATTTGCGTACGTGCATTTATTAATATATTGATGTATACAACGATATGCGGAAGACATCTACCATCGAACAAAAAAAACACAATTTAGTCACCAAATGGACATTTTGCCGTAACAGGTTCCTCAGTCTCCGCAAACGGTCCTTGTCCAACTTCATTAACGGCAGCTACCCTGAAGTAATACTGTTTGCCTTCAGTCAGCTTTGTGAACGTGATCTCCAATTCGGTGGTTTCTTGCTTGTTATTCCAGCCCTTTCTCGATGCTTCACGTCTTTCCAAAACATATCCAGTTACGTCGCTTCCTCCGTTATCTTCGGGCTCGTTCCAGGTGAGGGACACCGACTTCTCGGTGAATCCCGTCACAGTGAAGTCAGTCGGTATTCCAGGAAGATCTGAAGCCAGTATAAAGAGTTATAATAAAATGGCAACAAACGAAGTGACGACAAGTTAATGACTGTTCTTTATTGCCGTAAAGAAGTACGCACACCTAGATAATTATTTTTTACGGGTTATCTTCCCGCTAATAATGTAATACTCGATCTGTGAGAAAGTGATGTCAAAGCACTAAATACGCTAACCTATAACAATGACATTAATAGTCAGAGTACATTGGCCACATTCATTTTCCAGACTGATCTTATACTCTCCCTCATCGGCTTTCTGTATTTTCTTCATCGACAAAGATGTCATGTTCTTAACAGTCTGTTCCTTAATACGGTCGCTGGGTGCCAAAAGAGTGCCCTTGATATACCATTTAACTTTAGGCTGAGGATTGGCGGTGAAAGGCAGCTCAAATACTGTGGCAGAGCCCGCCTTTAATATTACACCGTCCTCGTACTGATCGGTGAGGAATCGTGGTGGTACTGAAACATAGAATGGTTTGATTCAGTATTCCTAATGATAACAACCGCCCCTGAACCCATGCCATGCCAACTTGCCCTTCTTTTATATGAAACAGCCATTCGTGGTATATTCCTTATTATTTCAATCAATATTTAAATGGAGAAATAGAGTTATCCCTGGACGTAAGTGGTTGTGTGTGTAATACCTTTAACGAAGAGTTTGGCCGATGATTTCACATCACCAAACCCTACTGAATAGTCATCCTCATCTTCACCATCGACATTTCTAACGACAAGACAATGTACACCACCATCAACGATAATGTCGTACTTGTCACTGGGCTTCAACATTTTATTGCCTCTCTTCCATTGTGCAGTGATGCCAGATTTTGTGATTTCGCATTCAAACTTTGCCACGCCTGGAATTTCTTTAACTGTTTGATCTTCAATTGGCGTTACAAACACAAGCTCTTCCACTATTTATGGAAAAAAGTAAATAAATGACTGCTTAAATATAGATTTTAAACATTATTTGTAGTACAGTTCAAGTAGTTCGTTTTGAAAAGTTTGGAAAAATCTTAATGGTGCGTTAACTTACCAAATTTTCTAGGTTTAGACGGTGGCGAATAGGGTCCTTGGCCTGCCTTGTTTTCAGCGGCTACACGGAATTCAAATTCCACGTCCTCATCGATACCGGTTAGGGTGTACGTAGTATCAGCGACTGTGATGTCTTTGTTGGCACGCTTCCACAGTTTCTCTCCTACTCTGTGGAATTCGATAACGTAGTTTGTGATTGGGGCACCGCCATCACTGTCTGGTGGCGACCACACGATGGTAACATTCCACGTCTTACCGTCTTTAAGTGTATCAGTGACCGTAGGCTGACCAGGAGCACTTGGTTTGTCTGATGAATGAAGAGGATTTTGTGGCTACATAAACAGGCTGCTATAGCTATGTCTACATGAATATATCTAAGGGTAAGCATATTTTAGGAATTATATTTATTAACAGCCTGACTTGTATACTCATGTTTAATAACATGAAATGCGTAAGTCACGTACATACACGCACGCACGCACGCACACGCACGCACACATAGATACGTTAGTATAATACTAAAATGATACAATTTATCTTAACGAAATTCTTTTCTCAATGGAAAACAGGAAATGACTAATAAATACTAAACCGACGCTAAGTATGAAACAGATGAGTTAACTTTCAAAATAAGAATGGTAGACGACTTTAATTTATTGAAAGATCAATAGATTGCTCTATAATAACAAATTATATCTATGCCCTTTATTGTTCTTACCGAATGGATCCTTTGCTATTAGTGTAATTGGTTCACACGGTTCACCGACGCCAGCTTCATTTTCAGCACTAACTCTAAACTGATATTGCCCACCCTCTTCCAGGTCGGTTACAGTAAGAGTCAGTTGTTCAACCAGTTGTTTGACAACCTTTGTCCAACGTTTGCTGTGTGGAGACAGTCGTTCCACGAAGTAACCTTTGACGGGCCTACCACCATCTGACTCGGGTGGTTGCCATGTCAAAATAGTTGAGGTCTTCGTCGTGTCATTAGCTGACAGATTTATTGGAGGTCCTGGCTTGTCTATATGTACACAATAGCGGCAATGTTTAGGGAAATAATACACTCGTAATAGTTAGTTGACAATTATTATAAACAATCGTGTGTGATAATTATATTAGAAATGCATATAATATAATATATATTTGCGATAAACCACATTTTATGTATACAATTCATTGCGTAGAATATTATTAATCATGTGATAGTTTAAAAGATGCAGTTTATGTATGACTTCACCAGAACTTAAGCAGAAAAGTGAAAGTCTAACAATTATGCAATTATGACGTAATAACAGTAATGACAAGATCACTTGCAATCTGAAAAGTAATTTATACAGAACTTACCAAACGGGAGTTTAGCCATGATTGGTGTGTCCGTCTCGCATGGATTGCTTAATCCTATTTCGTTTTCGGCATACACACGGAAGTGGTACTCATGACCCTCAGTTAACTTTGTCGCTTTGATAGTAAGCTCATCTGGTTTTGTATTGCCAACTACGATCCACGTGTTCTTCGTCGTACTACGACGTTCTATTTTATACTTGGTGATAGGAGAACCGCCATCACTTTCGGGAACATCCCAAACGACAACGATGTAATCGCGGAATGTTTCAGTAGCGTGGAGATTTCTTGGTGGAGATGGTTTGTCTGTGTATATATATATATATATATATATAAGCAAATTGGTATAACTGTTGTATATATTCTATCGTTGCATTATATATATATATATATATATATATATGTGTGTGTGTATGTGTGTGTGTGTGTGTGTGTGTGTGCGTGTGTGCATGCGTGCACGCGTCAGTATTTATATAAAGTTGTTTGTTTTATAATTGCCTTTATATTCGCGCTATAATCCATATTTGCATTGAAAAATTATCTCACCTTTCACTTCTGTAAAGAACTCAGCGTCAGCGAATCCCACTTCATTCTCTGCGACGATCTTGTATTTTCCAGAATGTTCGGCACAGATATTGGAGATGATCAGTTTGCTATGCGTACTGCTGGAGTCTATTGATATCTGGTTACTGGGTGTGAGAGGTTGGTCGTTATGACTCCATGTCGCAGTAGGAGCCGGGATACCGGATATTTTGGTGTCAATGATCAGTTTCTGGTCTCCTTCAAGCTTTTGTACCTCCGCTAGTTTGTCGTTGTAGCTTATAGCAGGAGCAACTGGAAGGATAACGATATAACAACATTCTCTGGATATTAAATTATCAATAAATAGACAAGGGTGAACTCGCTAAATCCTGAACAGACAAAACCTCTTTTCTTAAGCAGATAGTCAGGTTCGGATCAGAGAAAATAGGAACATGATTACAAGTTTCTTAGATAAATTATTACCAAATAGATTGTTTCACGTATAACATTTTATAAATCGGTTCTGACTTAAAATTATTATATGTAAGACGAATAGAAATATCGTTCTTGTAGTATCCGTTAAAGTGCCTCGAAACACACACACGCGCGTATACACACCATGTACAGTTAAAGTGGCCTTGCTGGTAACTTTTCCAACTTTATTAACAGCCTCAAAGCTGTAATGGTCCGCATCTTGTTCTTTGGTGTCACTGATCTCTAGTGTTACAACGTCACCTTCAAAGCTCATCGTGTACTTATTGCTGGCGGATATTTTCTTGCCTCCCTTAAACCACTGGATATCAGCACGTGGATCTCCGCTCTTTACGGTAGCAGTGAACTTTGCTGTATTTGGTGATACAACTGTTGTGTCTTTCAGTGGTTCCTGAAGAACTGGTTCATCACCGACTAAAACATGGATCAATTTAAGAGTATTATAATTCGTCTTTTGTATATAAAATGAACGTTTTCTTTTCCCTTGTCCCCTGTTTGTGTGGGGGGTGTATGTGCACCAGAAATCCACGAGAGATCGAGTAAGTGTGTGTGTGTGTGTGTGTGCGCGCGCGCGCGCGTGTGTGAATGTGAATGTACATCGCGTGAATACGTGTTAAAATGGAGCAACTATATTCGCAGAATGGGAAAATACAAACCTATTGGCGTTTTGACTGCTTGGCTGGGATCAGAAAATGGTCCTTGTCCAGCCTTGTTCTCAGCGGCTATTCGGAACTCATAATAAGTGTCTTCCTTCAATCCGGTGACAGTGTGATTCGTCTCTGGTACGTTTTGTTTTGTGTCATACTTCGCCCATTTAGTACTACCCTGGACCCTGTACTCGATGACGTAGTTGAAAATTTCGGATCCGCCATCGCTTTCGGGAGCGGTCCATTGTAAATGCACCGTATAGCCAGTGACATCACGGGCTTCTGGCCTGCTAGGCTTGCCGGGTTTTTCCCACGGGTTCTTGGCAGTGATTGGCTGCGAAGGCGGACTAAATTCGCCGATGCCAGCCTTGTTCTCGGCGGCGACACGGAACTCGTACTGGTTGTTCTCGATCAGGTCTGTCACCTTCAGCGTTAGGTCCTGAATTTGTTCTTTGGTTATTCGTACCCAACGAGCACTGCCGCTAATACGGCGCTCAACGTGATAACCAGTAATAGGCGATCCGCCATCTTCAGTCGGTGGCTGCCAAGTAACTGTGCAGTTATCGCTGAACACATCCGACATGATTGGGGCATCAGGAGCACTCGGTACAGCTGAAAAAGGGTGAAAGTCAGAAATTGGAAACATAGGCGTTTCAACTAAGATCAAATGGAATATAAAATTTAAGAACGCCAATTTGCGAAGAATGGAAAACGGCGTGACTCACTGTATGGGTTTTTGGCTGTTATCGGTTCCGATAGTTCTACGGGGTCGCTAATACCGTGTTGATTTTGGGCAGATACCCGGAACAAGTATTGGTTGCCTTCCTGTAGTTTTGTCGCGGTCACGTTAAGGTCAATTGTTTTGGCGGTTTCCTGCCACGAACGCCTCTTGACGTCCTTCTTTTCCACGATGTAGCCCGTAATGGGTGATCCACCATTGTCATCGGGTTCCTCCCAGCATAGGTTTGCTGACTCAGCGGTTATTTCGCTCACTGATAGATTCCTTGGTGGTGATGGCTTGTCTAAATCAAAAAGAAAAATATATCTTTATGGAGTATTCACATTTAGATACAGCCACCAACTCACAGACAAAGAAATCAATTAAATTGACACATTATTACATTATAGAAGTTAACTAATATTGCGGGCTGAATGATAAAGTTCCACTGAACAGCTCATTCAACTAAGGGCACTTTATCAAATATGTATTATTATTATTATTAATATCATCATCAAATTCATCATTAAAATGTTGCTCACCAAACACAACAACCTTGATGGTAAGTGTAGCTTTGCCAAATTCATTTTCCACTGTCATCAGATAATCACCACTGTCTGGTCTCTCTGCCTTCTTTATACTGAACACCAATTTATCATCAGATAATTTGGGCGATATCCTTGAGCTGTCACGTACATCACCGCCGTTGAACGTCAGAATCAGGCGAGGACTGGGATAGGCAATGAAGGGGGCTTCAGCAGTTTCCGAGCTTCCAGCCTTCATCATCAGAGTGTCGTGGAACCTTTCATCCAGTATGAATTTGGGAGCAACTACAGTACAACAACGGATTTGTATGAGAATACAACAACAAATGATTGCAGCTACAAATACTTGATTCCAAATTGGTGTTCTGTTAGATAAGTTTGTTCTTCCTTGTTCATAATTCAATAGCTCTAATGTTTGTAATCCATGGCTAAGTGGCTACATCAACATAACTGAAATTTAACACAGTGACTGACTCACCTTGTATGATAAGCTTAGCCGTTGATGTTTTGCCTCTGGCTAGCGCAGTATACTGAGTTACATCCGTACCGCTAACCTCTCGAACGACCAATCGATGTACTGTACCATCGACTTGAATGTCGTATTTTGGAGTCGACGATATTTGCGTGTCACCACACTGCCAGACAACCTTAACATTTGCCTTCGACAGTTCACATTCGAATGTGACAGAAGTTGGTATCTCGGTAACGGTCTGATCTTGAAGATGGCGGATGAATTCCACAGGTTCCTCTGTTTAAAGTAAATAACTTCAGCCATTTAATCAGAGTACAATTGTTATTTAAACATACTCCTTATTTTCCATGTTACATCTGCAAATTCTCTCTCTCTCTCTCTCTCTCTCTCTTTTATATATATATATATATATATTATTATATATATATATATATATATATATATATATATATATATATATATATATATATCAGTTGGCTGGGTTGTACATATTACATAAAATACTAAAACAATCCTACCTTCAACAAAAACGCTGGCCTTAGATTCTTTCTCCTGGAAGGAGATTGTGTATTCGGCCTGATCTGAGAGTTGGGCGTTAGTGATGATGAGGGTATGAACAGTGCCTTCAACCCTGATATCATATCTGTAAGTAACATAACGTAAACGATTGAAGTAATATTGAGATAAAATATATAACTAATTTGGTAGGGAAAAGTGTAACATAACTTCTAATAAGGACATATAGAACAGATCAAATCTCAATTCTTGTTACCTGCCACCATGTGAGATTTCCTTGCCTTCTTTAAACCACTTAGCTGGAACATCAGCCTTAGATACCTCACAACTCAGGGTGGCTGTATGAGTCTCCTTGATCTCTTGATCCTGAAGAGGCTTCAGAATTTCAAGTGGCTCCTCTGTAACACATTCCAGAACAAACGGAATATTAATGTCTGTACGGAATCGGTACTCATACAAAATCTTTGCAATAAACAAATGTTCTAAAACTGACCTTTAACTTTTAGGCTTCCGGTCGTCTGTTTATCACTGATGACACAGCGATATTTGGTAGAATCATCAAGGTGAGCATTAGAGATCACTAGCCTGTGAATGGTGCCATCTACTTCTGTTGTAAACCTTTCCCACTCGGGAGTATTGGCAATGATTTCATCTGCATTTTGGAACCACTTTGCTTTCTGGTTAGGTTTGGAGATCTCACACTCGAATGTTGCGGTTTGCTTTTCTATGATCTCAAGGTTGGGCAGTTTGTTCAGGAATTCCACTGGAAGTTCTAAATGTGGGAATAGAGATGACAGAGTGATACATTTCCAATTACGTTTGAATTGTTGTGTTAATACGCTGTTAATCATATATATATATATATATATATATATATATATATATATATATATATATTCACTCTCACACACACATACAGATGCATACAAGTATCACTTAATAAAGAATCTGCTTTTACCTTCAACTGTCAGTTTTGCAGTTGACGTAACACCTTCCTCTACCACTACAGTATATGTATCTTGGTCTGCCAGTTCAGCGTTATGTATGTGAAGCAGGTGCCTTTGGCCTAAGGTGACCATCTCGTATCGGTCCGAGGCCTTCAGTTCTGTGTCACCTTTCAGCCACTTTGCTTTAAGTCCGGTCTTGGAAACTTCACACTCGAAGGTCGCATGATCAAATTCTTTAACCTTTTGGTCTTTCAACGGGACCATGAAGTTTGCCGGAGCTTCTATAATTAGATGAAACAAATTATCGTGGTGTGCCTATTGTGTTGTGCTGCAAGAACATCCAGAGAACTAACCGGAGAGATCATTAAACATTAGAAGAACCCTAACTATCACACTAATGACGTTTAATACTGGATACTTTTCCACCTACTTTACCGTACCTTCTACAATAAGCCTTCCGTTCGATTCCGCTTCATCCACTTTGATGGTGTATTTCGCCTCGTCGTCAAGCACAGAGTTGGTTATTGTCAGATAGTGTTTGGTTCCGTCAACTCTCAACACTACACGATCTGAAGGTTCCAGCACCTTACCATTCTTCAACCAGACGGCCTTCTTGTCTGGTTTGGACATTTCACATTCCAGAGTGACTGATTCCGTCTCCATTACTTTATAGTCTCCCAGGGGAGATAGAAATTCCACTGGAAGTTCTGAAAGTATACATAAACTTCGTAATAAAGTGTTCACTGCTAACTTTGAGCACACACATAAAATACTGTTTGTCTTCATGTATCATGTTAATTATAAGAATTTCAAGTATTCGGGAATTTTTGTCTCCAAATTTGATTGTGATTCAGGCAGCCGTACCTCCAATATGCAGTGTTGCTGATGTCGAAGCATTCTCAATGGAGTAAGTATATTTGCCCTTATCATCCAGAGAAACGTCAGCAATAGTCAGAGTCTGTGTTACTCCATCTGTTGTGATGGTGAACCTTTCACTGATTGCTATTTCTTCACCGTTATATGTCCATTTACCATTCGTACGGTTTGGCTTGGAAAGGTCACAGCTAAAAGTCACAGTGTCCTTTTCTAAAGCATCGATGTCTTTTAATGGAGTTACAATCTCCACTGCCGCTTCTATAAAATGTGAAACAGGTGTGACGATAATCTATTATATTGAAGAAATCTTATTAAATACAACTATTTAAATTACTATATCTAAGCAATGATTTCTGATTTATTAACAAATATAGAGATTGTTATAATATTCTACTATTCTAATAGCGGGCATCCCAGTGTGGAAAATGGTTCATGACATGGTACTTACCTTTTACTGTGACCGTAGCAGATGAACAAATGATGCCATACTCGTTGTCATCAATATTTACAGTAAACTCAGCGTTTTCATCCAAGGTAATGTTAGCAATTGTCAGTGTGTGTCTTAGACCTGTAGCGTCTACAGATAACTGGAAGCGCTCACTCGCCGTGATTGTTTCCTTATTCTTTAACCACGTGATTTTCCTTGGTTTATTTGTCTCCACGACCAACGTAATGGTCTCTGTTTCCGTGGTTTCCACGTTCTGGAGTGGGATCTTGATCTGGCAAGGGGCCTCTGGAAAGCATGTGTTTCGGTTAGATCGACAGACAAGTGGTGCATGGGATTACGGGACACTTATTTCTGAAAATGGAATTTACAACACACTTATTTCTAAAATGAGTGACAACAAATATCTTACCCTTGACCTTCAGCGTAGCAGTGGTGGATACGTCATCACACTTGACAGTATACTCGGCGCCATCATCGAGGGTACACTCATTCAGTGTCAGCGAATACTTATAGTCATCATTGCTGATGGTGAAGTGCGCGTCATCCAAGCTTATTGTCTGGTCGCCTTTGTACCAGGTGACCTTCTTTTGGGGCTTGGACAGTTCACAAACAAAAGTGAAATTATCCGACTCCGTTACAACGCCATCAGACAGAGGTGTCATTACCTCTACGGGTAGCTCTGTTTAAAAAATAGAAAAACAAACCTATACGATGCGGCTCTATTTTGGTTTATACTGAACTCACGTAAGTTAGAGCCAATTCAGGCCCAGAATTCTACGCAAATAGTGCGGAATACGGGACAATTCATCAATAAATTCTGGACCATGGGTGACTGCTCCGATTCAGCGTGCCGAGTAGCATTACCTTTGACAGTTACATTAGCCCGTGTCTTTGCCTGACTTGAGGTAAGTACACAGGTGTACTCGGATGTATCCTCTAGAGTTGCGTTCATGATAATAAGCTCCCTCTGTACATCTTTACTGTCCACTTTATAACGAACCCCTGGTATAATCTCGACGCCATTCTTAAGCCATTTGACTTCAGCGTGAGGCTTTGAGACTTCGCATACTAACTTGGTGGTATCTTTCTCCATTATCTCAACATCTTGTAGTGGCTTGGTGAACACACACGGAGCTTCTACGTTTCAAAGAAGGAAATAGACCCTCTCAGTTATACTAAATGGGGTGTGTTTTTTTTCTTCTCAAATCAGATTAGTTTATTTATAAAATTATAACAGTAACTCTTTTTTAAAGTTTCAACGTAATAACGCAAAACATGTTATTTTATCTGATTGATGCTGACCAGCCGGCTCAAAAATAAATACTTCGATTAACTGTTTAACGATGAAAATGAACCACACCTATTTTACCACAGTTAAGATTAAAATATAACCCCTATTAATTTATATTGGTATATGTCTCCTTTCCAAATTTTACTGGTTTAATTTAAAAAAATTATTAACTGAACTTGAACCTGACACTAATAACAAGCATGCTAATATGTTTGAATAGCTACCTGTAACAATAAGATGTGCGTCAGATTTTCCATCTTTTGTGATAATACTGATGTCTGAAGTGTCATCAAGTTGACAATTCTTGACTGTCAGTGTGTAAACATTATCTTGACACTGTACAATGTATTTGTCACTTGGCGTCACTGGTTTGCCATTAATCTTCCACGTTACAGGTTGATTAGGCTTTGACAACTCACAGGTGAAAACTGCATCTTCTTCTTCTTCAACCTCTTGATTACTTAACTGTTTAATGAATTCTAGTGGTAGTTCTGAAATATTAAATATCGTATTACAGTTTTATGATCCTAGTGTTAATATCATAACAGTTATTTTACACCTATTTATATAGTTAAGTCATGTTTGTGTAATCGTAAAAAGATTCGACCCCTGCATTAATACACTTTTGGTACTTTAATGCATCTATTTGTTTTGTCTCCATGTTTGCATTCGGTTAGGAGATGATTCTGATTATTTATACCGTTATATATGCCAGTGTCGATATTTTGCTATGTCATATTAACTATCCAGAACAATTTTTCATATAATCAGATGGCTGTACCTTCAACAGTAAGCTTGGCTGAGCTGTTCTTGCCATTGGGTAATGTGACCTTGTACTTTAGCTGGTCCTCAAGTTTACAGTTGTCGATGATCAGTTTGTACAGGGTACCTTCACTGACGATGGTAAAACGTTCATCATCGTCGGGAAGTGGCAAATCGTCACGGGTCCACTTAACCTGTACATTTGGCTTGTTTAGCTGAAAGGTGAATTCTACGGTTTCTTCCTCAACAGCATGCTTGTCCCGCAAGTTCACGGTGAACTCGGGAGGCTTCTCTGCAAAGTGGGAAAGATAATGTACAATATTGTGATTGACGTAATGTACACATTTTGTCTACAAGAAAACAGTAGTGTCTATTCACATACAATAGTTCTTTTAGACTATCGGTATCTAATACTTACCATCTACGGTCAACTTAGCTGTCGCTGATTTATCAGCGGCTACTATCGTATACTCGGCAACATCATCTGTCTTTGCATTGAAGATCATAAGGGTATGCCTCTTCCCATCAGAGCGCATTTCTACGCCCACAGGGCTGATATCCTGACCATTCTTCAGCCATTTCACATCGACGCCGGGCTTGTTTAGTTCAGCCACAAAAACAACTTCTTCCTTCTCAGTGCAGTTTACATCTTTCGGTGGAATGACAATCTGAACTTCGAGTTCTATAAAGAAAATCGAATGACTTTAATTAATACTAGAAATTTAACTAAGACATGCATATCAATTAAAAAGTAGAAACTATAAAACAGTATGATCGATAAACTATGGCTTCTTATGCAAATGCAAACATAACTACCTTTGACAGTTAATTTGGCGGAAGTCCTATCATCGCCAACGCAAGCTGAGATTTCGCCACTCTCCTCAAGTGGTACATTGTTGATCTTCAAAGTGTGCGTGACATTTTCTTCCGTGATTTGGTACTTATCACTCGACTTCAACTGAACATCATCACGATACCAGGTCACCGTCTTGTCGGGTTTGTTAACCTCGCAGGTAAACTCGACGTCATCGTACTCAGTACAGGTCTTATCATCCAAGGGTATCGTGAAAGTTGGCGGTAGTTCTACATAATATATAACAGTGAAACATACGATAACACTTTGCTCTGAACAATTCGAAACCTTGGAGAAACATGGGAGTCACTGAATAAAATAATATTTCCAAACCCACCTTTGACGTGCACCATTCCTTTGCTAACAGCAAGGCCAACAGTCACCACGTACTCGCCCTCGTCATTTAATATGGCTTGTTTGATGTATAACTTGTGTATTGTGCCTTCGACATTGATATCGATGCGTTCACTTGGACTTATCTCTGTGCCGTCTTTGAACCAGACGAGGTGAGCCCCTGGCTTACTGACCTGAACCTCCAGTGAGATATTCTGCTGCTCTAGGACGGTGAGATCATTCAGAGGAACCACAAACTGGATGGGAATTTCTGTTCGGATAATATAACAACATGGATGGTTATTTCACATGAAATTCTTTAAAATTACCAATTCGGTATATATGATTTGGTACTTTTTAAATTTAAAAACACGCTTCGTGTTACACAGATATAACATTTTTGTAGTTGATGCTAGTCTCGTATATGGTGTGAGACAATGTACTCAGGATTTAATGAACAATTAACCGGAAATAGTTGGATTCTTTGTTCCATAGTTTTACCTTCCACTTCTAGCATTGCACTGGATTCTTGATCCCCTATCTTTACATTGTATTCCGCTGTATCATCGACCTGGGCATCATTAATCACTAATTTATGAGTGCAACCATCGACGCTGACTTGGAATCGGCAGCTTAGTGGTAGATCTTTTCCATTTTTCTGCCAAGTCAAAACCCGGTCTGGCTTAGAAATTTCACATTCTAATGACACCTCGTCGTGCTCAGTACATTTGACGTCCTTCAACGGGATCGTGAACACGACTGGTTCTTCTGTTGGAACATCAATAAACGATACTTAGCATATGCTCAAAAGCACTAAACGCACAATAGTAGTAGCTAAGATATATGATGGCAAATAATACACACTATTCACTTCTCCGTAGAAAACATGTTACTGTTCTAATTAACACTATTGGTCATATTTAGAAATTCAAATATAAGTTCATAAAATATCAGGAGGTGAATCAAAGTTTTCATGACGGTTGATCTACTGCATTACGAATCATTTAATTCAAAGATGTTTTCCAACCTTCGACAATTAAATGAGCTGAGGATTGCTCGCCATTTTCAAGGCGAATTGTGTACTCGGCGTCATCTTCCATTAAGGCATCGGGTAAGATGAGTTTGTGAATGGTCTCCTCCGTTGTAATATTCACATGCTCTGACGGCGACAAATCTGCGCCATTCTTTAGCCATGTTACTTTCTGGTTAGGCTTGGAAAGCTCACACTCCAGGGTTATTGAACCGTGTTCCACAACCGATTGTTCACGCAGTGGGACGGTGAATGTGACAGGGATTTCTGGTGGGGAAGATGGATAACGGGAAGAGACTGTTAAAATGGAATACAACTTGTAGTTACGGGAAGTCTGACTGAAGCAAATTGTTGAAAAGAAGAATCTCTCGGTTTCAAAAAGGATGCCAGAAGACATTTTTGTTTACTATTTAGTATTTGCTTTTTTGTCATATTTTTTCTCAGAGTAGTGTTTTGCTTGGTCTAAAAACAAACTTTATGAATTGAATCAATCGTCATATATCTGAAATGCCCCAAAAATGACATGTAATATATGGTTCCAACCTTCCACAGTTAGCCTCGCGCTAGTTGCTTGATCTCCACATTTAGCTGAATATTCAGCACTGTCTTCTAAAAGACTTTTATTAATGCTTAGACTGTGAGTGAGTCCATCAGATGAAATGGTTATGTGCTCGCTTGGTATAATTTCTTTCCCGTTTCTGTACCATGTGATCTTTTGATCGGGTTTAGAGAGCTGGCATTCCAACGTAACGGTTTCGGATTCTTTTATCGCCGTATCCTTGAGTGGTAAGGTGAAGGTCACGGGGGCTGCTGCTTTGGGGAAAAGGGTTAATTGGGTAACACAGATCGGGCAATTTGAACAGAATAAACAGGTATACTGTGATAACATTAGATTTACCGCTGCAGAGAAATGTTTATTAATTTTTATTCTTTTTACTTTATGAATCATAGATCAGCTTCCAAAAAGAGTTGCGACTAGGATGCATATCAAAACTAATTCTATATGTATTCAAATCACAAGGATTACGTAACGCACATGCATATTAAAAATAATAAGATAGCAACAAAACCAATTACTGTAAAATGTCAATTGGTTTGGTCTCATACCTTCAACATCCAGTCTTGCACTGGTAGACACATCACCAATTTTACACGAATACTCTGCACTCTCATCGGGACTCACGCCAGGAAGGATCAGATGATGGGTGGTGCCATCTACCACAACTTCATGCTTATTATCGGGGATGATCTCAACACCATTCTTGTACCAAATCGCTTTCTGATTGGGTTTGTTAACGGAACATTCCAGGGTAACATCGGCATTTTCGGATACACGTTGATCTTTAAGGGGATGGGTAAATTCCAGAGCGGTTTCTATAAGATGGGAATATTAAACGCCATTACTACATCATCGAAGCTAACCTTATTACTTACTCGGCTGCATTCATCATTCTGGTACAAACACAGAACAAATCAGACATTCGCTACGCGGAGTATTCGCCTTCAAACAGAGCACTTCAAACATGCACAGTTACACAAACTACTACAGACCCAGTAGAACATGCAGTATCCAGAGAGAAATCCTCATTATGACTAAACACTATATGAAACTATTCTGAGGTCCAAACAAAAAGTGGATAATTTCATAATGATCGAAGATCAACGAGTTTCCCTGGATAAAGGATTATTAGCGAATGTAGTACCTTCCAGCACCAGTTTGGTAGTCGTACTCTCTTTCCCTATTTCGAGGGTATATTCAGCCTCGTCATCGGGCATGACCTCATGCACGGTAAGACCGTGAGTGACGCCCTCCAGAATGACGTCATATTTTTCATCAACTTCGGGGAGAATTTCGAGATCGTCCTTGAACCATGCACCAGGAACATCAGGTTTACTCACTTCACATTCAAACGCAACATCATCATTCTCTGTGGCCGAAGTGACTGGTTCCAGGGGTTTAACGATATGTATTGGGGACTCTGCAAGTTTGGGGACACAAGGAGCCATGGGAATAAACAGAGCAAAAATCAACACAAGGTAATTCCACAAATATCTGTGCAACAACACTTGTTTATATCAGGATCAGGACAAATGATCACAAATTACATTCTTAAATCAATTTTTTCACTTCTTTTCTACAACAAAGCCATTAAACATAAATAAGTGTCATTGCACCAGAATAACATACATGGCAGATGGCTAACTTCGAGTGGAATACTTAAGCAATCGACTTTTAATTTATAGTTTGTTTTCATTTAGTTTGTTTACATGAGTCTTTTATATATATATATCGTGGATGAATGTGGTTAACGCTATATTAAAACACTAAAATAAAGCTTGAACATTTGCTTAAATATTCCCTTGAAGGCACACATTTTAGTGTCAGAATTGTGCGATCACTCTTTATCTGGTTGTGCACTTTACTACATTGACACAACAATGACTGACTCGACAAACATATGAAAGAAGGTTGCATGTTCACAGGGTATCAATACCACACTCAAGATGACAAACTGATTTAAATCATTCTGTTGGATTATCGAATGTTATCAAGTCCAGTGTAAAAGGCGAAACAGTTAACACATCAACGTTTTACGACCTTTATATCTTTATTTTGTATATTATGAACTTAAAGCCCTCTTCTCTTTCTCGTGTGCACATATAGAGAATCTTCGGTGCAATATAGTTTCTTTCAAAAACATTATACATTATTAAAACATATATAATCTCTTCTCCTCTAGTTATGCTATCGTACACGCATGTGGTCAGCATGTGTGCAGGCGGGCTCTGTGATGGTGCATAGATCAAACTGACTAATGCTATAAATGGTTGTGGTTGGCGTTCGGTATATTTATCTGTGAAATATTTAATAATCATGTGATTATACTACACACGACACTCACTGCAAACTAACAACACACGGTTTGCATATGCATATCACTAAAATCCACTCACCCTCGACCCACAACATGGCCTTGGTACTCTGATCTCCAATCTGTACTGTGTACTCAGCCTCCTCCTCCAGACCAACCGAGGGCAGGGTCAGACGATGCCATGTTTCGTCGACTTGGATAACATGTTTCTCGTCGGTATTGACTGGCTTACCGTCTTTCAGCCACGCCACCTCAACGTTGGCCTTTGATATCTGACATTCTAAGGTCACTGTGTCGCCCTCTACTGAGACGGTCTCTTTTAATGGCACAGTAAAAGTAACAGGTTTCTCTGTAAAGCGATTAGAGAATGGTATTATTTTTTGGAATATAATAATAATAATAGCAATCATAATCATCATCATCCACAGTTTACCAGCTTTTTCACGTTGTCCTGCCACATTCGTCGAGATGATGAAATTGCTCAAAACGGAAGATAAGCGTTTATAATCAATTACATGAATTAGTCTAGAAACAAGTGATAGTGTAAGAAAAGGGGTGTTAGTAAATGGCAATTTATTGTACCAAGGGTACAAAGTTGAATGTTTTATATCCATGCGTAGGTTCATTGATATGTTTGTATATGAATGATAATATTCATGATAAAGTACTACACATTTACTTTTCAGATTTGAATAAAATATTTACTAGTGCAAGCAAATAAGCACCACACTGACTAGTTTAGAAAACACAGACACAACTATATACATGCATTGAAGTTGATATTAGGGAAAGATATTTCGTTGATCCATTGCACAAAACTAAATATACATTTAAAAATCTATTTTTAATAAAAGACCCTGAAACCTGCACAAGAGCCATTTAATACAATAACCGTATTTATTGGCTATAACAACAACAACAACCTTCTAGTTTGTGCTAAACAAATATTCATTATGGAATACACTACCGTTCACTAGTACGCAACTACATTTATAGTTTTCTCTTTAAACACTATAACTACGCCCGTGTATTTAACTCAGTAGTCCTACACACATAATAGCAGTGTGCGTGTGCGCGCGCGCGCGTGCGTGCGTGCGTACTTTGTTACCATGTTCAGCCTGTTTCATGCGTATTCATTTCAGTTAAACATGATAGTATCGAAAGAAAGAAAACAACGAAAATCAAAACGGCTCGGACTAAGTGTTCTAAACGAAGACGATGCAATATTGTTTATACCCGTACCCTCCACCTCCAGAGTGACACCACTGATGACATCGCCAACTTTGATCGTGTATTCCCCAATATCACTTTGCTCCACGTTCTGAACCACCATTTTATGGAAAGTGCCATCCTGTATGATATCATGTTTGGAACTTTGTGTAATCGGCTCTGAGTCTTTCAGCCAAGTAACTGTGTTACTCTTGGATAATTGGCATTCAAATAACGCATCGTCACCTAACTCCACTATCTGTGCTGTAAGTGCCTTTACTATTTCCGTATGTTTTCTCACTGGTGGCGATGTCAAAATAGCAAGACTTTCCCCAGATGATTCACATGGCTGAATTTCATGAAGCTCACTCATCGAAATATCCTCTATATCATTACTGACTCCTATTGAATGCATATTTTCCAAACCAACAGCAGGCATTTCTAGAGTTTCATACTCGGGATAGTTTTGTTTAATACTACCATCGACATATACGTCTGCTGTGCTAGAATTTGTTAACCCCTCGGCTATATATTTCGAAAACCTTTCTTTCGTGTTGAAATCAGTACTGCTTTCCATTTCATCGGGCAAATAATTTGGTTTCTTTGAACGTTTCTTCATTTCCAGAGATTTCTCCTCCATTTTTGTTTTACCTGCACCTTCTTCGTTGCTAAGAATTGTCCTTGTTTCATCATAATGCTGCTGGTCCAGGAGATCTGTCAATGTTCTACATTTCCAGTCATCATCAAGACTGACGTTTTGCTGATCTGATTCAGATGCTATATTCATCTGAGGTTGAGAAATTTGCACTTCACTCAGAACTTTGTCTTCTAGACGCGTTTGGGAACTCATGATTTCAGATGATGCCGTTTGCTTTACTACGAATTGTGGTTCTATTGTTGACTTACTCTGAACTTGTGTGTGTTGTTTCCGGTAATTTTCCTTGGGAGAAAGTTCATCTTCGTCACATTTGGAAGTAGTGTCGCTGACTCTTTCATTGGTTGTTGTTTTATCCATATTTGGAAGAACAACAACTTCGTTTGAGTCATTTAACAAATCAGCTATATTTAGATTTATGATATCATAACTAATTGTCTTTTCGGTGGCACTTTCCATAAGAGGTGTGGCCGTTTCGAGTTCATGACATTGCAGCAGTTCTGTAAATATAAGGCAAGACAAGGAGAGGGAATGTAGTAAGAAGGAGGTGCATAGATAACAGATTGTGCATGATGAAATGAAAAGTGCATTAAATATGTGCAAGTAATAGAAAGAATAGAGCCGTTAGATGCAGAGGTTGGAATTCGTTATAGAAGAAAGTTTCCCTGGAATAAACTGTTAGTGTTCACTAGATTGTAGGCGGTTTCTAGAATTAACATAAAAATGAAGCTAATATCCAGTAATATTATGCGAACGCATTGTTAGAGCAGCTATTCTGGAAGCGATTCTGTTGAATATAACTTCATCGTTGCATAAAGCGAATTCGAAGAAATTGGCTCCTGAAAACAAAGTAAGAAGTATGTAAGTACATGCAGTCGGGCCACTGAAACGTCTATCACTATGACTGGTCACCACCACAATAAAGACAAACACTGCATCATCTAGCATAGGTTTAATACCTTCAACCACTAAATGGCAGCTCGTTGTGTCATCCTCATACTGGCAGCTGAACTCCGTGTTGTCTTCCGGACTGACGTCATGGATGACCAAGCTTAATGTGTTCTCGTCCTCGATGATTTCGTATTTCTTGTCCTTGGGCTTGATTTCCTGCCCATTCTTAAACCATTTTACTTTGCCGCCTGGTTTGGTCACCTTGCACGACAACGTAACTGTTTCGGATTCAATGCACTCGGAATCGTTTAAGCCGACCGTAAATTTGAAGGGCAGTGCTGAAACGGAGAAGGATAGTCAATCAGACTGTAGTCGGCGGTGATAATTTATTAAAGGTCGTGATGAGTCAGAAACTTCTGCGAGTCAAGTGGCCATGATGTCCATGTAGTTTTAGGTTCATTATAATTGATTGGACTTACCGAACATTTTCTGAAGGAGTCCAAGTGCCTCAGATAACGTAGGAAAACATGCATATAACTACAGTGTTCCATATAAGGGTGGTCATGCTTTATCACGTCAGTATTGGTCAAAGAAACATTAAACAATACATATACCTACAGACCTAATCTTGCATGTCATGGTTATTTCGTCTACTAAATGCTTGTTCGTTCCGCTTTATATTTTGTTATGGAAGATAGACTTTTTACATCGCTGATGAAACTAGTGCAGCATTAGTTAATAAAACATGTTACACAGATTGGACAGATTGGACCATTTACAAAACACAATTTACATGTTCTGCTTCAAACCAGCAATTATCCTGCTATCATAGTAATTACTAACTGATTTAATAGTATTTGATTTAAACCAGATGTCATCTCACAAATATGTCAAGTATATTCTCCTCTTATACCCCAAATTTCCATTTTTGCGTTTATTATGCGTTCAAAGATGCCCAACAAATTAATTCCAAATCAAGATAATGTAGAATTTAAAAAATATTTAGTATCATGTGTAAACTTCATTTCATTTAATTTTATGAGCAAAATTGTTGGTCGTTAATCGTACTTAATTCTTCTGTACTTTCTAGGAGTACTGCTTCAGTTCTTTCGTGAACACAATTACTTCTGGTCATATGTGCTGCATTTGATACAGCTGACAACCATGAGCTTCTCTCTGGACTGAGTCATAATTAGTTATCCAGGCAAGGTTTTGGACTTATTTAGAACCGGCACAATAGACCGATCCAGGCGAAATGCGTTGCATCAGTTGTTCTTCAGCTGTTGTATTTCAGCTGAAAGAGTGTGTATTTCTAAAGGATGTAACACAATATTTATCAGGAGATAACCAAATTATTGAGCCGACCGATCTTTCCAGATGAATGAAAAGGCTAAGCCTTCATTATTCATGCTGACTCGTAGGGGATTTGTTAGCATGTGTTTCAATGGATTAAATAAATGATTTTAAAATTAAACTTTTAGCTGAATGTAAATTGATTTTAATGAAGAGTTTTTAATATTTAATGTAGATAAAAACGCCAATGTACAAGTTTTGGAAATATTATTTGTACATGTATATGTATCATCTGTATGTTATTAAATAAAAAATGTTATTACATTAGAGTATTAACACCCTTGATATTTACATGTAGTAAACATTGCACGAATGGCTGATTCAGAAAATAAAATAGTGCACTTTCAATACAAGATATCATGCATAAATACCAATGTTACAGTAATAGGAATCACCCATTGAATTATAATCTATGTGATCATTTATTTTATCTACAGAAAATGTTTGAACTAGACTGGCCGGACCATGATAGCCATGCAAATAACACTGAATGTAACCTAGTTTAGTTGCATATATTTATTGGATGAAGCCATTCCTATTAAATACCAAATTATGATCTGGAGATCACATACCCTAAGTGGACTGTAAATAAAATCAAAATATAGCTGGTAAATAGCCTGTATACAGCTTTTCAGCAAGAGATTTATCGGCGACTACACGCGTAAATCACCATCCAACACAGTGATTATCAGATTTCTAACCCGAGACCGTTGTGTGAAAGTCAACCGCATGGTGGCGCCAGGGGTAATTTAAGCGGTCTATTCATGTCATGTCTGTCTGTAGCTCAGTATCATTAGAATCCTGATTAACGAATCTTTGAATAATTTGAAACACTGCATTCTAGATATTCAGCATTGTACGAGTTAACGTCTTCTAAAACTGAATCATCACATAACAAATGTTGTCTAATTGGCTGTACCATTATTGTATGAAGTAGCAGCATATTGTTGAAACTTACCGTCCTTGTGGGGTAGTAAGAAACAAGCCATTTTCACTGGAATAAATTTCCTTAGCTCTCATTTGGCATATCTAATCTTCTACATCCATCCATTCAGCGAATGTATGATGGTGTACTTCGCATAGTAATATATACTCATATTCTTCTGAACAGGACAACTAAATGTGTACGAGTTCTTGTTAGTGCATTATAGCAGATACATACAAGTGGCTTCCGTTGATATAGTTTTGCTTTAAATAAATGCATTTTATTTCCATTATTTTCTTCAATGGAAAAAAGAACCTGTCTTCAAACCTGCATTCAACGTTTTGATAATTGGTAAATACATTTGTAAAATACTTCAATATACCAGCAATATTTGTTACATTATTTTACTTTAAAATATATATATGTAGATATATTGTGTTTTTTTCTCGTAATTTTTTTAATTCGGCCAAATAATTATTGCTTTATTAATCTCAGTCAGTGTAAGTCTGACCGGAGATATATAACTAGGAGGGAAAATTAAATAAGTTCTTAGTGAATCAAACAAGAAGCATTGATAATTATATGTGTTTATTTATATAAAATGTTTTCTTTTATGAGGATATAATTGTGAGACTATGATAAGTTATTAACTGATATAGTAATCAAAGTACTTCTAAATCTTAGTGATGTGGTGCGGTAAACTGAACATTCTTCATTAAATACCAGGATTAACCGCTGAAATTCTGCACTGTATAAGAAACATATTATATGCAGGCTTAAAGCGTCAACAAGAACAAAGCCACAAAATTATACAAGAGGCATAATTCTAAACTACTGACGATAACATGCGTGATAATTAACATATAAGCAATGGACAACAAGTATTATTACAAAAACTGAATCTAACATGCAACCAAATAAATCCACACACACACACACACACACATGTAACATGCATGGGGGTCAGTATTTCCTTTGTACACACGTCGCTATTGTTTTAATAATATATTATTATTATTATTATTATTAATCGATTGATACATCATACAATATCGGTAATGTTAATTAGAAATGATATAAGTATTTTAGATATACTCCAATCTTTGATTAGCACCGTGTGTATACAACTCTTTATAAATTCAATTTACAAGATATGTCGGCAAGATCAGTACGCAATGAAACTATAAATGAACAAGCCAACACATGTTCGTCTTCTATCTCCCTAGTCCCCCCCCCAAAAAAAAAAAAATAATAATATTCCGCCACTGTCTAGCCGCTCAGCGATCTGGTGTGCTTTGCTCGCTGTGTTGGAGATCTGCTCTCGCAGAGGACGCTGCTGAAGAAAGGCGGTACACGTCCATCGACCGGCCACATCGATCGTGACATGACAGTATCGTCGACCGAAGTACGCTCGGTATAAAATGGACTACGGACTTTCTTTATGGATATGGCCGTCGAGGTAGATTCTAGCGAATAGAAGGACGGCAGCTGTGGGTCGCAAGTTTTATTTCGCACGTGATCCATTACGACCTCTATTGAGCCCGTTATGGATCTAGTCCCAGCCGTACCACTTCGTATCGACGAGCTGGCCGTGGCCTGAGAAGACAATGAGCTGACCGTCGACAGACTGTCGTAATCGTTGAAGATAGTAGCTCTCTTCAGTTTGTCCTCACTGGTTTCTACTAGGTACGGGTTACCTGGCGAGTGACCAAACATTTGCATGCCTCCGGAAATTAGCTTCGTCGAACTCAGAAGGGTTCCATCCGGTTTCACAGTTATGCCCTCTGGACTATTGGTACGGGCGCTTCCGAACCCACTAGCTGATGCCTCCCGAAGACTGCTGCCAACGTATGTTCCACGGATGGGGAACTGTTCATTAACGCTGCCGTAGTCAGATAATTCCTCATCAGTCTCCTTGCTTTGGGACTTTAACGCAAAATCAGACGTTAAGTCCTGTTGGACGAACGCTTTTATTTCAGCCAGCTGCTCACGGAATGAGCTCTCTCTGTTTATTTCAGGCACGCTCTGCGACCTGAAATAGCGGGCAATATTTTCACCACAAGACAACGTCTCTTGTGGCAGGAAATCTGACATCTGTTCAGTATTCCTTTCAAAGGAACTTTCCTTGCCGTGATAGTCGTAATCAGAACATCTAGCACTTGAAATATGGTCACAATTCTGATATATCCTAATTGCTTTCTGTATCACATCGTTAACAATAGAACGGCTCAAAACTGTGGCGTAGTCACCAGTTAAATCTGACGACAATTCCTCTCTCTTACACGAATTGTCATCTGTGGTACATAGGATGTCTTCTTCAGAGATCTGATAACTAACGGGCATACATATTCCCGACGTACTGCTACTGTAAATATGATCGTTACCAGTTTCGTTGGTAAATCGTACACGGCATGTATCCGATACTGGTGCCTGAGAGACTTGTTCTGGTTTATTTCCACAAGACGGTTGTTTCCGTCTATCTTCGCATTCCGATGATGCATCTTCGTAGAGTTTCTTTTCGTATGCCACTACAGCCTGGTTAATAACATCACTAACGAAATCATTAACCTGCATTTTAAACCCAGCTTCTTCGTTCGAAGACATGTATTGGGAAAGATATCTAGCAACGCTCTCGATAACGTCGTCGACCAATTCACATGCATAATTGGTAATGGTTAACTTTTCAGCGGAGTCTCGAGGTATTCTATTGATGGTCTGAGTGGCAGTTTTATATTTGGGGACATCATCTTGGACGTTCTTCGTTTGCTCGACTTTACTGGCAACGTTGGAGAGAAAAACATTGCCAATGGCACAAAGTGCCGAGTCCAGTACGTTCTGGCTTGATTCATCACTAAAGTCATCTATCTTCTTTAAATAATAGTATCGTCTTGCTTTATATACCTCAGATGATGCCGCCAGATCACTATAAAAGTCGTGATCTCGATTGTGTGATAGTATCATTGTATCATGCATGATCTTTTGGCTCACTGTGCATGCGAAGGATTCAATTGGTGTTGCACTATCACCAGTACATGTGTTCCAGCTGTCCATCAAGGAATGTTCAAGTTTAAGAGAATTCTGGTCTTCGGTATCGGTGATAGTTGCTCCATCATCAATACTATCATAGCCAAGGTCTGGATTATCATACCCTTGTGACAATTTGTTACTGGTACCAGATGATAATGATTCAGAATACTGAACAGGAGTGGTAACCGTAATAACCCCAATTTCGTTATTTTCCGGAGACTCTCCGGAGATCTTTTCTGAAAAGGGGCCAGGAAACACCTTGGTATCAATGTCGCTTTCATTTGAACGAATATTATGTTTTACATCATCCTCTACAGTAGAGACCAATTCAGAGATATGCTTTCTGTCGACTTTCTGCATGGATTCGACACTGATGTCAGGAGTTTTAAGTCTTCCTTCCAATTCTACGGTAGATGCTTCAGAATATTTCTCCGAGTCACTTGAATCACCACCAAATTCACTGCTCGTTCCAACGCCAATGGGCAACACATTTCCGGTCCAGTTTTCCAATACACAGTGGCTAACACCCGCTGGGGAGTCTGACAGAAACAACTGACACTGTGTTAAATTGCATCCAAGATTCACCGGCGTACTTGAAATGCTAGCAGTGCTGCAATGAACCAAGTACTTTCCCTTTCCATAAGAGCCATCATCGTTCTTCTCATTATCATCCCTTTGTTCGGGCTCGCTATCAGATGAGTGTCGTCGATCAAATGTTTTGAGCAGCGTCACGTTCTCATCATTCATGGCATCGATGTGGTACACTAGTAATGTTTCAGACCAGTTGTCGTAATTTGTCGTGGGCGCCGATTTACTAAGATCGTTTGCTTCAATCCACAGATCCAATTCAGCACGTTTGTTATCATCCAGCGTGTAATCGTCTAGTTTCACCACAAGCAAACTCTCCGACCATGAACTGTTTTTGACGTCAGAAGTATATTCCGCGTCTTCCGGTAATGGTTCCCCCTCGGATATCTGAACGATTTTTTCATAATTCAGTTCCGTTTCACATCCTGACTGGTGTCGAGAAGTGAACATCACTTCTAGCCGTTCCGGATCCGGTGTCATGATTTCTATGTTTCTGCGGAAGACCTCATCAATATTGTCATCGTCTTCGTCATCTTCAGAGAATTCATCCAGATTAGAAAGGGTGACGCTACTCTCCGAGTACACACTTTCTGAAAGTAAGCTCGTGGACTGAACACTCTCGGCAGCACTAGATGGCCGATCTTCTTGGATACTGTGTGCCCTGTGCTCGCTGTAGTCTGTGCATTCACCACTTGATTCCTCATGCGACGATCTGTTCTTGTACTCGACTATACTGAGGCATTCGTAGGAAATTGGCCTCGACAGGTCACTTCCAGATGTCGTTTCGTCTCTATCCAAGGAGTAAGTAGAAATACTTCTCCACATTGAAGCACTTTCCTCGTCGCTTGACATGTTTAAAACCTTCTCTGATTGGCTCCTTCGTAAATGGTACTTCTTCTTGCGAGGCACAACCTCCTTATACGTCATTGACTTGTATCGTTTCCATTTTCTGACAGGAGACTGAATCTCGATGTGCGACTCAACGTTATAAAGCAATTTCATCTTTCCTCCTTTACTTGTTTGAGGAGCCAGCTTAGTACTGACGGGTGGCGCACGAGTGTCTAACACCTTATTATCGTCAAAATCAGACACCATAGCGATTTCACTGGTCGCTTGGCACACCTCTGTTATGTTCACTGGGCTACTTGAAGGTATCTGTTCGTTGAAAATCGCATTGGGTGAGATAGATGAAACTTGGGTATGATAAGGATCGTCACCTTCTTTGAGATTTGCATGATCTGTTTTGTATTCTGTAGTAAACATGATATGAGATGGCTGGGTTACATCAGAATCAAGAGCACCCAACGGTTTAATTACGTTAGTCTCAACATCGCCATGCACCTTGGTTGATTTCTCACATTTATCAGATGGATGATTATTTTCAGAAGCCAGAGAATTCTGTCTGAATTGATATGTCTGATCCTTACTGTTGCTGTTTGTAACCTGGAACATGTTGCCAAACCTCGTATCAATTTGTAGATTCATGTAGTCCATCGCACTTTCATGGTTCTCACTTGAAGAAATTGAAACAGCCTTAATATCTCTCAGGTGTGCCTCACTAGTAGAGCTGATCTCTGACGATTCTTCTGTACATTCCGAAATGGTATCGGGACCTCTCAGATGGAGGAATTTTATCTGATTGTGTAGGTCTAATTCAGAGACATCAACTGGTTCCTGCTCCTTGTACTCTGCTTCAGCCATCGATGGCTCCTTCTTCATATCAGCCTCCGCACGAGCAACATAGATTCCCCAATCATCATCATCTTCAGTGATGGTTGAAGTTGTCCTAGGTGTGTCTAGCTCATCTGTTTTCTCGTCATCATCATCATTGTTCTCAGCATCATCAGTAAATGTTGGACTAGTGCTTCTTCCACATGTCGAAGCTGAATCCGGAATATTGCTGTTGGTGTAACTGATACCTGACGAAACTGAATTATCAATAGTTGATCCGGAAGGATTTCTTCTGGAACTCACACCAGCACTCGACAGGTTATTTTCTGATCTAGGACTTGTTGATGATGGGCTAATGGGTGGACCTTGAGATAACCACAGTTTTGGTACAAGATGACTCTGAGAACAACTGGCTTCTGTTGCATTTTGACAGGATCCACTGGGCATATTATCAGATCCAAAGCCAGAACAGTTATTCTCATTTGCAGCACACGCTTCCAAATAATTTGTATATGATATTAAGGTTATATCTTTCTTTAACTGTGTTGTAGGAGTACCAGGATAATTGAATTCAACATGTTCGATTTGTACGTTGTTTCCATTTAAGGGCATTGCTGATTCACCTTGAGAACTGACATGGTCTGTCATTGGTTCTTTGATCAAACCAGTAACTGAAATTTGCAACTGCTCGGACAGTGATTCTGACAGATCTTCATGTATTCCAGAATCATTCCAGTGTGTATTTTGCACAGAGCCAGTTATATCTGCTAAATGGGAATCTATTTCAGGTGTGTAGGATAATGAATTTCTCAACTGTGAAATGACCAAGCTCCCATCTTGTCTGGTCTTACTTTGGGATGATGGTGTCAAATTGGAATGGAATTTTAGACTAAGATCTGGTTGTATCTCATAATCTAATGGTGCATCAAAGTGTGTAGAACCAGTGAAATTGTTGAAACTCTCCTCTGTGTATAACTCTGGAGGGGGAAAAATACAATAAAAGTTAAAAGTAGTGCACAATATAAAAGATAAACAAATTTAATATCTTCTCATACTATAAACATTTAATACGTAAATCAACAAGAAAAATACACTGGTGTGTGCGTGTGGGTGTGTGTGCTCACCTTGCATGCTATTTGTTAGCCAGCAGTTGTTTTACAATGAAACAAAAGCCAATATTAGGAACTGCTAAAACGTTAGTGATTTGTTAGAAGTATGTTAACTAGAAACAGCAAAAACACTCAGAACTATTCCATATACAGTTGCTCACAGGCCATTGTATAACATTTATTCAAACTGTTAAAAACAATAACAAGAGAAATATACTCAACATGAACAATTTGTAAAAGTTACAATTTTAGCTGTGACAATAAACATGTCAGGTAACATGATCTATACTATGATCTAGAGCTGTTCAGTAAAATTCATAAACAACATTTATGGACAATTAGATGTGAAAAAAATATCATTAATTTGTAATCCTTTAAATCAACCCAAACAGATATCCAGATAAGCAAGAAATATGTTATGGCTAATTACCATTAAGACCATACATTGTCACACAAATACAGAAGATATATATCAAAGTCAAATTGAAGCTCAATAAGTTTATAAACTGCCATGTGCATAAATTTGCTATTCTGACACAATAATCATGTCAGCAATTATAATAACGGCATCAATAAATCATGATAAATGATAACAATCATTACATAATAACTTCTACTTTACTTTTCACTACCTCTTCCCAAGTAATTAAAATGGCTAGTGAGCTATCTCCTTCTCGGTCATCATGAAATAAAACGTTCAAACTTTCAGCTTCATTTGATAACAGTAAATCCTGCTGCGTAGAGGTTTTTGGTTTTTGTACACCGCTTTTTAAAAGAATACATCATCATCACTGACGCTCTTCTCACTGTTACTGATGAGGAATCTCTCAAAGCTGGTACCCGTCAGAGAGAGGTTGATGCTGGCACGACGATGGTTCACCTTAAATGTGTACACGCCTGCATCAGCGTCAGTGATGTTATTTATAGTCAGCAGATGCAACTGGCCTTCATCCTCAAACCACATCCGGTACTTGTCATTGTTCACTATTGGGAAGCCATCTTTGAGCCACTTGGTGACAAAGTTTGGGCGACTCAGTTTGATGACAAACTCCACAGTCTGGTTGGAAATAGTAATGTCTTCAGGGAATTCCATGCTGATGTTGTTCAGGAAATCTATGCGCACACAAAGGGGTATTACAGAATGGTTAAGACTGATGTTAGCACAACAACAAATTTTTAAATGATTAATGTTAATGCAGATCCACAGTCTCTTATCTATAATCCTGGAGGGTCAGATTTATTTCTTCAAAATCCATAACATTCTGTATTTCATAAATAGGGTACAGGATATATATTACATAATATGGTGGTAACATGTTGGTGAAGTCTTTGGCAGAACCCCATATTGACAGACTAATGTCTCATGAATGTTTAGTGTTGAGGAGAATTAAAAATTATAAAAGGATTATGGTTTACTTGTACAATAATAATAATTTGGTAGATAGTAAAGTGGGATAACAGAGACCAAAAAGGAATTGCAGATAAGAGATTATAGACCTGTAATTATGTTAGTGCCTGAGCCCACATTAGTTTAGAATTCTAATAAATGCATTAGTAAATTAGCTATGCAGGAAATAAGAGATATGGTACTTAAATACCATACATTCAGGAAATGTATGGTGTGTACTGAAAGGTAATTTCTTGGTCATAAATCAGATCCCTAGAGACTGGCACACTCACCAGGTGTACACATGTAATCCAGGTAAGATTTTATAGCCCATTTATCAATGTAAACAAGGCCAGCTTTGTCCAAGTAAATTTTCTGCACTATCCACTTTCTGCGATGAGCCTTTTCTATGGGATGGGTGAACTTCTTGTCAGAATCACTAGAGGTCAGCTCCAAAGTTCTGGCACCACCGCGTTTACACAGGAATTCTCCAATGACCTTCATGTGACGCTCTTCATTGACACCAATTAAAAGACGATTCTTGACGACCTCCATGTCCCAAGCTTTATGGGTTAGTAATCACACAGACAAGGTTAAGGATAAGCTACCACGACAAATGAGCATTTTAGCAGGTTAGAAACTAACTGTTCATTTTAGATACAACATGCAGTAAAGTCGCCATGTATCTAACAGCTAATAAGCAAGGTTTCTTAGTATTGTAAGTATAAATAACAAACTACTTTCATGTTAACTGTTTTGATTTGATGTTGTCACTGTATATGTTCAAAGTGTATGCAATGTGTCATTAATATATTTAAAAAAACAATCACAAATTACAAAGACATACTAACCTTCAACAATCAGCTCTGCTACTGTTCTTTCTTGGCCAACCTTTGCTGAGACAGTTGCCCTATCTTTCTGTGTGGTGTCATATATTTCAAGAACATGAACTGATCCATAAGTGGTCAACTGGTATTTTTCATTTTGACTGACTTCATTGTCATCAATAAACCAAGTAACGGATGCATCAGGTGGCTGTACTTCTACAACAAACTCAGCCACTTCTGACTCGCGCACACACTCATCTTCAAGTTGACGAATGAAGTGTGGCACATCTTCACCTACATGCAAATTGTGGGGGTGGGGACAAACAGGGAATAGGTTAATAAACAAACAAGGTTGACAAAGGTGACAAAGCAACAAGAACCAGTAGAGGATATTATGCAAAGATGTCTGAATGTGTGCAAATAAGTTTGCAGATGACAGTGTGATCTACAGTTAAAATGTACTGACATTATCTCTAGAACCTCTGCTGTATCTTTATCAGTGGAGCATACATTTATATCAAACAAAACACTTACTACACAAAAATTTATATATCTTCATGCTATGATAAAATATGTATAGGAAGATGACAAACATGAACACAAGAGATATATTCATGGTCTGATGATCACTGAGAAATACTTCAGCTACATTCCATGATATGTTAGTACCTGGTTTGATAGCACAATGGGAACAACACCAAGGGAGCTTAAGAATAATCACCTCAAACATAAATGATACCATGCCATAAACTGACAAACATCACTATTACAGTATGAAGAGGGAGGGATTCAGCTCAAAACAACATGCCTAATTGTTAACAGGCTTACCTTCATATGATAGCTACACATCTAATTCCTGACAGTACTACTGCATTACAGTTCTTAACCATTCAGATTTATAACAACGCCCCCTTAGAAGGCACAATGTTAATTGCTTTCTTATGTAGATGACAATGAGTTCAACAAATATTTGTTCAAAAGTTGTCACCAGCTAATGCATGTCACCACTTGAAATAAATAGTTTTCAAATCCTAGGATTCTTTCCTCATACACGCCTGACCTTTATCACCAATACAACCAACCATCCAACTTAGATAATCATGCAACTATTAAAAAAACCTTTCTACAATACCATGATGGGGCAAACGTTGTCATAAAAGCTAACTACAAATAGGTTGTCAAGGAAATCAGATTTTTACATTCTTAAAAAGCTAATTCAGTGGACGGCCTTCAACAAGAACAGTACGTCAAACATGACATAATTATAAGAACCCTATGCCACAACTCCGTGCACTCTTAACAGTTTTGTGGAAATAGTCTACCATATATTTAAAATTTAATAACAGTTATTATGTATTGTACAACTCTCAGAGGCAGAGTTTTAAAAAATCTGATAAAAATAAATCGGACATGACTTCTATTTTATAACCAAATGCTGGACCAAGTGGCATACTAATAGTCCATGCCATAACCACTGTGACAAGTTATTTAAAGGAGCTTATGAAACAATCACAGAATGATGTATTATTATATTACATATTATTTGTACAGTGCCTTTGAATGGCTCCTGCTAGTAAGGGTGCTTTATTAAATATATATTATTGTTATTATTATTTCTCTCTAGGCATGTATACATAACAATATTATTATTACTTGTATGACTCAATTAATAAAATCAATGCTACAATTTAATTATATTATATTATGAATAATTTCCAACATTATACCCCAAAAGCACTTTAATTCTAGACTTATCATTACTTACGTTGGACAGTTAGCTGGGCTGTGGTGACTGCCTTTCTGAAGACTGCCTTGATTTCTCCTTCATCTTCCACTCTTGTCATGTTGATGGACAGCTTGTGTTGATTATCTTCAGCGAGAACCTGATACTTTGGGCCAACCTCCACTGCCTTATCATTGATGAACCAATCAACGGGTATGTTGGCTTTGCTTGTCTCACACTCAAAGACTGCAAACTCCTGCTCAACTACGGCTTTGTCTTCTAGCTCCTTTGTGAACTTAAACTGAAAGGAATAAACCCATAAATTATTCAATTATTATTATTCAATTATTATTATTATTATTAATAGTAATAGTAGTAGTGGTAGTAATAATAGTATACATAAGATTTCATGACACAGACAACAGGAGAGTAAAGTATCACAGAATGTACAATTAAATAATAAAAGACAGAGCTTTTACTGGATCTAAAGTCAAATGCTTATAAATAAAAAATTAGTTAAAATAATCTACTGTCTATAAACATAGCTAACTAGATATAAAGATACTAAAGTGATTTATGTGAATGAATTTGAAAGTTGGTAACATGATCATTTTTTCCAACCTATGTATCTGAATGGTTTTTCATCTACCGACATATCCCCAAGTTAAACTGTTAAAAATCCATTAAACTGGAGAAGTATTCCTTAAGATGACAATGTACAATGGCTGGTGACTTTCTTTGAATATTCAATATATGCGACCACAAAATTATATTTTCAAATTGGAGGACATAACATAAACATCTTATCTTATTAGCCAAATCCACTGAGGTGACAAGGTCAAGAGGTTTGTGGCTGAGAGTGTCTGACATGCAGCAGACTCAAAGAGTTCAAGGCCAACCAAGAGCAAAAGTTCAACTGCTAGAAGTTAGTAAAACAAATCAAAAAGCTAATGTTAAACTATCACATTATATCAACGACATTTTGTTAGTAGGCACAAAAAACAGTTATGTTAGTGATGTTAATAAACCAAGTGATATCAATGGAACAGCACTAATCTGAAAGTTAATGGTAACAATCTGTATTAATATCAACTGAAACAAGATAAATATAGTAAATTAATAGTAAGTTAGTTAACACACACACACACACACACATGTACACATGCTTGCATGCACATGCATATACATGAACAGATACACAAACACACAGAGCGTAGCTTCTTAACCCACAATATCAGCGTTAGAGCGGATAATTAAAACTAAAGTTAGTCCTAGATTGTAAACATTACATCCATAAACATTGACTGTCACACGAGATATTAGTTGATGCTAGTAAAGAAGATAAAACAACAAGTAATGATTACTTCAACTTTTGGTATGACAAGTTTCTTCTCCTCTATCTCTTCCTCATCTTTCTGTTTTGGTTGTCGTTGATATTTATCTTTTTCTGGTTCAGGAGTGACCTCCTCCTCCACGGGAGGTTTCTCCCTGGTTGGCGCCTTTTCCAGTTCAATATCTTCACGTTCCATTGGTTTACGATCAGATTCCTTGTGTTCCCACTGAAAATAATGCAGTGCTTGATGCTTAGAAAATGCGACTTCTCACGCAATGGAATACTGCTAGCAAATAGTCATGATGACATCTGTAGAACCTGGAAAGTGCTCAAACATCTGGTACGGTATCATAACAAAAACATGGTCTTCAGTAAATACCATGGAATACCTTTCTTCAATGTATTATACAGCATTAACTGACTGATTTAACCAAAAGATGGCCGATTAAGTCTGTAATTGCCATTTTGATTAACTCTGTTATGGAGAAAGGGTTCAATTCAAAACAATTACCTATCATGATGAACAGATACATTAGTATCTAATATGAGAGATTTATTAATTGCTTTATTGCAAAACCATTTATTCTATAATGAAACAAACATTGAAAAGAAATTAAATCTGTACACATGCTGCATTTGCTAGCTTACTTAACACCTGTTTGTACATGAAGTGAGTAACACTTTTGGTGCATTGACATAAAAGGTCATTTAATATCTGCTGGCATGTGCAGAAATAAATGTGTAATATCTATATTTATTGTAATATTAGCCTTTTATATCGTGATCCTCCCCCCCCTCTCTGTTCTAGTACGTTGCCAATGTTGAGGGGGGCTTGCATGTCTTGAGGACTCCAGAAGCTATACTGGTGGGGGGCTTAAACCCCTGGCAGATTTAACTAAGCCAGACAGGTCTAAGAAGGACCAGATGAAACCCAGTATGGGTCCTCCAGGTTGGGGGTTGGGGATGGGGCTAACAATCCCACCTCACAAAAAGAAGCCCATTACAGTAACTACTACAACAATTACAACTACCATAAGGGGCCCCTTAACTGACTTGAGCCAGACATCTGTGAATGACGAGGCTCGGGCCAGATAATGACATCAAACATTGATGTTAAATGTAATTTGATTCATATATTTCCCAGTCAATTTTAATTTTATTCTGTAATATATTTGATAATAATATCTATGTACATGTACCATGATTTGAAACACACACACACACACACACACACACACACACACACACACAAATACATACTGTATTATAGTAATAATTAGAGTAATAATAATAATAATAATAGCAATAATATATACAAATTAAGCTATCAGCTTATAGGACCAACCTCTGTTATGGTTACTTCATCCTTTGGAGCATCAGGTTGATCAACATCAACCTGAACCTTCCTCAGCTGGAATCCTGCTCCTTCTTCCTCCTCATCCTTCTCTATGGACTTGCCCCTCTTGAGTCTGCTGCGCCAGTCAATCTCTTCTTCCTCCTGGACCTTCAGTGTCACCTCACTGATGAATAAATATGGCTTATAGTCAGTATATCAGGTATATCAGTATATATATATATATATATATATATATATATATATATATATATATAAAGCTAGCATCAATTCATAATTAGTATTATAAAAGAGAGTCAGAAGAAGACTCCACTAATCATCATTGTATTATAGACATTAACTGAAAACATCTACATATAAGGAATTCTAGAAATGCAACAAATTATGATCAGTGTTTGAAAAATAATATCACCTCAATGAACATGAAGAAAGTAGAGAAGGATGACGAAAAGTGATTTTTCACAAATTATGGGTGAAGCTGAATCAGAATAAGTTATTTATTAAAAAGGATTTTTAATATTGTGTTAAAAAAAATCATAAACAGTAAATTTAATGCTAGTAACGTACGTGGTCTTTAGTTGAGATTTCCAGTCCTGTACCTCCTCAATATTATTCGTCACCATCAGTGTTGCTGGACACGACTCCGATCCATATTCATTACTGATTGTAACATTGTATGTTCCAGCATCCTTTGATTTAATATTATCCATCTCGAGTACTTCTTGGTTTGTGCCATCATCATGGTACACGCGTGTAGTTTTATTGTTGGTCAACTTGCGCCATTTGCCCTTGGACCATTCTACTTTTGGTGTTGGCTCGCCATCAATACGACAACGGAATATCGCCGTCTCACCTATTTCGTGATATAAGTTTAAGGACCGTCAATAGAGAACTAGCAGACTTACAGCAAATACATAGGAAATACAGCTAAGAGTGACTTCCTAAGGAAACATCCAACAAACTGAGATAACTTAACTGATTCTAAACATTGTCTTGGAGGTTTATAGCACAATACTCGTACCATAATTTGAAAGAAGTGACCACAGCCTCATATATAATAATAAAATATATTAGTAAATATCTAAACTGTAATTAATTAAACTGTTTTCCTAAAAGATAGTCTACATATAATGTTTACATTCCATTACTGCAGAAGATATTTTGAAGTTACAAATGTAATATTATTTTAGGCAATGCATATGAGTGACTAACTTACATTTATCAAATACACCAGTGTTGCTTCTAGGATCTGTCCAATGTGGGGGAGCACCCCCTTAGGTTTTAAAAAACGTGGGGGGTTTTAATGTAACATGAGCACTTGGCATGAAAACAGTTTAGAGGTATGAATGCATACCCCTAGGAATATTTGAACTGAAAATGATGACATCTGCATCCTATTTGAGGTATTTATACACGCAGTTTCACAGTGTAAGCATAATTAAATGTATGCATATCACTTACTTAATTATATCTTTAACATGAAAAAACAAGACTACAGAAATTCTTCAAAAGTTTATTGATGAGTCTCGTTTTTATTTGTTCTACAGGTTTTATTCTCCTTCCACATATTTATAGCTATGTATATACTCGTAGTTAAGTAAACAATTTTGGGAGGGAATAGGGAGTTCTCAGAAGCACCTTGGCTCGTGCCCATGTCATATTTCCTTCCAGCTGAAGGAAAGATGTTTTGGACCATACTTGATAAGAGCTAGAGTTGGAACAAGATCGTCACATCGCTACCTACTAATCCATTATTATTAAATAAATAACAATTAATTTTCACCAAATTGTTATTCTGATATCCCAAAAATACCAGTCTTTATGTAATAATACTTGATAGTCATGTGCTGTAACCTATGGGTAACTTCAGAAGTGCTATGAAACAATTAATTAATAACACTTGCCAACTGAAGTTACAATCAGGCATGTTTGTGTGAGGCAGAGTCGGAACAAAATCGCCACATTGCTACCTACCAATCTATTATTATTCAATAAACAACAATTAATTTTCACGAAACTGTTATTTGGATTCCTAAACATATACTGGCCTTTATGTAACAATACTTGATAGTCACACTCTGATACAATAAAAATCACTGCTCACATCGCAAACCTTGCTCACCAGTTGCAGTAAAACAATTAATTAATAACGTTTGCCAGTTGAAGTTGCAATCAGGCGTTTTTGGTGTGACATGTTTGTTTATTAATTATAACATCAAAGTGAATAGAAATGGTTTAGAAAACCACTTCATACCATCATACACGGAGGGTGTAAGTCACTACTGGAGATTGTATGACTGAACAAGCTGTTTACTAGTGAAATGCACTAATGGTGCACAAATCCTACTTAAAGTGTGGCATTTCTAACAAAATGAATGGAACAAAAGATGATGCCCTGTATGTGAAACTGAGGAAGTGGATAGACAGTGACTGCTAGGCTAATTATTATGATGATTCTCCTGCTACACATGATATTCTGGACTAAGCCTGGGCCAGCTTTTTCGCGTATGACAAGACTGATTCTGATTTTGAGGGATTTTAATCATATTATTAGACAGAAAATTCTTTAAAAACTGGCAAGACAATACTTCAGAAGACAACCTCGACTTATATGGTGAGCGTATGCCTGAGGAAAGAATTACAGGGTCAAAAAGTGACCTCCTCTTATCTGCCAGAGTGACTAATACACGAGTATATACAGTAACTCATACTCAAAGTCAGCCACATTTTGATGTTTTAATTGTCATCAACACATTGAAATGCTTTTCTTTTAATTTATTGTGACGTTTTGTCTTGATGGAGTTTTGTCAACTAAACCCATGCTTGCAATCGGCAGACTAGAATGGCATTATTAAAACATGTGGTGCCCAGGGATTTTTTTATTTTGTGCCATATGTGAAAATATCGTAGGAATCTCGCAAATATGCATCCTAGAAGCAACACTGTACACCTAACAAACACACATTTAAAATTATATATTAATTAAAAGACAAAAGTCTCTATTTACCTTCAAGAATTGTACATTTAAGAGGTTTTTCTATAAATGTTGGTGCACGACCTCTGATTGTCATCTGACTCTCACATGAAGCCTCACCACCATTGTTCTTAGCGATGACCTTCACCTTGCCAGACATGCCCTTCAAGTTGCCCTTCAGGGTCAAGGTGTAAATGTTTTCTTTTGGTTTGAATTCATAAGTAACAAATTCACCTTCCGGAAGTTCCTCATCACATAAGTACCTTCAAACAGAATACAACTTTACAATCTTAAAATTCACTTAATGCAGTCTAATAATGAATCTGCCCATCATCTAAATATGAATAACACAATAAAACATTAAAGTGCCATTAGTGAGATGAAATTAATTTTCTTTCACACACACACACACACACACACACACACACACACACACACTCATAATTGCATACCAACACATGCTCACGTGTTGATCACATACCAACACATGGTAAAATGTTTATCACCTACCAACACATGCTCACGTGTTTATCACATACTAACCATGTGACATCTGGCTGTGGGAATCCTGTTATTTTTGCAGTAAACACAGCTGGACCTTGCGCTGGTGCTACTGTGTCTTTGGTTGGTTTGACGATCTTGGGAGGTTTAACAGCTGCAATAGAGAGAGATGTAGTACTGTAACAAGGCTTTAAAACTTCTAACAGGAGCAACATGTATATATTGATGTTTTCCAGACAAAACATGAAAGTCCTTCACTCTCATAGCAAACTTTGTTTGAAATTTGTTTTTATAAACGTCTAAAACAAAATAAATAAAACAATATTTCAATACACATCCCCATGGAATATTCTGGTGGAAACTGAAAAAATTTGATATACTATGATGATGATGATGATGATGATGATGATGATTGATGTTTTACAGCCACTTTTGTGCACAAGGTAGGCTAAATGGGCCGAGCAACCTCCAAAGGTAATGAGATGAAGTGAAAGACAAAACAACCTTCAGATATGCCCACGCCGGGATTCGAACATGGGTGGTAGTGATCTGTGGTCCAGCACGCTTCCGTTAGACCACGGAGGCGCCCTTGATATACTAGGACAGCTGAGAAGATGATATATAATACGATGGCCATCCCATAATAGGCAGCATACTAACAACCTATTTGAGGTATTGTTCAAATGGTTAACAATGTAACCATTCATGAGAGTCCACTGTTGAGTTGTTCAGACTGGTCACTAGTCACACATGCAACATATGATGGGGGCGGGGCTCTGTAAGGGAAACAAATCCCCCAAACACAGGTGTGAGCTGGAATCAAGCCCACGACCTGGAGGTTTGTAGCACACTACTCTAACCACTACACCATTCACAAGAGTTTATCAGATGCAGATGAGATACTCTTTTTTTATAAATTCTTTTCCAGAATTTGATCAGATATTTTAAAATGTGAAATACAGTTGTTTTTACAGTGTTCCAACCATGCCACTGAACCAACCCTTACATGAGACAGGGATTCGAATATTCTCATATTATATACAACTGCAGTGTCCTAATTCTGAATCAATAAATTCAAGCCTCCAAAGCATCTATGCAGATCAGAGAAAAATAACATAGTACAGCCACCTACCAGTAACTCTGAGCCTGGCACTAGCTGCCATATCTCCTAGTTCATTGACTGCTTTCACTGTAACCATGCCTTCTTCTGACTTCTTCACATTTTTGATGATTAGTATGTGTGTGCTGCCATCCTTCTCACATATGATACGATCTGACGGTACCAGTTTCGCTTCACCTCTGTACCACTCTACTGTTGGCTCCGGACTTCCAGAGACCGTCGCCATGAATCGGATTTCATCATGCTCCATGCATTCTACTGGATCAGGCTTCTTCAGAAATTTTGCCATCTCTCTCTTAACTGAGAATAAGAAGTAATTGAGGTTATGATGAGTGTTATTGTAGCCTCAGCTCTCTTTCTACTACCTTCAAACAATGATCACCCAGTGAGGCAGTTAAATCACTTGTTTAAACATTTCATATGGACAGTAACAAGTAACATATTATATAAGACGTAACCGAAAAAGGTTTGCATAAAAGAAACTTATGATTCTTGAAACTTATACAGAATTATAGTAATTCAACAAAATATGCAGTACTTTAAAAAAAATTGTTCATCAATGGGATTTATTACTTTTCATACACCTTGGAAGGTGGCAATATATAGATTAATGGCATACTATAACTTGTATTAATTACATGATAGCTTTGTTGAAACAACGATAAATTAGAATATCACTTGCAAACAGCTCAAAACTGGTCTCCAGCAGGACAAAATGCATTACTACAAATTGTTCTTCTATGGGTAGATTGGAATAAAAAGTATGCTGTCCATAAAATAAGTGGTACAAGACAGTGTAGTTAATGCATGAAATAACTGAAACTGGTGTGTTGCATCATGTGTATTCCTGTGATGATGATGGCCTTAGACTGAACCTTCACTTCTACATGGCAGCTAAACACACACACACATATATATATATATATATATATATATATATATAAAAGACAGCAGAATTGTTTGTTATATTGCATCTTTTGGACATTGAGTGATATAAACCTTTTTTGTGTTCAGTCTGGGCTGAATAACAGCTGACAGAAAGATAAGTCCCCAACTTTCAATAAAATGTAAGCAGTTTTATAGATAGGAAGTACACAGTGTATGTGCAGCCATCTGTAAAGAAGGTTTATCTTACATCAATCAAAAAAGTACATTTCTAAAAATCATAAGTTTTTATGGTTTCTTCACTCATATATTACCTGATATTTCAAGCTTTGCTTCAGTTGTGGCTTCTCCAGCTACATTCTTGGCAATGGCTTTCACATCTCCAGTCGTCTCCAGAGTACAGTTATCCACAAATAATGTATGACTGAACTCACCACGTATGCGAGACTCACATGACTCAATTTTAACATTGTCAGATGGAGATAGCGGCTCACCTTTCAGGAACCTGTTATCAGATAAAAATGTAATACAGAAAAACCATTAAAATAAATATATCAATAACAATACTGTAAAGTTTCTGATAGAGACATGTTAAGCTCCCACAAGATTCATAAATGTAGAAATATTGGTATATTGTGATTACTGACGTCAAGTAACATCTGTTCAAGCAAAAAAAAAAATATGGTTATATTCCATGGACTGAATGAATGAATGTGGTTTTATGGCACATTGGCAACAATGGTCATTTTGTGCCAAAACTAGGTAATGGTTTACATTACAATCATAAGCTTATTATTGTAAGAATATATTCCTCCTGTAATCAATGTGCAAGGAAACGCCACAACAAAAACAACTAAGACCAGCTTCTGCCAATATACTATTAATTTTATACACATTATATGTTAAAAAATAAGTTGCAACGATCAGTTTCTCCTAAGAGTTGAGGTGTCACCTCCAGATCAATATCATTAAAATGTTTTTCTAGAGTAGACCTTTCAATAAGATGACAAAGTCCAGCTTCCACCATTAATAAATTAAACATATGTAAATCCTAGATTAAAATAGCTTCACGTAAAAATTGAAGCACCACTTTGGGATTAATATCCCTAAAACAGATTTTTTTAAATGTTTTTAAACTCAACACAGTGAAGGAATATCTTCCATGGGACAATGGCAGATAACAACAATGCCATCTTTGATAACACAAACAGCAACAGTGATTTATTTTATGCCACTGTTTACTTGTTAGCTAATTCAATAAGACTAGAAATGTTGATGTATATAGAACCCTCACATGAATTAGCACTGATAAATACATCCCACATGTGCAACATAGAAGCACAATGTCATAAATACTGTCATGTTTGTAGTAAATTACTCAGTGGTAAATACAACAATTAAATAACTCTTTGGGTAATTACTGGATATGATAAAAAACACACAGTTATATACGTCTCATCAGAATTACAGTCCATGCATGTATCTTGTTTTGAAAATTGATTATTACTCATCAGAGTCTAATTAATAAGACATGGTGGTTAATTACCAGGTAATTTCAGGTGTAGGTATACCAGTGACTGTACAGTCAAATCGTACTCTTTGGCCCTGACGCGTCTCTTTGTCACTGAGTGGACGTACAAATTTCGGGGCAATAAGGCGGTCTGAAAGAACATCAGAGAGAAACTGTAATAATATCTGTCGTCAACATTCTACGTGTTTGCTTTCATTCAATTATATATTATGAATGTTGAAATAAACAAACTGAATTGAATTAAATTAAAACTTGTTGACCAACAGTGAAAGAAATAACCAGATACCTGGCATAGATTGAGAAAGGTAGCAACAACATACAACATGAGGATATAATATTACAAAATCTAATAAGTGAGTGAACACCTCATCGCTTTAGTAAACATAAACAACTATCAGTTATAGGGATAATTTTAAATACATCTCAAAATAAATATTACCTAATTGATATAAAATTAATGGAAAGAAGCAGAATTTACAGTTTGAAAATGTCTAAGATAAATTAATACAATATAACCAGATTAAGATAGAAAGACATCACCCACACTAGCTATTTATTAAACCGTGCATGAAATTATCTTATGCATCTAATCACACTAATATATATATATATATATATATATATAATTGTGTGTGTGTGTGTGCTAGAAATATCACAACTAATCTGTGTAGTAAATGACTACATTACTGCACTACTATAACATATGACGTGAACTACTGAGATTCTTTTTAACTAAGATGCATTCAAGATACAGTGATTATATAATATTGGTAGCCAAGTCTAGAAAACTACGATCATAACAACTGGCTCTTACAGAATGAAGTCTAGACATAAATAACCATTCATTTCAACTATGAGTGACTTGGCCATTAGGAGTTAGTAAAAGGATTTAAACGTGATTACCAAAGACGAACATAGAGGGGACTTTAATGCTCCAAATGTTTACAGAAAAGCTATCGACGTGTGCTGATAACTATTATGCAAACATTAATACCTATATAAACAGTACATAACAATTGAAACATACAAGACATACAAGCCATCATTGCTTTAATATAAATAGACATAAACATAACAAGACACATTTTATACAATGGAATGGGTAACTGAGCGGATGATTAAGTTTGCTGTTAGGTATGCGTATACATATATATACATAAATATATTAGTTAGTGATAATCGGACACTGAGTGAGTTACACTTCGTGGCAGACATACCTGCTTCCAGGTCAGGACTTGCTGATTTTTTCTTCTCAACAGGTTCTAAGTACGGTGCAAAGACAGCAGAAGTGAAAAGTGTGCAAAAAGAGTGAAAGACAGAGAATAGGAATGCTATGTGACATATCGCAGAGATAGTAGCACATGGACATAGAGAGACAGAAAACAGAGAGAGAGAGAGAGGGGGGGGGAGGAAGTCAAATGTTGTTTGCACAACATTAACAAAACAGTAAAATCACAGTATTTTTTGTTTACTCATTTTTAATAAATGACCAGACACAATCTTTATTAATCATATTTTGTGTCATTTGTATAAAAGAGTTTTAAATAAGAGGCTAAAATAATTGTGTCAGGTAATATAAATGTTGGCACATTGTTTATTTTAGACTACCATTAACCGTGATTTTACTGCTCCCCCCCCCCCCCCAGGATGTACATATAGTACGAAACAAGTAATTTAGAGACAGTAAAAAGTGTCTTGCTGTTAAATATCAGAATAGATAGATAGACAGGTAGATAGATATTACATGATAAATCATACAGAGTTGGATAGAATACTTCAACAGCAGCACGAGAGTGAACAAAATTGTTATATTAATAAATCAGAATTAATGTTAAACTTTTACAAAAGAAAATTTGTTTTTAAATAAACAGAATACTAATAAATAACCATAAAAAAATATGAGTGCATAGCTCATACTTTCATCCGTTCAATGTCACAAATTTAACTGTTTTGTTATTATTTGATAAAGAGCTTGAAATATCAGTGAGTAAGCTTTGTTCTTATGATAATTTAATAAATTTACATTCATATTTATATCATTGTGTGCTACACATTAGTGAAATGAACTCTAGCAGCTTGAAGTAATTTTCTTATTACGAGACACTGATTAATTTAAATAAACAAGTGAAATGGTGTACATCTTGAGAAGTCCTGAAATATTACCATGTTAATTTTTATATTTTTATTAATGATTATATCAATACTAGATTGAGGCAGAGATTAAGAGACTCAGAAGTGACTTTGGCATAAAGTGTGCATTTGGTTATCAGAATGAAAAGGCTGATATGGGAAGAGATGAGAAACCACAATCACCACACACACACAGGTTTATGGAAGAGAAAATTGTGCAGAAGATAACAGAAGATACCAGCAGGTGCTCATCAGTGTAAACAGTGTCAAAGTGTGTGTGTGTACTTATGTATATACATACATATGTAGATATACCTGCTACTGTGCAGCTGTAAGACAAGTCTAGATACATCACAAACCAACAATTCCTTACCTGTGACAGTAACAGTAGCAGTATGTTCTGCCTTTCCTACAGGATTCACAGCTACACACTTATATTGTCCTGACTGTTTGTGTGTGATGCCAGAGATCTTTAATACACTGGTGTCATCCTTTGTTGTTATGTTCACCTTCAGGGTTGAGACCACGTCCTTTCCATCCCTACATCAAATAGTAAACATAAACAATTATATTGTTTGGTTATTGAAACGTTACTGTTTATTGCTAAGAAAATAAACCCATCATAGGTAGATATTATGAATTAATATGAATTCTGTAAGAAACGTCATCATTTCATGGGCATATTCATGCACACAGTGACCTAAACTGGCTGTTTTATCTTTCAAGTGGCTGTAATATAAAATAAAAGACAAACACCATCGATGCTTAGGCTAAGAGTAAAGATGCCATCTTAGAGGTTTGCAAACAATCATACAATCAGTGCTACGCAATGCAGAATTTAAATAATTAACATATCAAAGTTATGTAATCAAGTCCTGATTAAACACAAAGAAATACTCAAATGTTGGAAATCATTTTACAAACCTGATCCACTTAATTTCAGGTAAAGGTTTTCCTGTGACCTTGACTTTAAGCTCCAGGGTTGCCTTTTCCTTGTATTGTGGTATCTGTGTATGTTTCAACAAATTCTGGAGGCTGAAGACTTGATTTACGTGGTTCTTTTGTCTTTGGAGCTTCCTTTGCCTCAATTGGTTCCTCAACAGGTTCTGGAGCTGAAGAACCATGAAAGTTACGTTTTCAGCAGGAACATCCATAAATATTTTGATGATATTTATTCACATATGCAACTGTTTAACATCTTGTAGTTACCACTGAGGGTCTCTATTAAGTTTCCAACAGAGGTGTAATGCATAAACACAAGGCCTTAAGTGCGGATCTAATATTTTTTCAAACTGGATCAACTTAATTTAATCTTAGCTGGGAATATATTAATTATTAATAGCAGCATAGTTGGCTGCACCAATATGTCAGCCAACAGCAGTACTGAAAATCATACTAAAATGGTTCATGATGGAGTAATATTACAGACATTGATGAAAGATTTATGTTTCTATAAGATTCTATCTACACATTATTAGATTCCAAAACTAGACATTATATCTATTTGTATTCTTAGCACAATTTGTACTTACCAGCCAGCTTCTTTACTTTTAGCTTAGCACTGGCACTCTGGCTTCCTGTAGGATTGGTAGCCTTCACTGTGTATGTACCAGCCTGTTGCAGCTGGACTGTTTTAAGAGTGAGGCTGTGCTTAGTACCATCTTTTTGGTAGATGATGAGGTCAGCTGGTTCAAGCTTCTTCTCACCATAAAACCTGTAAATAATTACACGCACTTAGAAATACAGCCTCCAGAAATACAACATACTGATATATAGTGACATGTATATTTATTTCAGATAATTACACTATGAGATGCTACGCAGGTACTTATAATCAATAACTAGCATAAATTGCTCATTAAATACGGTAAACATTTGCTCAGCTCAAAAATTACCTCACTGACCCTAGAATTACAAAATCAATGATGATGAAATATAATTTAATTTACCTGTAGGACCTACAAGAGTATTCTGTTATCATTTATATTTAACAGTACTAAATATATAAAAATCAGGGGAGGGGACCTGTGTAGCCATACTGTGCTCCTGCAGACAAATAATGGAGTGAAATCTACTATTGACAACAATTACCATTCCACTTCAGGCTCTGGTTTACCAGACACTTCTGTCTCAAAGATAGCATCTTCCTGTTCTGGAACTTCTTGATCGGTGGGCTTCTTCAGGAATTTGGGCTTCTCTTGTTTTACTGGATAGAGAATTACAATTACTTCATTCTGATTCCATATCACAGACACAACACTGGACACCCAACAGTGATTAAATTCATGCAGGTAACTGCATATTTATGCCAATTTTTAAAGGTACTTTATAGAACTCAGCTGATAATTCCATCAAAATAATTGCTAACATGTAACCTCCCATGTTATCTGTATTCATCGTCCAACAGTGTGTGAACACATGCTATTATTCTAAAACTCACTATAGCACAATCACACTCACTGACAATTCTACCATTCATCAAGTAAGACTATTAGAACAATATTTTATTCTTGACTGAGTATTAAGACATTAATTCTTCTATTAGTGTCTTCTGTTATTATCCCCAGGTGTTTCTGTATTATTTATCATGTCAATAGCAATAAATATTTTACAAATTATTTGAGAAATATTGTCAAAAGCCGATATGACCAAAGAATGAAACAGGTCACTTGGTGCAGGATACATACTTTGAACTTTCAGTTCAGCTGTACATGAAGCTTCCCCAACTGGATTCTTGGCATGGATTTTCAACTTGCCAGCATCTTCTACAACACATGCATCAATTATCAAGGACAGTGAGAGGTCAGTTTTACCCTCTTTCTTCTCAATCTTGATATGTTCCGTTGATTCTAATGGTTCACCATTCTTATACCTAACAAAGAGCAAGAAAGAATGAAACAAAATTAGGTATTACAATACGCAACAATACGAATATAATATTAATAATAATTAGAAGAAAAATTTGTATTAAAATATTTAAAGCCTTCATTTGGAACAGATATCAAGATCAATATTTAAATATAAACTAAAATATATATAAACCAAATCTGGTCACTAGAAATATTTATATAAAAATAAATAACTAAAGAAAACAACAAAATAAATTATTGCTATCTGATGTGTGACTAAAACTAACTACTCCCCAAAATTTACACAAGAGTAGTTTAAAAAGATGAAGTTAAAATACCCCAAGGGGACATTTCAAAAGGACATAATAACCTTAAAGGGCCTTAACAGTATACTCTTATTCATTGAGATGACAGTGCCACTTAATGTATTTAAAGCTGAGTGTCTGCTTGCACAAATGATGTGTGATAAATAACAAAAATCAATAATAAAAAACAGATGTACCATGTTATGTCCGGTAGAGGAACACCCTTGACAACAGCATCAAATCTCACTTTAACGCCCTCTTTTACATCTTTGTTAAATGGCTTCTGGACAAAGACGGGTGGCTCCATCTTCTCTGTAACAAAATTATGATGATGAACAAAATGATAACAAATCCCAAACAATGCTGCTCCTATTATGATCATGGCATCACCAAACAAAAGATATGACCAACAACAACAACAATAACAACAACAACAATATCAGTATATGATGCCAATAAAAATATCACATCACTGTTTTTATCTTTGTCTGTACGTTTGCTTGTCCTTTTTTTAAATTTATTGTCAGGATTACGTAAAATGATACATGAAATATTTAAAAAGCAAAAAGATAAACTACAAAAATTATAACGATGTTGATTTAACAAATACTTCTAACTAACTGGAACCATTTAAAAGTGATGTAGAGTGATACCTCAAATATCATACATCCGAGATGTAATTAGAAATTGGAATGATCTCTCAAAGTGGTCAGGTTTTGAAACACCTATCTAACTGAAAAACCTTATTTCAACAAACAAGATTTCACACAGTTAATCACGTGACTACTATTGATAAAAATATAATTTGGTAATAAATCTTGATATGGATGCTGTCTCACTGGCAGCCATTGTAGTTTTTCTAGGATTGGGATATCATGATCATACTGAAGCAGATTGATCCATTGAATACCGGTATATCTCTATATGACAATCTTATTCAAATTGAACATGTTAAATTACTTGGGAGTACTCAACATGTCAGTGCTGTATGTAAAAAGGCAGGTGCTCATCAGCTATGAGTGCTTCAGCAACTAGCTGGTTACCTTGAACAAGATATGGAGCATCCACGATATAGAGTACTGAAATATCTCTTTGGGAACTTTAAATATGATTATCAGATATTATTAGATGTGGCCAAACAATCTATTTTAGAACTATCCAGAAAGTGTTCAATGCTATAAATAAACTGCCTCCTCTTTTTATGCTATATATATATATATATTTCAATATAGGAAAGTTGTCCCATACAATACAGCTCTATTATGTATCAAAACAATCTAGAACTAAATCTTATGGTTCTGAGCCAGTATGTTTCTCAACTATGGTATGCCTTGTCACGTGACACAAATCCCTCTAAGGGTCTGATGACCTTCAGAAAGATTGTCATATTTTGGTATGATGTGTCCTTCAATGTCAGGTACTTAATAACATCTTAATATGTACCAAAGTGTAATTCTGCATAAATACAAAAATGTTTATATATATATATATATATATATATATATGTGTGTGTGGGGGGGGGTGTATGTATATATGTTTTGTATGTATGTGTGTACATGTGAGTCTGTGTGTGTGTGTGTGTGCATATGTGTGTGGGTGTATAAATGTGTATGTGTGTATAAATGTACATGTGTGTATCAGTATGTCTGCATGTATATAATGTTTATATGAATATATGTTTTCATCCATATGTATTATATATTACATTTCTGTTTTTACTTTTAAATGAAAAGTTTTAAAATGATAATAATTATACTTTAATTTCTTAGGTTGATATTAGCCTCAAGCTAGAGTTATTGTCCACAGAATCGACTCTAAATAAAAATTTGATACCATTTGATATTTTCAAGTACTAGATATCACTAATGGAGCTGCATCTTACTGGAGTGTTTTTTTTCTATAATGGATGCTTTTATACAGTGGATGTTGTTAAGATGGTAGTAAATAGCTCTGTTCACTGATATGACATCTTAAAATTTATTTTATTTCCACTCAGACATAAAAAAGTATGTGTGTATGTGTGTCACATTCAACTCTCTCTCTCTCTCTCTGACACACACACACACACACACACATATTGCTATTTAAATAGACTGACCTGTTACAGTGACCTTAGCTTGATGTTTAGCTTCACCAGCGGTATTCTTGGCAATACATTCATAGACTCCCGACATTTTCTGGGTCACTCCAGCAATGGTCAGAGTACACACATCAGCCTTCTTGGACATTTTTACCTTAAACGTCTGCTGTAGTTCTGTATTGTCTCTGTAGAAAAGAGTATACTTTGCATGAGGAGTGTTGATTATGTAATAAAAAATAGGTCATGAATGAAATAAATTAAAATAAATAGATAAGTAGAAACAAATATGTGTTTAGATATGTTTTCATATTTTGCATAGGATTCATTGAAATATTATAGGTTCTGGTCAATCTTTTCATGATGTTCATTTGTTCAGTGTGCTATAATCTTCATCAAAACCTTAAGATAAAAGTATGTGTGTTATTGTGTCTGCATGATTGTGCGTGAATGTTGTAGCATTTCCATGAAACAAACCCACTTACCTATACCACTTCACAGTAGGATCTGGTTTACCTGTCACTTTACAGGTAAGTGTCAAATTTTTCTTGATCTCAATAGTCTACAGAAGAACATACAATAAAGGGCTAGATTGATATATAAAACATTTTAACATCTCACATGAAAAAAAAGTACCGTAATCAAACCATAAAGTCTAGAGTTAGACCCCTTTTATCCAACAAGCTTGCTTAATGTCAGAGGTCAGACTTACTGTATCAGGATATGTCTCAATAAATTCTGGTGGTATATCTGTTGACTTGGCTGTAACAAAAATATGAATAGAAAGATAATTAACTTATTTTTCTAAGGTACAAAAATGTAGATTTCTATTTCTCTCACTCTGTCTGTGTGTGTGTGTGCATAAGTGTGTATATTTGTAAACAGACACACACACACACACAATAATTTTAGTAGCCTTGAATAAGCAAATGTATATGACATGCTGACACAAATCCTCAAGCAAAACAAAGGATCATTCTAAGACTGACACAATGTTAGTAATATCACAAGTCAATGGATGAACACTGTATAAATATAATAAGCACATACACGTGTAATGTCAACAAAAGCAAACTGAATTTAAAACAAAACCTATAGAGTGAGCTTTATTAGGCAGTCCATTAAAGCATAATATCTACCAGCTGTCCTTCTCCATACCAACTATTGACATTATTCAGCAATGTATCCTATATTAATAGTACTAAACGCCAACACCCCAATACCCCTAAATCACATAGTTTAGTTGTAACACCATTTTCTCATATCTCAGAAGAAGAACACTCTCTCCATAACCCCACTTCTTGTTGCAAACCTACAGTGTCTCCTTATATTTAAAGCTAAATAAAATTACACTCCTACACAGTACTTGCCATCTAGCTCCACCCACAGTACACAACACCTACTCTTTAGTTCACCCTCATACATTACACATTACCTACCTTCTATCTCACCCTCAAAGAATACCCTTTACCTATCCTCTTATCTCACCCTCACATAGTACACATTACCTACCCTCTAGTTCACCTTCACACAGTACACATTACCTACCCTCTAGTTCACCCTCACACAGTGCCTTCCCAGATTCGTTAACAGCCAAGGCATTATAGGGGCCAGTATCAGCTTGTTTCACGTCAACAATGATCAGAGTACTATCTGAGCAGTCATCAAACTGGTTTGATTGGATGATGAACTTGTGGTCATCTCTGATTTGTTTGCCAGTTCTATACCAGAGTATCTCTGGAACCGGTATACCCGTCGCCTGACAGTAGAAGTGGGCACTCTCTCCCAATACTGTCTCCACATTGTCTATGGCGATGATGAAGTGCGGCGGTTCACGTGGGACATCTACATGCAAGTTAGTTGTGAGAGCACAGATAGAGCAACATGGGAAAGAAACTCAGTTAAGAAGACTTAATTAAAGGAATAGTTCACTCATTAGAATTGCCATCTGTTTGCTGTTGTAGCCATTCTGAGGCCAGATAATTCAAAGTAACCTATGTCCAGCCAGACTTGAACTGACCTCTATATAAGTGGATTAATAAAAGTATGGAGCCATCACATAGTGAGTGATTAAGCAAATTTTCTATTAAAATATGATCAAAATGCCTACTATTTATATTTCAACATGTTGCTGCATTATATATCTGGTGAGTCAAAATAGCAAAATATCAGAAATGATATATGACTGAGGAAATTAATTAATAATTTACTAAACAGACAATGATGTAAACCAATCCAGGTATATATTTAATGATATTGCTAATAATTATTTATCAGTCTACTTTTCATCCCCTAAAGATAGTTACTTTTAATTAATTCATTCACTATTTGATTTGGCACAGCTAAGGATTAACTTATTTTACTGGATGTAAAATAATTCTAGCTTCTCTTGTCTATTAATTGGTAGAACACTGGAATACATACATATATATATATCACTATCCAAAGTGATTGGGAGATACAGCTTACTCTGGAGTGAATTATTCCTTTAATTGTCACAAACTACACCTAAATCAAAGCAAAGATCCATGTTCAACAAAGAAATGAACACTATAAATATTTGAAAATAAATGTAAGGAAACATCTTTTTCACGATTTGAAAAGTTTGTGATAGTCTGGAAATCAGCTTAATTTGGTAACAGGAAGTATGTCAATGAAATGTGTTTGACACAGATAGCAGCTATTTTAGATAGCAGAATTTTACTGCAGATATGTTACAGAGTTGAAGCTTTTTATAAATTTTGGTCTATCATAAAAAGAGATTATTTGTTTTGTTCCAGGAAATCTATGGAGAACATCATTTTAAAGTTTCAAGCTTTGTTTACTTATTAATTTTATTTTAGACAGATGTGACATCATATTGACTGTGGAGATGTTTCTGTTGCCATTTCTAACTTAATTCCCTGTTCACTAAGTTGAACTGATCCAGATAATTCATGCCACTGCAAATACCATACACTTATTCTTCTAGACAGGATCAACTTGCAGCTAAAAAAACAAGCAGCTCCTACCACAAGCTAATTGAGGTTTCGCAACTCAACTCAACAAACCACCAACATGCTTCAGTTAGATATACATTATCTGTATAATATAAACTTACGTTTCACATCTAGTTTGGCCGAGCAGCTTACTTCACCAAATGGATTCTTTGCTTTGACGACATACTCTCCTGTATCCTCAGGCACAACATCAACAACCTGAAGGATCTACATCATCAGGAGAGAGAGAGAGAGATCACATTGTAACATATGAATATGTGGAATGATCCAGAGTTTGTTACAACTGTATGATCCTGATGGCTTCTGTTGACTTCTACAATACAGTATAACTACTGTACAAAGTGAAATTTGGATAACACAAGACAGTCTTAATAAACAAGAAGTTCATATTTAGGAAGAAAATTTGAAATATAAGTAACAGAGAATGTATATTATGGTAATTTTAATGTGCCACATAAAGTTGTTAAGTTAACAAGTTTGCTTAAATTTATACGGCAGCACATAACTAGTAACATACTTAAAATATAACAATGACAGTATACATAATTATAAACCACCAAAAGAAGAAAAAGTCCAATTGCTCTCTATCTATCAAATGTGGCTATTGCAAAATAAAAGAACAAAACATATGGAATATTTAATATATACAAACAATCAAAAGGTTCCATCCCCCAAAACCCACAATAAACCAAGCACTGTATGTGCCAGGTGTGATCAGTGTAAACCATTCACTTACTGATTTCTGAATATCAGTGAGTGGGTATTAATTGTTTGTTTAGCTTCAGTACTAGTCACAGCAGTGAGAATAGGCTATATGAACATCCCGCAGAAAGTAGTGTTGTTGACTTATTATATTTAGCCTCAATACTGGTCCTACTCATGACATATAATCGAGGGGGTACTCCCCAAGGAAATAAATCCCACAAACATAGGTCTGAGCTGGATTTGAACCCACAACCTGAAGGGTTGCAGCACAGCGCTCTAATCAGTGTAGTATTGGGGTCCCCCCACAGACAGAGGTAACACAGCAAATTATGTGTCATTCAGTTCTGGCTAAAAGTTTGATTACATCATAATATTACGCTATCATCTTCCTTAGCTCTTACTCTTACCTGAAGTTCATTCTTCTGGACCAGTGTATATCTTCCAGCGCCCTCTAGTGGCTGTCTGTTGAAGAACCATGTCAGCTCTGGAGCGGGTTCACCAATAACCTGACAGCTGAAGTCTGCCACCTCACCCTCCTTGACTTTACTGGGCTTGATCTTAATGACAAACTCCGGTGGGCTGCCCTTGGGCTCCCGTTCTGCAACAGACCAATTTTGACAGTCACAGAGGTGACACTGAAGCTGCACAGCTGAGAAATCACATTAGGCAGAAAACGACAGACGAGTACAAACAACAATAGATGTAGGAGATGTAAGAAACTCCACAATTGGGTACTTGCAGGTTGCTGGTTGCTAACATAATATAAATTTATAATATGTCTGTTGGTTTTCACTTGACTCCCAAATGTATATAAAATTGAAGACATTTTTATTAATATACCCCGTTATATATTTTGAATGCACTGAATGAAAACTAAATTCCAGTTTCCAATTACCATAAATGTTCTTTATAACACTAACAGTCTGACTAGCGCTGACTAAAAATGCTATAGTAAGCATTTTGTACATTTACTACTGTAACTTAAAGCAAAGCAATAAAACATTAGCTAGTTTTCTAGTTGTTGTAATCCAACGACATCCCACTAATCCTCCTTAGTTCAGTTACATGTGCTGTGACACGCATGTGACTGATGTGTAAGTTTTTTGGTACAGAAACTCAGTATGGCTAACACAACAACACAACTGGGCCATCACAAAATAATATAACATCATTCATCCTAACCATCCACAAAATGGATTTAGAAGGTTTAGATAACTATCTTGCATCTAGTGGTTACATATGGCCAAATCTACTTGTTTACAGTCCCAGTAATATTGTATACAGAGTTACGTAAGCTACGTCAAAATGGCATTATAGCAAATACAGATTAATTCTAACTGCTAATGGTGACATTTGTATTTATCTCACTTTCTCTAGCATAATATATTCACCAACTCTCTAGACAGCAGAAATCATGTATCACATTAAATCTACTCTGTCACAGGTTCTTGACTCCATTGACATTAATTAAAATGTATCAGTTATTAATAATGACTGATTATACTAAGCTGTAATTGTTACTACTTTGTGGTTAATCACATAAGTAATTAATCAGGAACTTGGTATCCAAGCACTCATATTGGTTTTGTTCATAATTACCTTTCTGGGATTAAACCTATTTAATCCTTTTATTTTAATAATATTAATTTTTATTTTATTCCCTCTTTCCTGCCTGAAGTAGTTCAGCTTTCAAAATCTAGTAAAAGAAACTGTCCGTTTATGTTTAACCATCAAGTGGGAAATAACGTTCATTCAAAACTGTTGGATAACCCCATCTCAACCCTAAACCAAAACCTAACCATAACTCTAACTAATAAAACACCAACTACCCAAAAGTATACAAGATATATTATAGATAAAATAACATTCCTACATTTTAAAGGCTTTCAATAAACTGAATGACAATAATGTCTTTTAAATATTGTGTGAGATTTGTGAAAACAATTATTTAATGAAATCTTGAAGCCAAGTTATAATTTTTCCCCCAACAGTTCAGTTCATTATGAGTTGGCTGTACCAATTTCTTTCACCAACAACATTTAATGGATAATCTATTTGATGATAATATATATATATATATATATATATATATATATATATATATATATATATATGCATGCATTGATAGGACATTTGCTTAAAAAACTGTGCTGAAATTTAAATTAAATGCAATTGTTGTATATTTATACAACACACTAGCTATAAATCAACACTTAGCAGCAACAGTTGGGTTCTCATGTATGCATATGAATGTGTGACTTCCACCTGCATCAACAGCTCTCTACCTGTTCCATTCTGTATCCAGGTTTTAATATGTTCTATACATATTTCATCTATCGAATAATTAGTCCAGATGTTGATATAGATAACTCCCTGTTGGTCATCTTTCATCGTAACCAATAAACAGAACTTGATGCGTCACTCAACAATTTCCATATCAGTTCCTTTTCGCTTACTTAACACATTACTTAAACCCAAAACACTGTAGTGACAGCTCTCTGCCTGCTTTGGCTTTTGCTGTATTCAATTCACAGTTGAGTGTTTAAACTGTGGCGGAGGTTTATCTATCCAGTTAAGGATTAATTGGGCCACATATCACACATTCTTCAGTATAGGACAAGAGGCATCACGGTTGTCAGGTGAGCTTCTTTCACAAACACATGGTCCTGTATAAATCTCATTTAGTACAAAGATACATAGAGTGGTCCTTTGGGTAGGCTCTCCAGATTGATGTGTCTATATATATATATATATATATATATATATATATATATATATAAGCCACCCAAAAACGTCAATAGTTGGTTGGTAACTCTATAGTGTTATTGTGTAGGTGTTGTTGTTACATGGAGCAAGAGGTTGGCCAAGATACAGTCCAGTGGTCACTATAACATATAACACTAAGTTAAACTTGGCTTATGGGGGGAGAATGCGTCCACAAGCATTGGACAAGAAACCAGTGGCAATTTGCTATAACATTTTCTATGTTAACTGTAATCTTTAGTGGTTGTACGTAAATTGTGTGTGCGTGTGCGCCCGCATGTTCCTGCGTGTGTGCTCACAACTCTCATTAATCAAAAGAAACATTATATCCAAATATTATATCCATTTAAATAGTGTGGTTTATCATAAGTGAAGACTAGACACATTAATACCCAATCACATTCATCAATCAGCCACAAACAGCCATAATTATCTATCGTGACACCTTTAGCAGCCTCCAGTACAAGACATACAACCTGATCACAGACCCCTATACTCCTTACCGATATAACGCGGTATAGGTTATAACAACATGTTTGATTCATGGGCCTGAAATTCGCGGACAGCACCATGAAGAGACATATTATTTGGGGTATTATTATATTACATATTATTTGTACAGCGCCTTTGAATGGCTCCTGCTAGTAAGGGCGCTATATTAAATATACATTATTATTATTATCACGTAAAATTATCCATCTCTGGCCATATAATGAAATGATCGTCATTCAATTTCATCTCGTCATGCTTCTTTTAGTGACAGAGTGAGTGATTAACACTTACCAACATAATACCAGATCAGAAAGGCCATTTACTGCTCCACTGTTTTATTGGTGTATCCAGACATTTGCATACAATTTCCCACCTACCCCGTTAAAAAATGTGTACCCCGTAAATTTATGATACACATGTACTGAATGTGTAATTTTGTTGTTGTGTTACCCTCAGTGCTTAAGTGACATCTGGGACTCAGCGACTACATCTTTGGGAAGTGTACTGCTCAATCAAACACCACTGACGTTGGAAATGTTCAGGTCTTAAAACTGTGATTGATCAGATCTGCCAACATCGTGTATTGTCATTACTATATTACAAAAACTGTTAGAGATCAAACCTCCATTGACAATATTATTGTATACATCATTTTACTCTATCTGTCAGGTATGGGGTCAAATACATTTGTATTTGTGTTTGAAAGTATTTAAATACTTTTTTCAAGTGTTTATATTTGAGCTTATCATAAAGAAAAGTATTTGTATTTAAATACTTTCACAAAGTATTTGATTTCTTTAAATACATCTTCAAATACATTAAAATACTTTTCTAACATTATTTCATGTTTTACAATTTATGTAATAACTTCTGATGGCTTCCTTGTCAATCAAAGGGAGATTATCCTCAATTATATGTAGCATGTTTAGAAGAGATCAAAGGATAATGTGAAACATCTTGTGAGTAAACCCAATGAGCAAATCTCATCTTTCCTCGTCTAACTGATGAGAATTTTGAACATCTTATGTTCCTCAGGTGTAATCAACAAAAATTTCATAAATTGATGTGACAAATCTAGTTGATGCTGTGATGTTATGAAATGTGTGTATCAGAATAAAAAGCAAAGGAAAAATAGTGAATTTCTTCTTTTCATTTGAAAAGTATTTGTATTTGAAATACATCCAAAGGTGTTTATATTTGTATAAACAGATACCTATACTGCCCCAAATGTTGGACTTCAGCTGGTATATGTGTGGGCGGGATTGGCAAGTTTCTGCCATGGATGGTAGTTAGTTACCCAGATAATTTCTAGGTATTTACCTATAAAGTAGAAATATTTTTCTACCCTATATTTAGGATAGCAATGGTAGAAATCTCCCATTTGCACCAAGTTATTATGGAATAAACCTGTTTATATTTATATGACATGTGACTATGGTTCTGTTTACGTTTTAGTTACAGCTAAGGTATTTTTTCTCATTGCTTGAACAGGAGGGTTGAAACAGAGAGCACACACTGTATGGTAAATGCTTCTATACAAATAAATTATCAGATTAATTCACCCTCATACCATACATACACCAACTGAGCCAAAATTACTTTAAATTTACTGATTTGTCACACCAATAACAATGGTTAAATTGTGCTACTACATTATTGGCCAGAAAAGGCTAATTACCACAGTAGCTAAACTGGTGGCTACAAATAAATATAGAAGTTAGCACTAGATGATCTCTAACAGCTTATTAACTTGGGTTTTAAGTGACAATTTGTTATATAAAACAAAACAAGCACAATTATATCAATATTTATATATAATATAACATATAAATATTGATATATTATGTCTGTTTATTTATTATTGTGTGCAAGCTCACAAACAAAACAGATACATGAAACTACAAACATATTATATGTAGTACACATATGTGTACAATACTACACCATTTATCAAAACACTAACTCCATCCCCTGGGAACTAGATTCTACAAGGAATTACCCAATGTCTACCATTTCCCCTATGCTTAACACTGTTTTTACCACAAGTTTCTAGGTAGGACACAGAAATTCATTTCTACCCAGCAGAAAATCTGCTCTCTGTGTGTGAAGGGCATATATACCCAACCTATATGTCAGGATACAGTCTTTTTCATGTTCTGGATATCATATGCCAAAACCATTGAGACTGCAGTTTAAATAGGTTTAATAAATTTCATGAACGCTGACGTTTCCTCTGTATATAGTTAGCCATAGTATAGAGCATTCTGGGAGAGCGAAGGTCGGTTACTACGAGTTTATCAAGGTGTAAGCTGTGTTAGAAAAATCACTTAGCACCGGAGATCATAACTATTGGATTAAACAGATTGAAGCATAACATGTATTATTATATCACGTTAATATTGCTGGCATTTGTTACTTTGGTCCAGTTTATCAGCAAGCAGTCTACCAGCACATTAATATCTTCATGCTCATTCTTCGGTAATCCCATAGGAAACTCAGTTTTCCAGGTTATCAACATTGGAATTTCATGAGCCGATCAATCATATAGGAATCTATCAATTAATCAACAGCACACTAATAAGGAGGTTGATTAAGCGGATGGCTCAAAATCGAGATCTCCAGATAACTGACTATTGACACTACTAGCTGCAATTCCCTTAACCACAGAATCATCAATGAATACACTAGGAATAAATCCAATCAACATCTATCAATTGAGAATGGTGTGAATCCCACAACGAAGCTACAGTAATCTATACAAATCTACCAATGATAAGGTGTAGACTTACTCAAAACGGTCACCGTGACCTTGAATACGTCTGAGCCAACTGGGTTCTCTAACTTCAGGGAGTATTCCGCCGAGTCTTCAACAACAGACTTCGGTATAGTCAAAGTGACGGTTTCTGATGTGAACTCTGCACGATATCGGTCCCCGAGTGTTATGGTTTCCTGATCTTTGTACCACGTAAACGTCGGTGCAGGTGTCGCTTTGTAGACGCAGGTGATAGTAACACAGTCTTCTTCGGTCACTGTGAAATCCTTGGGTCCACTGAGAATTTTTGGTCCTTCTGCGTATAAAATTCAGGATAAACTCATCATGGTTTCGCGCACACACATACAGACAGAAATCACATCCTTTCCATTACAGAAACCATTACAAGTGACATTTTTATCTTATGCCAATTATGAAAAACACAACGAGCATACACATGAATCTGTACAAAAATATATCAATTCAAAAATTACTGAAGGCCTATTGTTTTGCTTGGTGAAAAATCTCTGCCAACATAGAAATTAATCATAATATGAGAATTATGTTCTGCCATGGTTAACCCACAATTAAGGTCAGCTTATTAAAGCTTTGGAGATTAGCTAATACAGAAACAGAGGATTTCTTGTTTTTTTCTGAACTGATTAATTAATATAACATCTTAAGCCTATAGTATTATTCTAACTCTATATTGTTACATTGGTCTAATACTGTAGCTGATTAATACATATCTCTTACCTGTATTCTTTACTTTTCACACAGATCATCACATTAAGGGTACAGAAAGGCGAGATCTCACACACATACACACAGACACACACACAACAATCACTAGTACACAAATGGTTTATTATCCTCCTCTCTCTTTCTGTGTGTGTGTGTATGTGTGTGTGTAATTTAAATATTTTATTATATGTTAATTGATTTCTTGTCAGTTTCAGTCTATCACAGTCTTCACAAATTATTCCACATCCCAAACAAACACAGTACTGGGACATGTTCCACATCACCAATCAATTTGGTAGTATAAATGCCATAACATATCATTTTTGTGTTCAGTTTTCCGTTACTGACTACTCAAAATTAATACAGCTGGTGTGTTATAAAAAAAAGTCTATCATGCAGCACAACACCACACACAGCAGTTAGTGGTTCACACAATCAGTTATCTTTGTATGTGTATATTATAAGCAGCTACACACGATTATTCATGCGTTTTCTAAAAAGCATCAACAAAACGTTTATAACAATATAGTTGTTGTCCAAATAAGACTACAGATACACATCTACTGACATCAATCAAACCACAGCAAACAAACACAGCAAACAAACCACAGCAAACCAACTCAGCAAACAAACACAGCAAATCCATTTATCAGGTAATAATAACAACCTGGAATTTTATTAGTATTTCAAATATAAGCAAATTAATACTAATTCTGATCCTACATCAGCCAAGTACCAATCACCAATCATGCCCCAGAAAATGAAATGGATAAAAAGCAGATGAAATCACATCTGCTTAGTTTTGATTATAAATGTGACAATTCCTGGCCTTGGCACTTGGCAATGAGTCAGCAAACATTAGAGATGAAGATTAAAAAATACTAGATTATAGCACAAAGTCTTGTACACAATAAAAACATAGTCCCTTGATCGCAATTGAACTACTTTCAATGCATATATCACTGCATCATACAGCTGCTGCCCTTTTTTCATCAAATTCTAGACCTAGATGTTACACAATTCGATGTAAATCTGATATAAATGGAATGATGACAGTTAACATGCTGACAATACATTATCATCTGTCAACAATTATTATCAGTAAAAGCTGACCTCACATGCGAGTAATAACATAACAGTAAAAGTAATTACAGATGAATACAGATTTCCAATATGTACATGATATAAGTTGGATAAAAAAAACAAAAAAAAACGTGCTAATAAATGTATGCATGTGTGTGCATCTATACATCTGCGCATGTGCACGCACACATACACACACACACACATGAAACAAAAACCTAACTTCCTTGATAAAATCCTAAACAAAGACAATTCATTCTTTTTGATTCGTTGTAAAACATAAAATATTGTTAACATCATATTAAAGGAATACATACAAAATCTGTGTTAAATTTGGAATTGGTTCTATGTACTACATTTTAACTAAATTTCAAGAATCCATACTTTCACACATCAAATTTTGTGATAAAACCACTGAAATAAAACAAATTTCAATGGTTCAATTTTTAAAATAGAAGGCAGGGAAGAATATGTGTGTGTATTCTTATATATATATATATATATAAAACAAATAAAAATAAAAACACTGTGAGAGGGATTTCCATTTTCATTATATTCTCTTGGACAAAGTTTATTTGTGTTCATGGCAGTTCATGAATAATTATGTCAGTATGGTGTCCAAACACTTGTCAAAACATAATAATCTATAGAAAACACTAATCTATTTTGATGATATATTGGTGAATCTGATGGGTTAAAGCATGTATTCTTGTAACTCTACCTCTGTATACATTTATACACAACCTCACAAAACATCTTGGCACGCGTAATTTGCATAATTCTACGTCTATTTAAAACACACCGAGATACATTAGAACATTCTCACAATGGTAACATATCACATGAGGCACTGTGAGTATGCACATCTGCATGCGCATGTACACCTATCCCTGTACACATATTTCCTATATACATAATCATCGGCATCACCTTTATCACATACTGGCCACTTTTCCACAAGAATGATCAAGTAGATCATAGTCACACTTAGATTCCCCATATACTATAAGAAGAGGCACCAACGTTTCTAAAGTTATCAACGATCTAATCATAAGCCAACTATCACTGCAATAAGCAGCACAATGATTAGAAGAGCAAGTGTCATTAATACAAAGCTGGCAAAATGTGCAGAGAGATTCAAAACAATGGCCAACATTACCACAATATACACAAACATGTCTTGGCTAATGATGGATTTGGTTTTCCTCATCTCTACTTGGCTACAAACTGCTGAGGATGACAATTGTGATTTTGATTTCACCAACTCACTTCCTACATTAAGACGTTTATCACAAACTGAATATTCTTTCACAACTTTGTTACAGTGCCCGATTTCTGAAATGTGCACATCAACTGCGCCATTACTTGAATGATCCTCTGATTGGTGGGATTCAAACTGTAGATGACCAATAGAAGCACACCTAACATCAATAGGATGGGTATCTACAGACAGTGAAGTGTTGGTGTCTGTATCGGACAACTGACCAGTACTACTCATTACAGTGGAGCTACTATAGTTAGATGCTATATTATCAGCGAGTCTTTCATACGTAATCTCCATATGACAGCCTAACTCAGAGGATCTATCTAGACAGTCTATGCCAATTAGCCTATCTCCATCACTAGTAAATGAGGAATCCGAATCCAGATCTGAGTTTATATGACTACCTTCTTTATAATAAGCCTGTTGTATACTACTCATAGCATTACTGTCACTTATTGAAGAAGCAACAACTTTTTTGCATTCAGCTTCGTTAAATGATGCAAGTGAAGATGTGGTATGACACTGTACTTCAGGAGAATGAGTCTTAAAAGGGCATGATGTCTGAAATAAAACTAATTGGTTTATCTGGTGATCATGTGATCTCCTACTAGCATCGAATTGGCTGGTTTCAGTAGAGCATGAACAGTTATCGGGTTTTGACCACTGACATACAGAAACTGGGAAATGAACATTTGAGTCAGATGAACGCAGATTAACTTCAGCAGGTGCAACTTGCAAGGCAGTGATGGAGAAACTTGGTTTATTAGCTAAAGCAGAACAATGCACACCTGAAACATATATTATTAAACAACTTCACAAATAACATCTTAAACAGGACAACTTTTATGGGAAATGAAATTTATACAGATAACGCAAAACGAACAGGAAAAAAAAGATCTGGTAATTAATTATAATAACAATAAAATATGAAAAAAATATATTAAGCTCCAAAAGGTGGTTTATTTAAATGTTAAAGTATAACATAATGTTCTTAATAGAGGAGACACAGTGAATAAACAGACTGATCATGCTATAATAACCATTACCTGTGGTCAATAGTAAGGAGTAGAAACAGAATAGGGATGCTTTTATAAGGAAATTAATTACATCGTAAATGTGACAGCAATAATCCAAAAAGTGAACCATTTTCTGCTTCCGTTTACTTCAGAGATGGTGATAGCTGGTCATTACATAAATATTAAAAGCCACTGAAATAAGCCTCACTGTCAAGCCAGTCATGACCACTTATCTAATCATACTATGTGTTGGTCCTCCATACTAACTGTTCGGTGTACTAAGCAGGCAGCAAGCAGTTGGTTATATGAGATAAAACACAAAAGAGTGATTAACGAAATGACAGTATTACCTATTTGACAAAAATACCATTGAATTAAAATCAAAATGACCCGAGAAACTGTGTACATAACAGACAACACAATCGTGGTACATAATTTGACAACAAATTCGGAAACAGAATGAGTATATGCGTGTGTACAAGACTTTCTTCTACTAGATAATACACATAACACTACCAGTCTTCAACATGCCAGCACACTATACAGTAGCTGCATATATTACTGTCAAACATGCATCGCTGACCAATGACCTGCCAGTGTAGCTGTTAGTATAACAATGTTCCCAAGAACCGAACTCTAAGAATGCATTTTCACAGTGACATACAATTACTATTAGAGCAGCTTATCCACGGGTGGTAGATAGAATGAATTGTGAAACCCGAGCTCAAATGATGTAGTTTAAAAAAAACTTATTTACTATCACATGTTGGGATAACCCCAGGTAGCGACAACATAGTAACAACCAATTAAGCGATATCATATTTGTTTAAAATATGTGAACTATTAATGATTGGGGAGGCCACTTTAAGTGGGCTTTTTGTTAACATGGGTTGTCATGCTGATATGTTTTACTGTGATGGAAAACTGATCTTTACTGTAATCAGATGTCACTGTGTTTGAATAGGTTTTATATATGTGCAAATAAATAAACTATATATATATATATATATATATATATATATATATATATATAAAATCATGCCAGACAGAGTGTTTTTATCTACAGTCTTATATATATATATATATATATATATATATATATATATATATATATATAACAGCTGTCAGTAAATTGGATATACAATTAGTAATGACCTCTTTGTTACTGATGAGGAATTGACTTCTAACATAACACATGCCAGAAGACCATGGTAAAGAACAAACACAATGAAACACAATGACAAAACAAGTGACAAACCTTGTGGAAGCATCTTTGCTGTAGTTTTAGCCTCACCGACTGGGTTTGTGATTTTGCACAAATATTCCATTTCTGTGTCATCCATCGTGACCTGTGACACAGTTAACGATGTAATCATTTCGTGACTCTCGACGTGATATTTCTCGCATTCCCATACGTCGACACCTGAGATGTACCATTTTGGCTCAGGCTGTGGGATCCCAGCAAAAGTGCACTCAAATGTGGCAGTGTCTGTGAGCATAACACTCATATCGACTAGTGGTTTTGTGAATGTGGGTGGCTCATAGATGATTGTGACATCCGCAGAACACGTGCACTCGCCAAACTCATTAGTCACACGTAGCATGTACGTGGCATTGTCTTCAATGATGCTTGTATCAACAGTCAGGGTGATGATTGTTTCTGAGAAGTCAATACTGAAACAGAATCGATTCCATTCAATTGGATATATTTCATTTGGTGTGATTGCGTGTGTGCATGCTTTAAAATTTCAGATCTGCTTCCAGAAATTTTCTTAAACAACTATATTACACAAAAAGGTTACTTTCTGTGTATAATGAAGATGACATCATATGCAAGAACCTTTCTATACAACTCTTATATGTGTGTAAACATAAACAAAATGCTTCAAACCAGAAGCAAATGGCACCATGTCTGTGTAAATAAACACTGACAGACAATGAGAAAAACAACTACTCAAAACGTTTGGTCATGAATTTGTATATACAAATATGGAGTTAATAATATAGTTCAGTTTAAACCAATAAATAATTAATAAAGATTCTGTAAACATCCCGTTAAGGCAATAATACAAAACAAAGATTTAGAAAATGAGAAAACAACTGAAAGGTTCCTACACTGGACTATAAGTTCTCCAACGTAATTCTTTATGAAGTGAAGCAACATTGTAAAATTATCTACATACATGTATCTCATGTCTGTAATCTCCACCTCATTTTTGTACCATTTGAAGCTTGGCTTCGATTCAGCTGGCTCAAGTTCAGCCTCCAGCTTAAATGGCTGGCCAAGTGTGATGTTCAGAGTAGTTAAGGCATGCTTAAAATGTGGTGCTTCACCAGTCTGCATAAATCACATCAACATAATTCATTTAGATGTTATGGAATGGCATCATGGCGATCATCTAACAAATACTATTATAATAATTTATTCGTCTATTCATGTAAATGTAACATTTCTTTATTAATTCGTATTAAAGATATAAAAGCCACTAAAATAAGAAATATATACCATTCGTTGTTAAATAATGTTTGTTTTCATAATTATGGAAATAATTTATGGAAAATGTCTCTTTATCTGTCTGACTGTGATTCCACGTCTACATGGCTAAGAGATCATTAAAATTTCCAGATGCCAATGTCAATAAAGGAAACCAATCAACACACAGCCAATACAACTAACCTTGTTTATATAGATAAAGAATTCCGAATGCTCAAAGGTATCATGCTCTTTTAGTTCTATACGTAACTCTACATCTACTGTGACAGGCTTTGACAGATACTGTAAACATCACACATACACAAAAGCATTGTTAAACATCATGCTACCAACATCACACATATATCAGTCTTTGTTAAACATCATGCTACCAACATCACACATACACCATAAGTGCTTGGTTAAACATCATGCTACCACTATATAAGATCTGTTAATCTGCAGCCCACAACCATACACACTAACAGAAGTTTTGGATTGAGACAGACCATCACCACTCATTAGTGTCATTTATACATCCTTGACAAGTACAGTGTACTCTCTCTCTCTCTCTATCTACCTTGCTCTAGGTATGTATAATCATATAAACATGTGCACACACACACACACACAGACACACACACAATCAGCCCCAAGTAAACTGAAATTAGTTGTTAGTATAAAGGTACACAATATATTTGTAATATAAAGAAGTAACAGTTTACATCAAGAACAGACCCGACAGAAAAATAATTCATATACAGCATGCCACATTATAAATAATTCACCTTAAAAAATAGTGAATTTGACTCCTAAATAATTTCCTAGTCCCAAGGTGCTACCTTGAAAAATTTAAGTTAGATCATATTTAAGTCACACACACACACACACACACACACACACAGGCAGGCTACCTTGACAGGTTGTTGGTTAGTATGTTTTAAATCATGCCTCTCTGTGTTAGACAACTCTCTGGCAGGCAAAACCACAGCGACCACACCACCACGTGACTCAGTTGCCACTTGAGTTATCACAGCATCCTTCACCTTGTCAATCTTCATAGTTGCTTCCTCTTCTTCCTTGGTGGTCAAAGTTTCAGAAACGGTCTCTTCCGTGATTTCTTGATGGAAAAATAAGAACAGACGGTCAATCTCACAGGTACGCTGCATGCACAGAGAATAGAAAGTGACAATGGAAGGTATCCAATTAACATTCACTATCACGGATAGGTGTACGTCTACGGATACACCAATGAGCCACCCACAATATATAATCCAAACAGTGACATTCCGAAATTTCTATGCCATTTGAAGATGCTGCAATTATAATTTTGCCACACACTGCCACAATGAGGTCGCTTAAGCCACTGAGAACCTTCCAGCTCCAACACAGCAATGCCACAGAGTGATGATGGTGGTGGTATTTAACTGTTAGTGTTACTGAATAAATTGGCAATTGGCGAGCACTCTGATAGTAAATCCACTCCACCCTCCCCTTTGAGTGTCAAGAAGTCTTCAGCGTTGTCATTGTTTTTGGACAAATGACTGGCTATTAACCCTTAAACTGTCAAGGAGATCACAGTCATATAGGTATGATTAAAATACTACATCATCTCTTTCAGCTTTTTGACAGAAATCAAATTGGTTTTATAAATTGATGTGGGTTACCCCCAAGATGAACTGATACAAGATATGCATCTGGTATGGGTAAACATATCTTTCTAATGTGAAAGTGAACCACCAAGTCGGCCAACATCTTCATAATTTTTTACCTGTCCAAATGTATTTTTTCTGCTATCATGTTTATGTATAGATGGTTTTCTGGCCATATTTCACTCAAAACTAATAAAAAGAATATCTCATTTGTTATATTACTGCACTTTACTATTGCTAGTCAGAGCACTAGTAACACTAACAAATCACACTGTGGTCATTATTATTTCTTTCTAAATATATTTCTTACTAATGCCAATGACTTCCTCAGTATCATCTTCCTCCTCCTCCTCCTCATCATCATCATTTTTTAAATATAGGATACACTAATTCCTCACCTGGCTACCACTGATTATTTATGTTCATTTAGCACAAAACTGTCATTAGCATTAGGAGTGGTTTCGTTAAGAAATAAAGTACGGGGGGCCAACAAAAATACCAGCGTCAGATACTGGTAGGTATCAAGGGTCTACAATGGCATAAAGCGGCATTGCAAACGAAAGTAGTCAGGTCTCTAAACTTGAGAGTGGGCAGGTCAAATGAGTCGGGTACCGGCTTCTAACAAAATCACTGATTAGTTGATCTGAATCATCAGACAAGAAAAGGGTTAACTATCAGGTTAAGGTGGTCAGAACTTGTGCCTTCATTATCTATTTATTACCAAGTTTATCTATCTATTAAGCAGCCAGCTACTGTACAAATATGTCCACTTTAAAGTAACCATCATACATCTACTGATTAACATCTGCTAAGAGGGTAAGAGGGTAAAGTTCAATTTCTGCTTTGACAACAACGAGAATAGACTATTTACACGTCCTGTATAATATCTGGCATACAGATGGGGGAATTACGTGTTCCTGCTATTTAGAGGACATTTATCTTTTACGAAAGCAAAACTATCAGATCACTCCAACAGATTGTCAGCCTTCTGTACAATAAATCTAATAACAGGATGGAGTGCTTCACTTAAAGAGGCACACCCACAAAAAATAACATCAAACTCCAATCTACAAACTGTTGACATATATTACAACCAATTTATCGATAACAATTATGCATGTACGCTGAATTAGCATTCAAGGTATAATCTTAAGAATTGTTTCAAGGTTAAGTGTGTTTGAAGAAGTTAAACTGTTAATATACTTCATAAAAAACAGACAATAAGTAGAACATAAAGCAAATATAACACAGTAACAGATGATAATCTGAACTATGGGAGATCAATAATAATTCAATCAGATCAAAGAAAACATTACATGCAACAATAAAAGGGGGGGCTCTACATATTTTGTGTATGTGTGTGTGTATATATGTGTGTGTGTGTGTGTGTGTGTGTGTGTGGTGTGTGTGTGTGTGTGTGTGTGTGTGTGTGTGTGTGTGTGTGTGTTAATAGGTGTAAAAGGGTTTACAATTTGTTTATTGACATGAGAAAAATATGTTCATAAAGATCTTTACCTGGTACATAAAAAACACATTTCAGCTGTAAATTTAAAAGATAAAATTTCTGCTGCCTTTGAAAAACAAACCAATATTATATATGGATTTATTGTAAAATCTACATTGATTGAATTTGAAAGTTCTGCTTCAAATTCACTTGAAACAATACTTGTAGTTGATCAATACAAACAACATTCGGTAGTATTGAACTCAGTTGGGGCTGTGATTAACAATGGTGACATGTTAATTAATTAGTAGAGGTGTACACGGCAACTCACCAATCACAGTTAGGAGGGCAGAAGCTTCAACCATGCCGGAGTGGTCAGAGGCTCGGACTGTATAACAGCCCTCATCCTCTGGGAAGGCTTCGGGGAGATAAAGTGAGTAACATCCAGTGTCATTATCATGCTCAAGGGTGTACACTTCATCGTCCATGATTGGACGTCCCTGGAAGAACCACAGGATCGAGGGGGATGAAAAGTCAGAGAGGCGACATGTGAATCGTGCACTCTCACCTTCTGTTACTGTTAGATCAACAGGCTTCTCAACCATCTGGATTTTCTGAAATGAATGTGATAAACATACAGATTTTGACTTAAATAAATAATATGGATCACACATAAAAGTGGTGACCAACAGCAATAAATGAACTACTATTTAATGTTATCATACAACAAACAAAACTTAATAAAAGGTTATCATCTGGTACAATTATGTAAAAATAGCAATGGCAACATGCATGATCAGGAGTGATGACAGTTATAAAAAGGGGACATATTTATAAAGATGTCACTACTATTAGAGAAGGTTTATTTATAAGCCACACACAGTTAACATCTGTCTGACAGAAAGGAGAGAACTCAAGAAGGCAAAAACAATTCATGCACCAGTGGGAAGCAATATCTTAGAAAGGATAAGAAATGCAGATCAAAGATATCAGTTTAAAAACACTAACTAATAATAAATAGGAACCAATAAATTGGGAATAACCTTTGGCAAACAAGGGGACAGTGTTTAAAATACTGTACTGTCAGAAACTGAGTATATATATAATCTATTGTTTACTTCTCCTCAAGAAAATAATCTCACTGTAATCTTTATTTAAAACACACAAAGTATTACGAAACTAGTGTGTGCGTGTATGTGTGTGTGTGTGTATGTGTGTGCATGCATGTGTATGTGTGAATACATATATTGTAGTCTGTCTGTCCGTCCGTCCATCCATCAATCTGCCTACTTGACTAATAATGCAAAATCATTACAAACTGAAATTTTTCTAAACATCAAATCAACATTTACACATGGAGAAAACGAAAGATACAAAACATGCAAAACATGCAAACCTCTACTTGTTTATGCTTCATTAATCCACGAGAGTCATGCCTTGGGGGTGTAATAGTAGCATGCAGTACGGATGTTGTTTTCACAGGACTCTGTTGTTCAGATGGTGGAGCAATCTTTGATGAGCTTACCTCTTCTACAACTTCCTCTTTCTTTTCTTCCTCTTCCCTGCAAAAATAAATTCTGTTTACGCTGTCCATCTAACATCAGAATATACACATTTGAACATCTGGAATGGGTCAGTCTCGGGTCAAGTTAGCTAAGTTTCTAAACAATTAACTGGTGTGACTTCCTGGTAACCAATACTTTGACATCTGTAGTATACTCCACAACTGTCACATCCAATATATTGGACTAATACTATGCTGCATATTCAGCTCAATGCGAATCAATTTTAATGCAAGACTAATCTGAATCACCAATCATCCATTTCTTCACCTAATTATCTCTTTATATAGTTTTCTGCTTTTAATCCAGTCTCGGAATGGCGCCTCTTTTTGGGTCAGTCTGGTGGCACGAAAATGCTCTTAAAAATCTATCACTGATAAGTCATTTTCATGGCTTGGTGTTTATTCACAATATAGATAGGTTATTTATGAGTCTGGTATGTTTCCTGAACCAACTCCAGCAAAGTTCTAGCTGCAGCATGAAAACCAATCTTGTTCCTTAAGTTTATCTGATATTTACATAATATTGGCTGCCGCTATAAAATTTGTTCATAATACATATAAAATAATGTAAATCAAATTCAGCAAGCTATTTTTATTATAGAACATCAACTAAACTATTTAGTGATAATTTTATAAAAACCATATTACTTACTTCTTAACCTTTTTCAGTGTTGCTTTCAAATCAACTTTCTTCTTTACTTCTGTCGATATAAATAAGATAAAACATAAAAATAGTCACATATATAAACATAGCCATTTTCTTTCCAGTTTTATTCTGGCTGCAAAGTAGTATTTTAATAATGACCTTTGTAATTAGATTATTATAATACAACAATTAAAACAAAGTAGATACAGAAAAGAAGACCAATTAATGTTATTAAGGATGCCTCATATATATTTAATATTATTTTCAACTTGAGGAATTCTTTTTAAAAGACAAATGATAGTTTCCATAAATTAATATCATAGCTACCACTAACTAGAATTCATACAAGATTATGCAAGAAGTTGATAACACACACACACACACACACACACACATACTTAAAAATATATCAATATACTGATAAAAACAGGAGCAAGATTTAGAATGAACAAAGAAAAGTGCTATACTTTCCTGTAAAGTTATCATCCTGTGATGAAGCTCAGCAGAGTGCAGAAAGACAAACAGAGTGCAGTGCAGTGCATAGAGGATGCAAGAGTGCTGCTACCTAGTGAGTATGTGCTAATAAAGTAGGTCAATCAGGACCAGAATTATAAAGTAGAAGGTGGATAGATCGGGAAGTAAACCAGTTACTGTATCAGGTGGTGACCAGACTACAGCCATAGAGCGGCACTATATTTAGTGAGAGCACTTGCGCAGAGAATGTTAACGCAGCGTACAGCAAGCCAAAGTTTTCACATTGTTAAAAATTAGATGAACCACACAGGCACAAGTAACACATACACCCTATACAGGTCTAATCCCAGATTATCAGGCAGGGAACAGCTTTAGATAACAATTTTCACAATGTTAGCCAATAATAAAGAATTTGCTAAGACACTCTAGAATTTATATAGGGTGTTATGTGCTATGGTAGAGATACCTCAAACAAAACAAAAATGAAGCATTAGAGAACATTATATAAAGGGTGTGCACTTCTGAAAAAGAATCTCCACACAGTGTTATAATAGAGGAAATGGAAGCTCAGTATTAGAATAAGCCTCTGTGGTAGACATACGTATTTCATAGTACCAATATCAGTCTAGATTTTTACCTAAGACTGAGTGCAGACTATACTGCAATTATTTACCATAAACTACCTGGATTATGTCATTGGGTTAATTTACCTTTGACAACCATAGAAACAACAGCTTTTGTTTCCCCAAGTTCATTCTTGGCCTGTAACTTGTATTTTCCAGCATCAGACAACTGGACATTGTGTACAGTAAGACAGGTGAAGTAGGTGTTAGCCTCTTGTTTGAGTTCCACCTCATAATGCTCACTACTCTCAATAATGATCTCATCCTTGTACCATATAATCTGTCAAAAAAAGTTACACATACTAATATTTTTGCATACATGTGTACATATATACATATACATTAACACACACACACACACACACACACACACACTGATACATGTAAACCATAATATACCCTAACACTTGTACAGCGAATGCAGTAATAGTCACCAGTTTTACAATTCTACATATCTACATCACAGCTTGTATCTCTCTCATTTATGAAATAATCACAGTACACTACCTTCTCTATATTTTCAAATAATAAGTCTCATTGTTAACAATAGGATTTACCTCTGGTGTTGGATTGGCGACCAGTGTACATTCAAAGACTACATCGACGCCTTCGTCAACAACTTGAGCTTTAGGTTTTTTGATGACAGATGGAGCGACATGTTCATCCCGTTCTGGCTTCTTCTCAGGGACTGGTGCTATAAAGATAACAAATATTCAAGATCAAGATAGGTAATACTTTTAGCTACCAATATATGGTGATGTTCCTTATTTCCATTTATAGGCACTTTCCATAATACATGTACATTATTCTAGTTCACATAAATAGTTAACATATTGAGGGCAAACAGTACAAATGCAAGGCAACATAAGTTCTGTTTCAAAACTTAATTTTGACTGAGGTCATGGCACTCATGGTAAGTGACCTTTTTCAGCTGTGGTCAGAAAATACAAAATACTTATCATACTGTAAATGGTCAGTTAGTCAAGGGACTTCTACTATACATGCACACAAACAAAATAAACATTCCACAGCATCAATGCTACAAAGGCAACAGGAGCTAGAAATCTAGCATACGCAATACCCTTTCTATACATAACCAACCTTCAACAATAACATCACATGAGCAAGTAGCGGTACCATGCAGGTTTTTGGCCACAACAGTATAACGGCCATTATCTTCAGGGTAGACTTCCTTAATGACGAGAGAACAGACATTATCATCTTCATAAAACTGCATGAAGTCTGGTGAAGGACGGAGAAGTGTGCTCTCTCTAAACCATGTAATGTTTGGTCGAGGCCAACCAGATATCTTACAGTTCAACTGGACTGATGAACCATCAATCACCACCTGCGATGACAGGGACTCGCTAAACACAGGTGGTGCACCCTCACGCGTCAAATCCTCTTCGGCCACTGGGGACAACAAACACCATGCTGGGTTACAAGGGAGGGTCATGGCAATAGTAATAAACACACAGAAATAACATGCAAACACGAATTAACAATTATCATGCAAAACTTCTCACAACAGCTGACATTTTGATTTTTTTAAGCCTTGCATGGCTTCATCAAACAAGAAAAAGGTCTGACTGAACAGTAAAGAATCGGACTGCCATAGCTTACTTGATTCGCTTGGCAATTTTGCAATCCAGTTTTGTAGCTCTTCTTGCACCATGCGATCGTATTCCATTTTCTCTTTCAAATAATTGCCAGGCACCCAGCCAACTCGGTTGTTAAACAATTTCCTCACCATCCACCAATCATCCTGGCTGTTGTCAATCACTTCCACGTTCTCGCCTTCATGCAGCGAGAGTACTTCATCAGCTTCTGGTTCATAGGCACAAATTGCCCTGTACAACGTTTGTTCTGATTCAAGACTGATAGAACCTTCTGGGAGCAAGATGATGTCACCCGATTCTGTTGTGTCCATCGATTGGTTGAGTGACCGCAGAGATGTCGCTGGTGATTGAGGCACAAGAAGGGACGATTCTACATCATTAACTGACATCTCTCGACCAAGTTTGTGAGTAACCAATGTATCTTCCTTCTCTATTTTCGTCCTTGATTCACTGAGTTTGGTCTCAGTCTCCACCTGACTGCTTTCCTCAACTGAGACACCACCATGCTCAGACAGCTCCATTCTAACAGTCCGTGTTTGTTTCACCTTCGAGTGTATGGTCACCTCATCGTGAACCTCACACTCAGTGGTTTTGTACGTCTTGTCAGCCTCCAGATGTAGGGTCATCATAGAGCTTGAACGAGATGGAACGTCCACTGGCTTCACCGTAATGATTTCTTCACTATTCTCCTTTGGTTGGTGCATGTGTCACTGACATGGCAGCATGTCTTTCATGGCCTATCAGCACAAATCCCTCATCATCAACCATCTGATCCTCAACTGACTGTGTATATGTCACCTCTCTGCTCACTTCGGACAATACTGCCTTATCATCATCATCATCATCATTACTAACATCTCTTACTTCCTTGTTTTGTGAGGTAACTACAGTCAGTGTACTGTCTTTGTATTCATCATCTGAAGGCTTCACATCAAAATGATTCCAATCTACTTTTAAATTAGAGGCCCTCTCTTGGTCTTCTTTCCACATCTGTTGTTGATTACCAGACTCATCACCATCATCTTCACCATCATGTTTTTCCTTATCGTCAGGTATCTCCTCACAACTGTCTTCAAGCTTCTCAACACGTTCTTCTTCCTCATCAGTGATGAAAGATGTGGATTCTTCATCATACTCTGAAGACATTGGTAACTTTTCAGTCACCAGACCTACTTGCGATGTATCTCTTTCTGCATTTTGAATGTGGCCAAGACCAGCATCCGACTTCCTCTTGAATCTAGCCTCTATGGCTTCAGTAATCTTCGAGAACATCCCACTATCATCATCATCATCATCATCAACCTTTAGATCCAGAACGGACGGCTGCTTTGCTGGGTCATGACAACTCGCCTCCTCAGTAGTAAAAGCTGGTTGATCCAAAGCTTCAGAAAATATTCCAGTTGCTATTTCAATTTCTGGATTCTCAGACTTAACATGTTCAAATGGTTCAGCTTCATCTTTGGTGACAGCCTTTGGTTTATCCACCTGAACAAATATACCTGTGTCCAGTCTGATCTCAGAATGAGTTTCTTCCATACATTCGGGTCCTGATTCATCTGTTAGTTTTGTATGTGGAGTATTGAGCACAACAGAATCAGCACTCGATTCACTGTCCGAGGGAATGCTGTCATCTTCTGGAAGGTTTCACAAGAACACACAAACATGCACGGTGGTTGTTATAAACAGAGGATAAACAACAAAACATTCAGCTGAAAACATGAATCAGTCATGCTATAAATTCAGGATCAATTTTGAACAATTGGTTAAAGGATGATTAACAGCTCAGAAGATCACATCTACTGCTTTATCACTGTATGGTCAACTAATCTGGATATAGATATTCATCACTTGAATAAATTAGAGAATAATACAAATTCATAATTAGTTAGCTCCAAAACTATCCAAAACCATTCTTTTGTTCTTCAACAAGGAGAAAAGTAAAACAGGTTTATAGATACTAAGTTGACCGGACAGTTTAGTTAAGAGTAATATCACTCAGACCTGGTTTTTTTTACCAGCATCTTATATTATACTGACATTGTGATATTTCTGGTGTTGAATGGCAAGGCATTCCAATCAAAATCTTAGTTACACTTCGATGCAGAAATATTATCAACACTTCAAAAACGGACTCACAGAGCAACACACATTAACATGCAAATAGGATCAACAAGCTGCAATATTGTGTTAAGAGTGAATCTCAAACACAGACACTGACTGACCTTTCACTTCTTCTTCTACCTCTTTGACAATTTCTTCCTTGACCTCCTCTTTCAGGGTAAAATCAACCTCATCGGTGACTTCCTCTTTGGCCTCCGGTTTTACAGTAAGATCCACAGTCTCCTCTTCCAAGGTGATGACCTGTGGCTGTTCAGTAACTGACACTTCCTCTGTTGGCCTATTACAAAGTTTTCAAAGAGACTTAAATTACTAAACAACATGGAATGAGTTTGAACACAATTCGACAAATGAAAAACGCTCCTGTAATGTGGCCACTTTTGTACGCATTGTAGACTAAATACGCTGAGCGATGATCCTCAGAGGTAATGACACAAAGTGAAAGATAAAATATCCTCCAGGTATTGCCATGCAGGATGTAAACTCAAGTTGCAGAGATCTAGGGCTAGTTGCACCATAAGTTCAGCTATGGAGTACCCCTCTATTTAACAAATGACTGTCCAGCTTTAGAAAGTAATACAACTCTCACACACACACACACACACACACACACACACTTATGGTATGGTCAAATAGTGTTTGTTATTTTATCAACAACAGATATTCTGTTTATATACCACACCTCTTAATAATTTCCATTAAATATAAGACAATAAAATCACGTATAACATCATGTTTACAGCATCACTCACCCTGGTGCTACTTCAGTCACTTGTTCAATGGTTGTCACTGTATAGTGGAATAAGTGAAGAAACAAGGTCATAAGTAAACATTCAGCATGAATCTAATAGTGTTTTGTTTAACACAGACATTAGACTTTCTCAACTGGGTTGGTTAGGTCACATCAGGGTAACTAACACAAAGGTCACAACCTCATGTTTAAAAAAATATAATTTTTCAGATAAAAGAAATAAACTTGATTAACAGTGACTTTATTTCTAAAGGCGTGACCAGTGTTTTCAACATTGCACACAAGAGGGGAGCCAGTAATCTCACACTAATAAGGAATATCTAGGTGTCATGTAGGAGTGGGTTGGTAACAAATGGAAAAATAATTATTAACATGGACAAGTTCCACAATATTGCTTATAGTGGATGTACATATTAATCAAACTGACAAATACAATAACACGAGGAACACTTTTATTAAACACAGTATACAAGGGTGACAAATACAGTGTGTGTGTGTGTGTGTGTGTGTGTGTGTGCATGCTTTTGTTTTTATTATAGTTAGTCGTACAAGTATTATTATTGAAGCAATCACCCATCTTGCCATGTATGCCTGTGAATAACAAAGAACGAATCAGGTAAAAGGAGTCCACAGTGACAATGACACATAAACAGACACTGATGTACAGATGCACAAAGACAGCATACACCTAGTTAACATCACCTTCAACTAACACAATAAAACATGATGCAACAAGTGAGTACATGATCAACACTACAGCTCTCCAATTTAACCAATTTTGAACAAAACTGTTAATGTCAACTTCCAATGGTCTTAACTATCTCAACCCAAATAGGTTATTAGAAGCTTGTATACATGGATGTAAAAGTTGCACAAAAGCTGTAATGCTGATGTAACATTATGAAAGCTAACATTACAGTATATCTAAATATTATTTTAGATCTAATCATTATTAATATTAATGCAAGGTACAGCAAAAGATATGACTTTTACACTTAGTCAACAGACTATGACCAGTTACTAATCTTTCTGTTGCTGTAGTATATATAAAATTAATACAAAGCACGAACAGTGCAAGAAATAACGAGCAAATTAATTAATTGAACAAAAAGTTAAAAACAGCCTAGATCAATTATTAACACCAATTAAAACCAAAAATATTAAAATAAACATGTTCACTAAGCAGTCTTTTTTTAAATAATGCATAATAAATACTAAAACACTTGTACTAAATTGTTTATGTTACAAGTGTAACATACCTTGTAGCATAGTTTGGACATGTTACTTAGTAATTCAGCAAAATGGTCAGAACAAAATGTGTTACACCTAGAACATGTTCACTAAATCTTAGTACAAGCAGCAGAAATAATATAAATAAAGATAAGCTGAAATGTGCAAAAGATAAATTGCTGCTAAAACATAACTGGAACATAAAATGATTAGCTGATAATGTGAATGAACTATAGAACAAAAATCATTTTATTTCAGATATAGCCGAGATACAACATAAGCAAGCATTTGAAAAGAGAACTAAATACAAGAAAATAAAATAATAAAATAAAAATGAACGCAAGAAAAATCAGCAGCAACACAATGCATAAAATCTTTTATTTCAAATGTAATATAAGTACAAATGAAGTAAAAATTTTAAGAAATAAAAATTAATGCCATGCACATCACAATATTATTGAGTGTAGTCTACAAATTGCAAATACATCAAGAGATTTATTTCACAACTGCACGGAACTGTATTAAGTACACAATGCAAAGTGGTAAAACTATTAATTACAACTATTACAACATTGATAACAAAATACAATCAATGGAAAAATTAAATAAAACAAATCTGCAAATATAATAAAAAATGAAAATAAAGAATTAAAAAAATTATCTGAAGAATAGCAAGGGAGACGCAGGACCATCTTATCTAAAGCCCAACTTGAAATGCAATGTTAGGTTACATAGAAAGAATATTTGTAAACAGAATAAAAGTACAAAAAAATGTTCTGAAAATATTCCAAGCTGCCATTGAAGTGAGTTGAATCAAGAAAACATAAGAAACACAAATGAAAATGCATTTATTTGCCACAACTTCTTATACAAAATAAACACAAATAAATTAAACTGAATGGGTTAATAAAATGAAACAAAAATGAGAGTATTATGATAATAAAAGCTTTATGTTGAGGCTTTATGTTGCTGACCGCATTAAAAAATGTTCATGCCTCCTAAATCCTGGTTACTATTACAATGGTTAACATACCTCATCATGTGCTATGCTTGCATCATACAAAACAACTACTTTAAAGTCTAGACACAAAGCTAACTACATTTAGACTGCCTCCTGATAGTTATGTCTGTAAAAGTTTACTACATCAGACGAAGGAACACAGATGTAACATTACATCTGTTGCTAACCGCATTAAAAAATGTTCATGCCTCCTAAATCCTGGTTACTATTACAATGGTTAACATACCTCATCATGTGCTATGCTTGCATCATACAAAACAACAGCATGAAAGAAAAATATCTATAATACAAAATATAAATTATGACACAATAAATGTATCACTGTCAGATGCAACACAGTATTAAAATATTATGCAAATTAAATATTAAAACTATGCATATTAAAACTGCATGAGTAACAGCAAATAATAAGAAAATAGCTTAAAATATGAGTACAGTATATTGCATTTCATTCCAATATTTTAACAAAAATATATTGTAGTAAAAAAACAACAACAGCTTTTTAATACATGCACAACATATTTTATTCTAGTACAAAATGCATAAATTATAAGGAATGTACATATAATTACACAACATTCTAGATAAGATTAAATAACAATCAATAAGTTAATAATGATAAACCACAAATTAAATCTCATACTTTTAATATTAATGTTCACAAGGTACATTATGGACTGATTCCAACAGAGTCATACCATACAATGTTACAATTTCAAAAGGATGTATAGTCTCACCTTCACATGGCATGAGATGCTTTATGATGGGCTTCTCAGTTTCTGTGGTTTCTTCTGAAGTATGTTCCAAAACAACAGTTTCAGAATCGATGACAGAGAAGTCATGTTTCACATCTGAAACCAAAGGTTCCACTGGCTGAAGTGAACTGACGTCAAACACAATATTAGCATCCATTGTGGGCTGTACTATCTCAGAATGGTGCAGATCCTCAGCCACTTGATCTGTGATCTCGTCAGGTTGGGATATCTCTGACAGAACATCTGACTCTGAGATCGTATCAGGCTGTGCTGCTCTAATGAAGACCTCAGCTGAGGTCAGATCTGGCTCCTGCGTAACTGTATATGTTTCCACTACAGATTCAGCAGGCAAGGAAATCTCATCACTTTCAACCACAAAATCTTTAATAATGGCTTCTGATGGTTTCTCTACATACACATCACCTTTATTTTCTGGATGAATTTTTGCAACCAAACTCTCTTTAGATATTTCATGAACAGATTCAGTCATTTCAGTTTCTGGTTTCATTTCAATCTCAGCAATCTGAGTATCATATGACACTTCTGGTGACTGAATAACTGCAGTTGAACCATCAAACTGAATTTCAGATACTTCAGCTGCTTCACTTGGTTTCACAACTAGTTCAGTACTAGTATCTTGTGGTTGGAGTTCTTGCACCAACTCCTCAATCTGAGTTTCAGGTTTTTCTCCAACTGATAGGGTAGTGACCTGTACTTCATAAGACGAAGGCTGAATCTGTTCACCCTCTGGCAGAATTTGTTCATGCACAATTTCTTCAGAAATGTCTTCTCTGTCCTCTAAGGTCATTGTTTCAGCAACATCATGAACTTCAGCCACTTCCTGAGGTTGAATTTCTACTCCTGTTAGTTGTTTTATCTCTTCCACTTCACCAAAATCTCTAACTGTATCAGGTTGTTCTTCATGTAGTTCTTCAACTTGTCCTGCTGTAAGCTGAACAGGTTTCTGTTCTGATACACGTTCTTCAGGTGTGGATTGAATTTCAATGCTGATGGTCTCTCTTGATACATCCTGCATAGGTTCAACTGTCTCGGTTTCTGGTTTTATTTCCACCTCAGCAATCTGAGCATCATATTGTACTTCTGTTGGCTGCATTTCTGCAGTTGAAACATCAAACTGAACTTCAGATACTTCAGCTGTTTCACTAGGTTTCACAACTAGCTCAGTACTAATAACATCTGGTTGGAGTTCTTGCACCAACTCCTCAATCTGAGTTTCAGGTTTTTCTCCAACTGATAGGGTAGTGACCTGTACTTCATAAGACGAAGGCTGAATCTGTTCACCCTCTGGCAGAATTTGTTCATGCACAATTTCTTCAGAAATGTCTTCTCTGTCCTCTAAGGTCATGGTTTCAGCAACATCATGAACTTCAGCCAGCTCCTGAGGTTGAATTTCTACTCCTGTTAGTTGTTTTATCTCTTCCACTTCACCAAAATCTCTAACTGTATCAGGTTGTTCTTCATGTAGTTCTTCAACTTGTCCTGCTGTAAGCTGAACAGGTTTCTGTTCTGATACACGTTCTTCAGGTGTGGATTGAATTTCAATGCTGATGGTCTCTCTTGATACATCCTGCATAGGTTCAACTGTCTCGGTTTCTGGTTTTATTTCCACCTCAGCAATCTGAGCATCATATTGTACTTCTGTTGGCTGCATTACTGCAGTTGAAACATCAAACTGAACTTCAGATACTTCAGCTGTTTCACTAGGTTTTACAACTAGCTCAGTACTAATGACCTCTGGTTGGAGTTCTTGCACCAACTCCTCAATCTGAGTATCTGCTTTCAGTTCAACATGCAGTTGAGTAACATCAGTTTCTTCTTCCAGTTGTGCAGTTTTAGTGACAGCCACATCTACAACTTTCACATCCTCTGACTCCTTTAGTTCCTCCTCTGTGACAGCCTCTTTCTTAATTATAATGATTCTGCTCTCATCCTGCTTTGTTTCAATACCACTAGCAGTAATATGAAATTCAACATCCTGTTGTGACACTTCATGTTTATGGCCCACAGCCACAGTTTCCTGAATGTACTGTCCTGGCAATTTCATTTCTAATTTTGAAGTTTCTTGTTTATCAACAGAAGGTGCAACATCAACCTGCAACATCTGTTGTTCTTCCTTCTGCTTGACCAAAATTGCTTCTTTGGATGTAAATGGGATAATACTTTCTGATATGTGTTCTTCTGTATGAACAGGTTTTACACTCATCTCTGCTGTAGAACCTTCTAGTGTGGACTCCTCAGCTTTAAGTAGAAAACCTTTTTGGAAAATGACTCCTGTAACAACTTTTTCATGTTCAAGTAATTCTGGTTGTTTTTCAACCTGAATATCTGGAACAACTAACTCAACCTGTGAGGGCAAAATAATCTCTTCTGATTGGACAGTTGTGTCAGATAAATAATCTGGTTGAGTGTCAGCAGACACTATGCCAACCAGGGTTTCAGGGTGCATTTCAAGTTGGGCTTTACTGGTTTCAAGGGGTATTACATGGGATAACAAAGTCTCACCTGTTTCAGAGACAAGCCTTTCAGCAGTGACTTCAGGCTTCATTTCCATCCGTTGCTCACTAATTTGCATTTCGGGAGTAATTATTACATCAGCCAATGAAATGTCAGTTTGAATTTCTTTAGGCAAAATTTCTCCCATTTCAACAATGATGCCTTCAGCCACTGTTTCAGGCTTGATGTCTTGGGTTATTTGCTGAACTTGCATTTCTGGTGTTTCTTGAATTTCAGCAGTAGCAATGTCTAGCTGAATTTCGGATGGTTGAATCTCTTCCTTTTCCAGTTGCACTTCTTCCTCTTTAACCATTTCAGGTTGTAATTCCTGGCTCATTTCAGTAATCTTTGTTTGTGGCTGGTCACTGGTCTCAACTGTTATCATGTGTTCAACGTCCAACGGCTGTACTTCTTCAGTCATCTGGAAAGTGAATTCTTCGGTTGTTGCTTCAGGCATATCTTGCTGAATGATTTCTTCAACTTCAGTCATAGGTTTTGTTGTTACACTAACCACCGGAAAATCAAATTCAATATCTGATGGTTCCACTGTCTCATCTGCATCAAAGAAGATATCTTCGGCAACATCTTCTTTCTGATCAGCTGATGTTGCCTCTTCAATTAGCATTTCAGGTTGTAATTCTACAGCTGCAGTTGTGGTGTCTGCAGTAACTTCCTCAGGATGCAGATCTTGCTGTGGCTGGACCACCAGATCTTCACTGACAGTTTCATGTCCTACTACATCCACCACTTCCAAAGCTTGCATTTCTGGTTGCTTTGTTAGTTCTGCCATTGTTGTGTCCATCACCACATCTATTGGCTGCATTTCCAAATCTGATTCAACACAGACCTCTTCTGTAACAGTTTCAGGTTTCAATTCTTCAATCAACTGTTTAGCCTGAGTTTCAGGCATATCTTCAACTGCAGCTGTTGACACATCAACAGAAATCACTGACGGTTTAATAGGTTCCTTCAAATCAACCGACATAGCTTCAGTAATGCACTCAATTTTCATCACTTCAGTCACTTCAGGTGTTTGAGACTCTGGTGTAACCTGGAGCCTGATGGTTGATGTATCCAATGATATATGTGATGGCTGAATTTCTACTCTACTCTCAGACAGTACCTCCTCACTTGCTGTTTCAGGCTGCAACTCAGCTGTAGCTTCCTGAACTAGCATTTCAGGCACGTCCTTAATATCAGCAGTGGTTACTTGTAACTGTACTTCACTGGGATATAAACTGTCACTAGTTTCCAATTGAACTCCTTCACTAACAATTTCAGATGACAGTTCAACATGTTGTTCAGTTGTTTCTGTCATGGGAACAATTGCTACGTCTGCAACCGATATTTCTTTCATTACTTCCACTGAAACAACTTCCTCTCCTGGCTTGGTATCAAATGCAACAATAGTTTCTGGGCTAATTCGTTCAGTTCTTTCTATCACCTCAGTCACAGGTTCAGGTTTGATAACAGCAGTTGATATATCTGATTGAATTTCTGAAGGAATTAATTCTTCTTCCTGTGGAGTTAGCTCTTCTGATACAACATCTGGCCTTATTTCACTAGTAATTTCCTGCACTTGAATTTCGGGTTTCATTTCAATGTTAGCTGTGGAAATATCAAATTCAACAGCTTGTGGCTTAACTTCCTTTCCAGTTGGAATAACCACATCCTCAGAAATTGTTTCGGGTTTAACTTCACTGGTAATTTCTAAAACCTGAGTTTCTGGTTTCATTCCAATACCAGCGGTAGCCATACCAAACTGCACCTCTTGAAGGGCTATTTCTTGTCCTGTTTGTATAACAACATCTTCACTGACAGTTTCCTGTTTTACTTCAGTTGTTGTTTCTTGGACCTGAGTTTCTGGCTTCTTTTCAATACCAGCTGTGGTAATATCAAACTGAACTTCCTGAGGAGTAATTTCTTGTCCTGCCTGAATAATGACATCCTCAGTAACAGTTTCTTGTTTGACTTCACTTGTTGTTTCTTGCACCTGGGTTTCAGGTTTCATTTCAATGCCAGCAGTGGAAATATCAAATTCAACTGCTTGTGGTTGCACTTCCTCACCAGCTGGTACAACAATTTCCTGTGAAACAGTTTCAGGTTTCATTTCTGTTGTAACTTCTTGTACTTGGGTTTCAGGTTTCATTTCAATACCAGCTGTGGAAATATCAAATTCAACTGCTTGTGGTTTCACTTCTTCTCCAGCTGGAATAATAACTTCCTGGGAAACTGTTTCCAGTGTAACTTCACTTGTAACTTCTTGCACCTGAGTTTCTGGTTTCATTTCAATACCAGCTGTTGATATATCAAATTCAACTGATTGTGGTTGCACTTCCTCTCCAACTGGAATAATAATTTCGTGTGAAACTGTTTCTGGCTTAACTTCACTTGTCACTTCTTGAACTTGAGTTTCAGGTTTCATTTCAATGCCAGCAGTGGAAATATCAAATTCAATGGCTTGTGGATGCACTTCCTCTCCAGCTGGTACAACAATTTCCTGTGAAACAGTTTCAGGTTTAATTTCTGTTGTAACCTCCTGTACTTGAGTTTCAGGTTTCATTTCAATACCAGCTGTAGAAATATCAAATTCAACTGCTTGCGGTTTCACTTCTTCTCCAGCTGGAATAATAACTTCCTGGGAAACTGTTTCCAGTGTAACTTCACTTGTAACTTCTTGCACCTGAGTTTCTGGTTTCATTTCAATACCAGCTGTTGATATATCAAATTCAACTGATTGTGGTTGCACTTCCTCTCCAACTGGAATAATAATTTCTTGTGAAACTGTTTCTGGCTTAACTTCACTTGTCACTTCTTGAACTTGAGTTTCAGGTTTCATTTCAATACCAGCTGTAGAAATATCAAACTTAATGGCTTGTGGATGTTCACTTCTTCTCCAGCTGGTACAACAATTTCCTGTGAAACAGTTTCAGGTTTAATTTCTGTTGTAACCTCCTGTACCTTTAGTTTCAGGTTTCATTTCAATACCAGCTGTGGAAATTTCGATTTCAACTGCTTCTGGTTTCACTTCATCGCCAGCTGGAATAATAACATCCTTGGAAATTGTTTCCAGCATAACTTCACTTGTAACTTCTTGCACCTGAGTTTCTGGTTTCATTTCAATGCCAGCTGTAGAAATATCAAACTGCACTTCTTGTGGAGTTATCTCTTGTCCTGATTGTATAACAACTTCTTCAATGACAGTTTCTTGTTTAACTTCAGTTGTTGTTTCTTGTACCTGAGTTTCTGGTTTCATTTCAATACCAGCTGTGGAAATTTCGATTTCAACTGCTTCTGGTTTCACTTCCTCACCAGCTGGAATAATAACATCCTTGGAAATTGTTTCCAGCTTAACTTCACTTGTAACTTCTTGCACCTGAGTTTCTGGTTTCATTTCAATGCCAGCAGTGGATATATCAAATTCAACTGCTTGCTGAGTTTCCTTCATCCAGCTGGAATAATAACATTCTTGTGAAACTGTTTCAGTTTAACTTCAGTTGTAACTTCTTGCACCTGAGTTTCTGGTTTCATTTCAATCCAGCTGTAGAAATATCAAATTCAACTGCTTGTGAGTTTCCTTCCTCCCGTGGAATAACAACTTCCTTGAAATGTTTCAGTTTACTTGTAACTTCTTGTACCTGAGTTTCTGGTTTCATTTCAATACCAGCTGTGGAAATTTCGATTTCAACTGCTTCTGGTTTCACTTCCTCACCAGCTGGAATAATAACATCCTTGGAAATTGTTTCCAGCGTAACTTCACTTGTAACTTCTTGCACCTGAGTTTCTGGTTTCATTTCAATGCCAGCAGTGGATATATCAAATTCAACTGCTCGTGCTTGCAGTTCCTCACCAGCTGGAATAATAATTTCTTGTGAAACCATTTCAGGTTTAATTTCTGTTGTAACTTCTTGTACTTGGGTTTCTGGTTTCATTTCAATACCAGCTGTAGAAATATCAAATTCAACTGCTTGCAGTTTCACTTCTTCTCCCGCTGGAATAACAACTTCCTGGGAAACTGTTTCCAGCATAACTTCACTTGTAATTTCTTGCACCTGAGTTTCTGGTTTCATTTCAATACCAGCTGTTGATATATCAAATTCAACTGCTTGCGGTTTCACTTCTTCTCCAGCTGGAATAATAACTTCCTGGGAAACTGTTTCCAGTGTAACTTCACTTGTAACTTCTTGCACCTGAGTTTCTGGTTTCATTTCAATACCAGCTGTTGATATATCAAATTCAACTGATTGTGGTTGCACTTCCTCTCCAACTGGAATAATAAGTTCTTGTGAAACTGTTTCTGGCTTAACTTCACTTGTCACTTCTTGAACTTGAGTTTCAGGTTTCATTTCAATGCCAGCAGTGGAAATATCAAATTCAATGGCTTGTGGTTGCACTTCCTCACCAGCTGGTACAACAACTTCCTGTGAAACAGTTTCAGGTTTCATTTCTGTTGTAACCTCCTGTACTTGAGTTTCAGGTTTCATTTTAATACCAGCTGTAGAAATATCAAATTCAACTGCTTGCGGTTTCACTTCTTCTCCAGCTGGAATAATAACTTCCTGGGAAACTGTTTCCAGTGTAACTTCACTTGTAACTTCTTGCACCTGAGTTTCTGGTTTCATTTCAATACCAGCTGTTGATATATCAAATTCAACTGATTGAGGTTTCACTTCCTCTCCAACTGGAATAATAATTTCGTGTGAAACTGTTTCTGGCTTAACTTCACTTGTCACTTCTTGAACTTGAGTTTCAGGTTTCATTTCAATGCCAGCGGTGGAAATATCAAACTGAACCTCCTGAGGGATAATTTCTTGTCCTGTCTGAATAACAACTTCTTCAATGACAGTTTCTTGTTTAACTTCTGTTGTTATTTCTTGCACCTGAGTTTCTGGTTTCATTTCAATTCCAGCTGTTGATATATCAAATTCAACTGCTTGTGGTTTCACCTCCTCTCCTATAGGAATCACTATTTCTTGAGAAACTGTTTCTGGTTTAATTTCTGTTGTATTTTCTTCAACTTGACTTTCTGGTTTCATTTCAATACCAGCTGTAGAAATATTTAACAGTATTTCTTGTGGAGTTATCTCTTGTCCTGTTTGCATAACAACTTCTTCAGTGACAGTTTCTTGTTTAACTTCAGTTGTTGTTTCTTGTACCTGAGTTTCTGGTTTCATTTCAATACCAGCCGTGGATATTTCAAATTCAACTGATTGTGGTTTCACTTCCTCTCCAGTTAGAAGAACCATTTCATGTGAAACTATTTCTGGCTTAACTTCAGTTATGATTTCTTGAACCTGAGTTTCAGGTTTCATTTCAATACCAGCTGTAGAAATATCAAACTGTACTTCTTGGGCAGTGATTTCTTGTCCTGGCTGAATAACAATTTCTTCAGTTACAGTTTCATCTTTCACTTCAGTTGTTGTTTCTTGTACTTGAGTTTCTGGTTTTACCTGAATTCTGGCTGTAGATATTTCATATTCTACTGCCTCTGGTTTTACTTCCCGTCCTAGTGGAATAACAATTTCCTGTGAAACAGTTTCAGGCTTAACTTCAGCTGTGATCTCTTTCACATGAATTTGTGGTTTCATTTCAATGCCAGCCGTAGATATTTCAAATTTCACTGCTTCAGGTTTAACCTCTTCACCAGCTGGAATGGTTACTTCCTGTGAAATTGTTTCTGACTTGATTACAGTTGTCATTTCTTGTACTTTTGTTTCCGGTTTTATTTTTATGTCAGCTGTGGAAATTTCAAATTCAATTTCCTGGGGCTTAATCTCCTGACCAGCAAGAAGAACAAGTTCCTGTGAAACAGTTTCCTGTTTTATATCACTTGTGACTTCTTGTACTTGAGTTTCTGGCTTCATTTGAGTGCCAGCCATTGATATTTCAATCTCAACTGTTTCTGGCTTGAGCTCCTGACCAGGCTGAATAACAATTTCCTCAGTAATATTTTCTCCCTCAACTTCCTGTACAATTTCTTTGACCTGAGTAGTAAGTTTTTCATCTACTTGAGCTATTGCTACTTCTACCGGTACCTCAGTTGCCTGTGGCTCGTGACCACTTAGTGTTGTTACTTGTTCTGTCACAGTTTCAGGACTTACACGTTGTGTTACTTCCTGCACCTGTGTTTCAGGCATAACATTAATGCCAGCCGTTGATATGTCAACAGTGACATCAGATGCCTTTGCCTCTTCCCCAACTGGGATAATTATTTGTTCTGAAACACTCTCAGGGCTAACCACATCAGACAGTTCATCAATTTGGGACTGGGGTTGGGGTTCAAATTCAGCTTTCGTAACACCTATGAGGATTTCACTCGGTAACACAATCTCACCTGTTTGTGCAGTTATCCCCTCAGCAGTAGATTCTGGTAGGACTTGGGCCTGTTGTTCAGTTACCTGTGATTCCAGCTTAAGTTGTACCTCAATTACTGCAGTCTCTGGCTTCACCTCCTGAGGCTGGACCTCCTCTCCTGGTTGGATGACAATACCCTCTGCCACTGTCTCTGGCTGTACCTGCTGTGTTACTTCTGTAACCTGTATGACGGGCTTAGCCTCAAGTTCTGCAACAGATGTATCAATGTGTACATCAGTCGGGACCACACCAACACCAGAGGGGACAAGGACTTCTTCTGTTACCATCTCTGGCTGCACTTCCTGGGTTGACTGCTGAACCTGAGTCATGGGCTTTGAAACAGTATCTATGGTGGCTGCTTCGGATTGTACTTCAGAAGGTGCAATCTGACCAGGTTGTGAGACAACTCCAGATACAATAGTTTCAGGCTTCAGCTCTTGAGTAACTTCAGTCACCTGCGTAGTTGGCTTCTCTTTAATATCAGCTTTGGAGATCTCTATTTTAACCTCTGAAGCAGCCAGCTCTTGACCAGGCTGAACCACAACTTCTTCTGTCACAGTTTCTGGACTAACACGATGAGAAACCTCAAGTACAAGCGACTCTGGCTTTTCTTGCACGCCAGCCTTGGAAATATCAAACTGTACTTCACCTGGCTGAATTTCCTCCTGTTTCTGAACAACAACACCTTCCGTAATAGTTTCAGGGCTGATTCGCTGTGTAACTTCTTGCACTTGGGTTTCAGGTTTCTTTTCAATTTCTGCAGTTGTGACATCCAACCGCATTTCAGCTGGTTGTATTTCCTGTCCAGCTTGAATGATTTCTTCAGTTATTGTTTCTGGTTTTACTTCATGTACCACTTCTTGAACCTTGGTTTCTGGTTGCATTTGAACACCAGCAGTGGAAATTTCAGATGGTATTTCCTCAGGCTTAATTTCTTGGCTTGTTTGGATGATAACTCCCTCAATGACAGTTTCTTGCTTTACTTCAGCCATTGTTTCATGCACCTGAGTTTCTGGTTTGACTTGAATCCCAGCTTTGGATATTTCAAATTCAACTGCCTTTGGTTTCACTTCTTCACCAATGGGAATAGTGATTTCCTGTGAAACAGTTTCTGGCTTAACTTCACTTGTCACTTCTTGAACCTGTGTTTCAGGTTTCATTTCAATACCAGCTGTAGAAATATCAAACTGTACTTCTTGTGGAGTTATCTCTTTTCCTGTTTGTATAACAACTTCTTCAATGACAGTTTCCTGTTTAACTTCAGATGTTGTTTCTTGTACCTGAGTTTCTGGTTTCATTTCAATACCAGCTGTGGAAATTTCAAATTCAACCGCTTCTGGTTTCACTTCCTCTCCAGCTGGAATTATCACTTCTTCTGAAACTGTTTCTGGTTTCACTTCAGTTGTAATTTCCAACACCTGAGTTTCTGGCTTCATTTCTACTCCAGCTCTGGAAATTTCAAATTCAACTGGTTGTGGCTTAACTTCCATTCCAATTGGAATAATAATTTCCTGTGAAACAGTTTCAGATTTAATATCTGTTGTAACTTCTTGTACTTGAGTTTCTGGTTTCATTTCAATTCCAGCAGTGGAAATTTCAAATTCAACTGATTGTGGTTTCACTTCTTCTCCAACTGGAATAATAATTTCTTGTGAAACTGTTTCTGGCTTAACTTCACTTGTAACTTCTTGAACCTGTGTTTCAGGTTTCATTTCAATACCAGCTGTAGAAATATCAAACTGTACTTCTTGTGCAGTTATCTCTTGTCCTGTTTGTATAACAACTTCTTCAATGACAGTTTCTTGTTTAACTTCAGATGTTGTTTCTTGCACCTGAGTTTCTGGTTTCATTTCAATACCAGCTGTGGATATCTCAAATTCAACTGCCTTTGGTTTCACTTCCTCTCCAACTGGAATTATCACTTCCTGTGAAACTGTTTCTGACTTCATTTCAGTGGTAATTTCTTGTACTTGAGTCTCTGGTTTCATTTCAACTCCAGCTGTTGAAATTTCAAATTGAACCTCTTGAGGAGCTAATTCCTGTCCTCTTTGAATAACAACTTCTTCAGTGACAATTTCTTGTTTCACTTCAGTTGTTGTTTCTTGTACTTGAGTTTCTGGTTTCATTTCAATTCCAGCTGTGGAAATATCAAATTCAACTGCTTGTGGTTTTACTTCTTCTCCAGTTGGAATCATGATTTCTTGCGAAACAACTTCAGGCTTAATTTCAGTAGTGATTTCTTGCACTTGAGTTTCTGGCTTCATTTCAATTCCAGCTGTAGAAACTTCGAAATGTACCTCCCGAGGTACTATTTCTTGTCCTGTCTGAATAACAATTTCTTCAGTGACAGTTTCTTGTTTAACTACAGCTGTTGTTTCTTCTACTTGAGTTTCCGGTTTCACCTGTATACCAGCTGTGGAAATCTCAAACTGTATTTCCTGAGGTTTGATAGCCTGACCTGCAGGAATAATAATTTCTTGTGAAACAGTCTCTTGCCTAACTTCTGTCGTAATTTCTTTCACTTGAGTTTCTGGTTTCACTTCAATGCCAGCTGTGTAAACTTCAAATTCAACTGCTTGTGGTTTCACTTCCTCTCCAACTGGAATGACCACTTCCTGTGAAACTGTTTCTGACTTAATTTCAGTTGTAATTTCTTGCACCTGGGTTTCTGGTTTCACTTCAATGCCAGCCGTGGACACTTCAAATTGTATTTCCTGGGGCTGAATTTCTTGTCCAGTTTGAATGAGGACTTCCTCCTTGACGATTTCGGGCCTTACCTCTGAAGTAATTTCAATAGTCTGTGTTACAAGTTTTGTTTCAAAGGCAGCTGTTGTGGTTTCAGCAGGCACTTGAGATGGATGTAGCTGCTGATCAGGCTGAATGACCAACTCCTGTACAAAACTCTCCCTTCTGACTTCAGTATCCAGGGTTACTTGTGCCTCTTTGTATTGTTCTTCTTTCTCTATAGTGGTTACTTCTGTGACCACTTGTTCAGTAACTGTTTCTTGCTGTTGTACATCGAATGTCATCTCTGACACCTCTCGGGTTTCCTCTTGATAAGTTAATGGTTTCATTACATCAAAGGTCACTTGTGCAGTTACAGAATCTTTGCGTGTATCAATATCAATTTTCTCAGTGACTGGCTTGGGCTGTGCCTGCAACAAGGTTGCCACCTCTGTAACATGTTTTTCTGCCTTCACCTCAACAGTGACCTCCTGTGGCTTCTGCACTTGAACAACAACTTGTTCTCTGACTGCTTCTTTTTCAGTTCGTTCTACAATTTCTGCTCTGGCAGTTGTCTCTTCAATCTTTACTTCAACTGGTGTTGCTTTGGTTCCTGCTGGAAGAACAAGTTCCTCCTGAACCTTTTCTGGACTGTGCCTTTCAACAACTTCCTTTACAAGGGACACTCGTCGCTTGCCAACTTTAACTTTGTTCCAATCAATTTCAACTTCTGTTGGCTTTGCAGTTTGTCCTTCCTGTGGAACAACCTTGTCAATAATTGTTTCTGGCTGTGCTACACTTTCCTGTGGCTGTACTCTAGATGCCTGTGGAAATTTGACAGTCACAGAACCTGTTTCCTTGGTTATTTCTTCTGGTGAAACTTGTTCACTGGGATGAAGCACTAACTCTTCTGTTATTTTCTCTGGTGAGACACGTGACTCCTGTTCTAGTACCTGGGTCTGTTTCTTGGATTCCACAGACGCTGTAGATACATCAACTTGTATTTCCTGTGCAGATATTGTTTCTCCCGTTTGTGGAAGTAGCTCAGCTTGTACATCTTCAGAAGGAATAAGTGCAGCCTGCTCTAGAACCTGGGAAGCTTCGGGCAGATCAACTGCTGCAGTAATAATTTCAGCAGCCTCCACATCAACAGCTTTTGCTAACTCAGTGGGAGCTTTCTGGATGCCTTCTTCAAAAGCCTCCGTTTTTAGTTCTGTATCTTGCACTGATGATCTTGTAGGTTTTGGCTGTGTTACAACAGCTTTTCCAGTGCCTGTTTTGGTATCTTCAGGTGCCAAGGACAATCGCCTGGCCTGTTGTATACCTTCAGCAATCTTCTCAACTTCTTGTACCTCTTTCTGAAGACCAACTCTAGTTGGTTTTGGTTGTTTGAGAAGTGCCTTGGCAGTCTGTGGGGTTACATCACCAGGTGCAACATATTCAGTTGGCATCTCTTGCAGCTCTTCAGCAGCAATACCAGCTTCTACTTGCTCTGTCTGCAGCTTAACATGAGCAGGTTTTGGCAACAGCTTGCTGGCCTGTAGATGCTTGGGGGTCTCCTCCTCCTGGGCAACAGCAATAAGTTCCATGGCCACCTCATCAGCCACAGCTTCCATGGTGACCTGGCCTGCCTGTTCTACAGCTTGAGCTGGCTTAGGTAATGCTACGGCTGCCACAGAAGTCTCATCAACTGAGACTGGTTTCTCTGTGGCAATTTCACTTTTTTCTTCAAGGGTGTGTATCTCAAAGGTGATGGTTTCAGGAGCCACCTCCTGTTCAAGTGGCTTAACCCGGGATGCCTTTGGCTGGGCAATCCTGGCTGTAGTCACTTCAGGTCTGACTTCTTTTGGCATAACAACCTCCTGAGACACAGTTGTTACAACATTTTCTGTGCTTTCCACTTCTACATCTGGAAATAAAATGTCACAAACAGCTGCTCAGCTAACTCCATATAAAGAATGCACATGAACTAACATTAAATGGATACACTGCACAAACGACAACTACAATTATCTTTATATCAAAATGAAAACTTTATTCGAAAACAAAAGCAATTAGATACTCACCACCTATGAGTTTTTGCAAGACAACACATGCTTGGTTGAGGGGAAGACAAAATAAAACCTGCATCTTGGCCTCATTTATTCATTAAAAACCGGAGCGCTGATGGCACATTGCCAAGTTATGATGAGCGATATCAACAACCCTGAATGCATTCTGGCTAGGAAATAGTGTTGACTGAGTGCCTTCAAAGTTGTTTATATGTTCTCACAAGTGAACCATTCTTCATGCGGTTACAATGCATACATGCACATTGGCACAGCACAGTCTGTATGCAGTTAGTTATAAAATAGACAACCGCAGTAACAATATGTAACATGGAATTTTTATCAGGGGTTCAGTGTGTAAGATGACTGGCTCATAAACACATAAAGACATTCCGTTTAACAAATTATATCAGTAACTTTTCAGGAATAAAGTATGAATTAATTCTTTCAAAACATGCTTGTCAAATACAGTTAATAAAAATGCACTGAAACAAGAAAAACGATAAAACAGATACAACATTAGCATGCTATTAAACATCAATAAATAAACAATGTTATTAAGACTACTGGAACAAAAGTTATCATTAAAATGCATTCGGAAAACTATAAGTGAATTCTTATACTATATGGTTCACCATTTAATTATGAGGATACAAACACTTCTTAACTTCAAACATCAGGACACAGTACTCTAATATGGGATATGAATACCACAATCTCATGCTAAACTATCGCCTCATCATTATCAGCATCCGAAATAACTATGAAAATGGCCCAAAACTTATGAAATGAGGAAACCAACATTAGGCACGATTTCAACACTGAACGGCAGCATAATGTATCTACTGGTGCTAATATTAAATACCTGATGACTGGACAGTGGTCAGTTTAACTTCCATCTTTTGTGTTGTCCTCTTGGTGATTTCAATTCGTTTTTCAGTTCTGTGATGTTCTTTAATTTCACCTTGAAATAAATAACAGACCCGGAGAATTAACAGATGTTTTTTTTTGCTAAAAGCTTTAACAAATGCAGTCACCAAACATAGATAAAATTATTGAGTTAAAACAAGATAATTCCAACACATGGGACCCAAAATCCTTTTTCCAACAGCAGCACAGTGAGCAGAGACGAGCATACCATGGCAAAACACTTGTTGGACACAAATGCATTACCTGGTGAGAAATAAGCACAGATGAACAACTTAAACAGACACAGCATTAACAAGTATACTTCAGTGTAATGTATGAGGAACATTTCCTTGTCTATGTTTACAGGTGGAAGCGTCCTTTTCCATGGGGAGTACACTAATGACTAATGAAGACAGACAAACAAAGACTAAAAAAGATGGGGACAAACATATATATATATATATATATACACAGACACAACTAGAAAGTAATGATAAGTTTTCTAAAATAATATTGACTAAATATGTTGTTATTATCTTTTTTGGCCCTTAATGATCCACATCCACATATAAAATATGGCTGTCTTTTTTTATCAATTATGTATGATGTTTTAAGGAAGTAGCAAACTATTTGAGTCGAATAATTTTATACATACATACTGTATGTTCTTTGTTTCATTTTACAGTTGACATTATACTAGGATTTGCAACACAAATGCCTTTAAGAAGAAAGTAAGCTCAACATGTTTTTATAAGATACAGATGATTTATATTTTGCATCATATGCATATGTTTAGCCAATTTTCTTATTAATGTATGCATGTATGTGTGTGTGTGTGTGTGTGTGTGTGTGTGTGTGTGTGTGTGTGTGTGTGTGTGTGTGTGTGTGTACACGTCCACACGTGATAAGGATATTCACTTAATAATGAAGAAATCGTAGATAAATATGTGCCATGTTCTGTAAAATGTTTGAAACAAGAAGCAACATCTCTTTACGGTGTGACAAGCTTGTGATATTTGCTGCAAATGTACTTGTAGAGGTAAATGACAAGATATTTGGGATTCAATGCATGCACAGCACTACATTAGTACAGCATATACAGAACTAGATCCAGTACTGAAAACATAGAAATCCAGAATGACTACACAGAGCAGCATCATTCATATAACTGCCAACTTAGGAAAGATTAAACATACTTTGTTTCAGAGAACTAAAACCAGGCTTATTACGCTTCTAAATCTTATGGGCTCCTTACATTTAATCAAAACAATTGATTGGTTCTATATTTAATGCGAGACACTTGCATAAACAAATACTGATACCCTTTAAAACAGAAGTAATAACTTAAGTTAAATGAACTCCTAAACCTGGCTTTAATTCTGATACTAAGTAAGTAATTGCTGAGGAACTTACCCATCTGCTTAACACACAGTGATTTTGTACACAGTCAAAACCCAGTACAGTATCAATCTTAAAACATAATGGCAAATGGCCATGGCCAAAATTTTAAATTGCCACCTGAATTTCCTTAATTTTGTTCTTGATTTTGACAAAAAGTTTTAGCATTACTCAAAAATATTTACCTAGAGCATCTGAACGATTCACAAAGAAAATGCGTATCTACTATGCAATGTAATATAATATCACCTTTATGGATTATACAAATATGAACATTATAAAATATTTTTAACTCTTCTTTTGAAGACTTGATAATCCGAACATTTCATAGATGAAAATCACAATATATTCTACAATTGAATAATCAACTTTGTAAAGTTTCTTTGACTTTTTGGTGGCAATTCTATGATGGTAAAAATCATAATTATTTGTCATAACACTGTCAATAATCGCTGTGTACAAATACTGGCTGGGATTTTCTGTACTCAGACTGAACACAAACCATGCACAGATTAGACACAAGCAGGAGCACCATCTGCAATGGTAAAAGAAGGCTAAGAGCATACAATATCCATTAGAAATCAACACAAAATCACAAAAAGACATAAAACAAAATAAATAAAATGGATTTCAACACATAAAATGAAACATTCAGAGCTTTTTCTTGGCACTGAATGGACATATTAATTGGCAAAATAAACACTGTGACTAAAGTTTACATATTAAGAAACTCAGACATCAAATGTACAAGGTGGAATTCATACACGACACTGATGTTATCAAGATAAGGCTGCCAAATTGCTGAGATAAATGCAATCACCTCTTTAAAAGAAAAAGAATATGTATGTATGTATGTATGTATGTATCTATGTTTGCATGCATGTATGTATGTATGATGTGCAGATGCTGGGTATAGTTCAATAAGCAGGGAAGAAGCACAACATTTAACATTTTAAATGATGGCATGAAAGGGTAACATGAACTACGTAATATTAGACACAAAACTGGATTGGCATTATAAGCAGAAGGAGACAAACACAGCACGTGATCACGATACTTCTGCAATTTTTCCAGTCTATATTCATTAATTCTACAAATAGTTATGTTACATTTTATTGCCTGTGTTTGACTCCATGATTTAGGAAATGACATAGTATCACACCTAAGACTGCCTGTCAGTTGGCAGGTGACAGAAAGGCAACCAATCAGTGACATGATAACACTTATTCCAACCAATCGTATGTCTTTAAACATAATGAAGTTAATTCTGAACACTTGGGAAGTGAATACAGACGTGAAGTGCTCCAAGAAGTGGGAACATGTTAAAAGAACAATTAATGACAGAGAAGATGAACAGATTTGGTCTGTGCACGTGTTGCTTCTTCAATCATGCTCGATCACTGCACTATCGCACAAAAGAGCATTTATAGATTTGCAAAGATTTATTTCAGGATAAGGTCCACCACGACATAACAGTGCTAACCAATGAAGTCACACTAGCCAATGGATTAAAAAACCAGATCACCAATCATTAACCATCTTGAATCAGTTGTAAAATCTAGATACGTTACATATCATCATTATACATCAGGCCATTTTCCAACAATACCACAGGACACAAAATGAAGTCTGAACTTCACATTCACTGTTGCCATGATTAACTCACCTGCCAACTTTACTAAACAATCTTGTGTATGATTGGTTAAACAGATACATATCATGACCATAGTTACTCAAAATATGTTTGGCTGATGCCAGGGAAAATTGTCAAAGTAGCCATGCACTGACTTTGAAAAAGATATTCAAGGCAACACATATTCAAAAGCAGCAACTAAAAGTTGCAGATATGTCCAACCAAAGTTATCATGTGGGGCATGAATTACACCATGCAATTCCCCCCCCCCAAAAAAAAAACCCAATGGAAAAATTTGTATGGTTATTAATGGTTACAGATGTAAATTACAAATGAGGTTGTCTTGAGCAACTCATGAATATATTTGTAGGCAGACACCACGTCACACATTTTGAGTAAATATGGTGCACAAAGCACATAAACAGGAACACAGGCAAACATTAATAAATAATAAAAACGACGTTTACATGTACCCAATTAATCTAACCAAATAATAATTGTATAAAGAGATGTGACAATAATCTACTGTCTCCAAATCTAGTCCAAAACATCACTATTGCTGATTTTGGGAAATATCTATCACAGATCCACATACTGTATCTGTACTCTATTACAGGATTAAGCATCAGTTCGATAACAATACCATACAATGAAGAAATTATTCTGAAATCCAAAGACGACAAAAATAGATAAATCTTCACACAATCACTTCAATTAACAAAAAGAGTTTATGTTTAGCCGCAGTTACAGTGCTTCATCCGTCTCTTGTATCATTTACGATAAAACAGTCGCAAATACTTAGGTCAAGACTTCGACGTGGTCGTGTGACTTCAAGGGTAAAAACTCCTGAATTGACTCACTAACTCCAAGCTCATGTAATTAGTGTTATGGCATAAGAGAGTCTATTATTATGGTTTTAGGGTGAGAAACTATAAAGCCCCTATGGTTATCGTTCTAAAGATTGAAGCTCTACAGTTGCTGGCAAATATACAAAATAAATAAGTAAAAGGCCAGAATTATTTAATACGTATACATATACAGGCTTAGAGAGTAGTGACTCTGATCCAGGTTACAGTGGCAATGAATCAAGACATACATATATAACAGCGAGCTGCACAATAAAAGCAAAGCATCATGGGACTTTAAAATACTTCACTAACAACGTCCAACTGAACACGATGTTTAACGTCTATCAGGTGCTTCTTTCAAAGTGAAAACAATGACCTCAGAACGACAAAAATGAAGTCACAGCAGGTGGAAAAGGTGCACAAACAAAAATGCAAACTGCGTGCGAAAAGTGTTAATGATGAAATGGTTTTAGTTCCGTTTAAGAGAAGACAAAAACGTTTTAAATGACAGCAAAAAGATCACCAAAAGTAGGTATCCCATGAAGCTTTGCTACAGTTGAGCAAGTAGACAGGAAATATAGCACTAGGTTGTACTACAGTGAACAGAAATGGGCCAGTGAACATGTGAACTCTTCCTGGCCAATCAGAATCTGTTTTTGGCAGCCATACTGATAATGACATCGCAATCCATTCTCGGTTTGGTTACCCTGTGGTAACTGCTTGTTATGGCTAGACCAGAGCTATGTTGGCAGACATCAGGGGTTGCTTCCAACATTTCGTATCTCATGCTTCTGACTTCCAACTTATCATGAAGGCCTAGCCATTGGGGGACTTGTTTGTTCAATATCGAAATGTTACCACACAGAATGGACAAAACCTGAAAGAGGGTCTTCCTGTCATCATTTGTTTTGACAGGCTTGATACTTATAGCATGGCTGCCTATAATCAGCTACTGATTGACTGTAAGAAATGGCACAAGAATATAGCTGTCATGTCTGATTAATTGCTTAAGCCATCTGGGCATCAGCAACAGGTTCATCATCATCATTTGATGCTGGCAGAGAGAGCTGCTTTGGTTCTTTCCATTTGAAGTGCATTTCAATCTCAACCTGATAATATTCCTCCAATATCACTTGCTCTACTGCGCTGATAAGCTCTATACAGAAAAGGGAAGTTCAAAGGTCAAACATAATGAAATAGCTTCAGAATAAATAATCGGGGTTAGAGAAAATACAACATGAATAATTATCAGGCAACCATCACATCAAGCATGATAAATAGGTCACTTATAAACAAGTAAGTTGGATTTAACAAAACTGCAGAACATTTCAAATTAACATTCCAATTCAAACAGGAGCTGTTAAAAATGGGTTAAACAAGATAAATGCTTTTAAATATTATTAAAAAATACAAGGCACCATGTAGCCATCCATGATCTAACATCAATAATCAAATAACAGCAACAATAATAATAATAATAATAACAATAATTAGCCATTTCTATAACATAAATTCCAAAACAAAATGTTCTGATATACTTGAAAAGGACATTAAATTATTTTACATTACATACACCTATCTAAATTGCCAGACACTAAAATAATGCTTAATAATATTTATGGCATATTTATAATAGCATACATAGTAAAAGTTCTGATGTTTATTATTACCCTGCACTTAAATGATGATGGTCCACAGAATGGTGTCATGTTGTCATATCACAGCATAGCATCAACACATTTAAAACATATTAGAAATAATAATGCCTAATCATTCTCACAAATGGTTGTGTTAACAAAGTGTATCACAGTCAGTCATGGACGATTGCATTACACGGGTGCCAATCAACAGCAACTGCTGTTGTCTGATCACCGCCATGAATCATGTCCTTGGTGAGATGATGGGCTGCTCAAGACTTGAAACAGATCTCAATTGGGCAAGAACTGTTATGTGTTATCCATGCAGGGTGTGTTAGCTTAATGCATATGCCAATCAGTACATGATTGGGCAGATGCATAAATTGGTTATTTCCAAATGAACTGAAACATTTCACATAAAAGACAAACTGAATTAGACATTTAAGATGGCAAATGGTCACTAATACTGACTAAGAAGCCAGTCCTATGCTCTGCTGAACAACTGCTACAAAATAAGAAAGATCTGAAGATGTCATTTCATAATCATCATAAATTGATAACATTTTCAATGCCAATACAAAAGCATATGAAAAACGAAATTGATAACAGAGCACTCAAAATCTCTTTTACAGACTAAGCTGAAAAGGGAACACATATTCTAGTTACTACATTGGCAAAAGCATGCTGCACTGTATGTCTACAGAGTGACACTGCCATACTCATGGTTTTGGTATGATCTTTGCTCATGCCATGATAGCTAAACCAGTACAGCTGCTTACTTTCGACGAGGAGTTCAGCCCAAGTTGTAGCTACACCAAGTTCATTGCGGGCCTCACAGACGTATTCTGCTTCATCTTCAAGTCGCACTTTATCAATGAATAGAGTGCAGAGACCCTTGTCATAGGTGATCTGTGTGTGATCTGTGTGTGTAAGCTTCTTACCATCCTGATTTAAAGCAATAACAGTTGATTAGATCACCAGCAATAACATTTGTGGCAACAGATTACTAGACTTAATAATTCAACCATATTATTTCTTCAATTTGTCATTATTCGATAGCACAATACCTGCAGCCATGTTATTTCTGGTTCAGGGAATCCAATCACCTCACACATAAGTTTCACAGGCATTGACTCAAATATTTCTTTGTGTTCCAACTGGCTGACAAATTTTGGGGCTTCTGGTCCAGATGGTACATACTCTAGAATATGCAAAGCATCAAACCAAATAAACATAAATTTATCAAAAGTTCAAGCTGATTTTTTCTTCTTTCAAAATGGTAACAAAATTTGAGGATGGAGACACCAACACCATACCTTGTCTGACCATCTTCTCCTTCTTCACTTTTAGAGACAGATCAACTTCCACCTTCTTGAATTCTTCTGTAATCTTCTCCCGTCTCTCAGAGCGCACACCACTGTGACGACGAGCTACTATGGTCTCCTCAGTGGGTGACGTTGGTTCAGATTCACTCGCAGAGGCAGCTAAATGACGAAGAGCAGACAATAACCAGTGCATCATTATCAAATGGGAGAGAATGAGTAAGTGCTTTATTTAGCCCCAGTTACGGTCACAGCTAGCCGAGTGGTCGACTAACACAGCGATGAACCATAGATGAAATAATCAACAAACACAAGCAACAATGGGATTTGAACCCATGACCTAGTGTGTGGGGAGTGACTTGTGTGAAACAAGCACCAACCCACTCAATGAAACTACATAACAGATTTACAGTTAGTCTTCCATTTATTAATATAGTTTTGCGATATCAATCCAATATCAGTTACTAATATCACTTACTTCTGATACATTTGACTCCACACTCATAATTGACTGACATAACTGTGAATGATTGGACAACAGATATACCATTGGTCAAAGACGAACAAAACATCTTACAACACAAGGCAATATTTCATAACATACTAACACATTAAATAAAGTGCCTGCTATTGTTTTGTTTTTTCACTCTTCTCAAATGTGCCAGCTTCCAAATGTCAGTAATTTCACATTAAAATGTTTTTAAAGTCTCAAAAGTTAACATATTTCTCCAAATAAAAAAAAAGATAATATTAGATAAATCTGCTCATCAGTGTAGAACACACATCAGTGAGAGAGCATGGTTTGTTTTGTAATTAGCAGATCATTTTAGAATGTAGTCAGACCATAAGCTTGTTCAGTTATCATTATGTGGTAATCATGACTAGTATTTTTTAACCATATACCGTAGGTCCAGGCCATTAAGCCGAGGTCATTTTTCAGACCTAAAATATCACCATTTATGGTAGTACCGTTCATTAAGCAGTATTTCCAGGTGACGTTTTGAATGCAGGAATTAGTTTTATTTTCATAATTCGTACCAATGTCTTTTGTATACTCTCAATAGATCAAAAGCAAATTATAACGAGCGTTTACACAACTGTTGGCACATACACAGGACCGCAAACTTAAATTAACAGCATGATTAAACATTCAATGAACTGCATATGAAGTCAATTACTTAGAAATAATTAGACATATTGTCAATTACTACTGTCTCTGAGCCTTTGATGGTACGTTTTGGTAACTAACACGGCAATAACTGAGACAATTTAAATTACCGGTATATGCAGTCAGTTAGTAACTATAATTCTCTCTCTACTGGAAATTAATTAATTAATCAGCAATTATCCCGTTATTAGTATAAATATTCCCAGACAAAATATGTATATAGGGGCACCCCAATGAGTAATGTCTATGCTGCCAAATGAACGAGATACGATGCTCTTGGGTATGGAATGTCTTGGGTACCAGTTGTCTTGTTACCGACGCTGCCTTCGTTCAACATTTATCCATAATTACAAAAATTAGATAATTCTACATTTAAATATTATAAAGCCATCATCAACTTATTTCAATTCTATTTTCACTCCATGACTGCATGAGTTTAAATCAATATCTGAAAATGATGATTGATGTCGATTTGCATCTAGATCTAGACTAGAGTGAGAGTCTAGATGGCTGGGACCTACAGTATATCATATTGTAAAGAGTTTTACCATACTAAACGTTTATATCTCTCTCAACTAATTTAATAAAATCAAAAACTATACTAATACTTACGTAATACTGTAAGATAAGCTGTGGTGACACAGGTACCGGCTTCATTGACAGCCTTGACAGTGTATTCTCCCTCATCCTCTGGTAGCACGTCCTCAATGACTAGTGTACACACACCGTCCTCATACAGTATTTTGAAGTCCTGTGATGGCTTGATCTCTTGGCTGTCAACATACCAGGTAACCTCGGGCTGTGGTGTGCCTGTCACACGACACTCAAGGTAAGCCCTCTCACCATCACTGGTGGTCACGTCTGAGAGTGGAATCTCAAATACAGGAGCCATGAGAGAGGTGGCTGAGATCTCCATACCCTCCTTTGTGATCACTCTTGTTGTTTCCATCACCTTCTCCTTTGTCAGAATCTCCAATTCGGTCCTCTCCGTTTCAGTCACTTTCTCTCTTTCTTCAACAATCTCAGAAAATCTGCGCACCTCGGCAGCTTCTTGAGCTGCCTTTTCCATCAGCTCTACATTGGTCTCCAAGGCTTGAGTTTCTTCAATGTGAATCTGCATCTCTGCTGCAGCTTCTCGCACCCTCAAGATGGCTTGTGGGTGGGCACGTGTTTCTAGCCTGTACCTCTCCACAACAGATGGCTCATATTCCGGTTTACATTCTGCAGGGATCATGTAAACCTCCTTGATGCTGCCTATGTACTCCTGTGCAATATCCTCTGGTTCGGCACCTTCTTCCACTGGCTTGGTAAGCTGCAGTGGCTTCTCCCTCTTGTCGGCTGCCGTCAGATCAACATGGATTTCCCCCTGGAACAGTCTCTTCTGGAATATACTCCACAATATCCTCCCTGGTGGCCTGTAGGTCCAGAGTTTCCTCCTGAGTGGACACCTGAGTTGGTTTGGGAGCCTCAAAAGCTGCTGTTTCTAAATCAACTTGTACCTGAGACTCTTGTGTCACATCTCTGGTGATGTCCTCCGCCTCCAGTTCCTGAGTATCCAAAGTAGTCATCAACGTTTCCTGCATATGCACCAGTGCTGGTTTAGGTGCCTCCTTCTCGGCTGTAGCCAAGCTGACAGTGACTTCTTGTTCTTTGGTTAGCTCTTCTGAATAAGCCACTACAGTCTCTTCAGCAACCTCAACATCTGCCTTTGCTTCCTGTGTCAAAGCCAATGTCTGTTCCTTTGTTCTGACGTCAGCGGCAGCTAACTCTACAGATATTTCCTCACCAGTAATAGGTGGTTCTGGAGCTTCATAGAATATTTCCTCTTCTTCCTCCTCGGAGTGACGTTCTTCCATGATGTCTACGTGAGTGGGAGCCTTCGATTGAGCACTAGGCTGGGTGAGATCAGCTACTACTTCCTCACCTGCCATAGCATGTGGTGTATATTCCTCAATGTTTTCCTCGACAGAGCCTTCTGAGAGCTGTTCATCAAGTTGTTGAGCTAGACTGGGCTTCTTCTCTTGAACTGTAGGCTGAGCTAACTCTGATATGATTTCTTGGCCTTCAGTAGCCTTTGGAGAAGGCATGGCTTCAAGCAACTCTTCAATGTTTTCTTCAGCCAAGTGTTCTTCTAAGGTTAGGGTTAGTGTCTCCCTGGCAGATTCTGAAGACGGCTGTGCCAACTCAACAGTTATTTCTTTTGTGGCTGGTGTCTCCTTAGCCAATTCAGCAATGATATCCTCAGCCTGTTCTTCAGACATTTTCTCCATCTGTGCCTGGACATGACTAACTCGGGTTGTACCAACAGAATGCTGTGCCAGATCAACACATATCTCTTCTTTTGATGGCTTCTCTTCCATCACTTCACTCACGACCTCAGTCACTTCCATTGAAAGCTTCTCTTCTTGTGTCTGGACTAGGGTTTCTTGATTTTTCTCTTTCACAGGTTGAGCCAATTCTACCTGTGCAATTTCTTCTTCCTTTGATAGGTCAGTCTCAGTATGGGCAATTTCAGCCAAGCTTTCTTCTGGCAATTGCTCAAGCTGGGGTTCCACTCGGGACTCAGCTGTGACTGGTTCCTCGGGCAAGACCATATCTACTACAACCTCCTCATGTTCAGTTGTTTCTTCAGGCACCACTTTAACATCTTCGGATACTTCTTCTGGTACTCGTTTCTCAATATGCTCAGCAGCAAGCGTTGCTCTCTTTCTCTCAGCAACTGGCTGTTCAAGAGCAACATGAATCTCTTCTTCTTTGGTTGATTCAGTAACCTCTTCAGCAAGCTCATGGAATATTTCCTCCTGGGCCTCTTCTTGCACAACCTGTACAAGTGTTTCTTCTCTGGCCTTCACCTCTGGCTGTCTTAACTCCACCTTGATATCATGCTCTATTGTTGTTTCAGTGATTTCTTCTGCAAATTCCTGTAACATCTCTTCTGCTTGCTGTTCTTCACTGACTACAACATGAGATTCCTTCTTTTGTTCCACATCAGGCTGAGCAAGTTCGACCATGACATCGCGTTGGATGGTTGTCTCCTCAGGCTGTTCAGCAATGTCTTTCAGGGTCTCCTCCGTTGGTTTCTTCTCAACAACGGCAGCCTGTGTCTCCCTTTTCTCAGCAACATCGGGCTGAGCCAGCTCAACCTTGATTTCTTGTTGAACTGATGTGTCAGTCACCTCTTCAACGAGTTCCTCAGTGGTTTCCTCTGTTGGTCGTTTCTCAACAACAGCAGCATGAGTTTCCCTCTTCTCTCCGACATCTGGCTGAGCAAGTTCAACCTTAATATCATGTTCGATGATCATTTCAGTAGTTTCTTCAACAAGCTCCTGAAGCACTTCATCTCTTGGCTGTTCTTCAGTAACAGTAACAAGGGTCTCCTTCTTCTCAGTGACTTCAGGCTGGGTGAGATCCACCTTGATGTCATGTTGGATGGTGGTCTCAGTAGTTTCTTCAGCAAGTTCTTGGAATCCTTCTTCCACTGGCTTTTCCTCAGAAATCAGAACATGGGACACCTTCTTTTCTCTAACATCAGGCTGGGCAAGCTCAACACTGACATCATGTTGAGTCATTACCTCCGTGGTTTCCTCCATGATCTCTTGGAAACCTTCTTCAGCTGGCTTTTCTTCTACCACCAAAACATGAGTTTCCTTCTTCTGGCCAACATCAGGCTGGGCATATTCCACCACATAATCATGTTGTTGTGTGGCTTCACTTGCCTCACCTATCAGGTCTTGGACAACCTCTTCGGGAGCCTGTTGCTGGATGGCAATAACCCGGGTTTCTTTCTTGGCACCAACATCAGGTTGTGCAAGTTCCACACCGACATCGTGCTGAATGACTGTTTCAGTTGTTTCAGCACTTAGCTCCTGTAGTGCTTCTTCGGGTGCCTTTTCTTCAACAGCAAGCACATGGGTTTCCTTCTTTTCCCTAATATCTGGCTGAGCAAGTTCAATTCTGACATCATGCTGTACCATCTTCTCAGTTGTTTCTTCAACGAGTTCTTGAAATGCTTCCTCGGATGCTCTTTCCTCCACTGCAATGACGTGAGTCTCCTTCTTTTGTCTAACATCAGGCTGGGCGAACTCAACTTTATAGTCTTGTTGCTGAGTGGCCTCACTGGCCTCACCAATAAGGTCCTGTACTATCTCCTCAGATGGTTTTTCAATGGTTACTAGAACTCTACTTTCTGCCTTTTCCTGGACAGTGTGTCTGGCTAAATCAACTGATATCTGTTCCTCCTTTGTAACATCAGTCACTGCCTCAGTAAATATCTCGGTGCCCTCCACTGGAAGTTTCTCCTGGACAGCCTCAACACGAGTCTCCTTCTTACCTTCGACAACTGCTCCACTGAGCTCCACCTTATACTCCTCCTCCTGCATGATCTGTCCAGCTTCTGCAATCAGCTGTTCAGCCTCCTCAGGTGTCATCTGTTCTACTACAGGTGCAGCAAGAGTCTCCTTTTTACCCTCAACCGATGGCTGTGAGTATTCCACCTTAATTTCTTCCTGTTCCATCATTGCAGCACCCTCTGCTATAAGGTCTTCAGCAGCTTCCTGTGGTGCTTTAGCTTCCTGAGGCAACACCTGACTAGGTCTGGGCCCCTCTACAGCAGCAGTAGCCACTTCAGAGGTCACTTCTGCTGTTGATGGCTGCTCAGTAACAAAACCTTGGATACCTTCAGCCTTTTCTGGACTGATCCTCATCCTCTCTTCTCTTGCCTTCTGTGGTATCTGCCACTTGACATCAGCCATCTGGATTGTCTCCTCATATCCATGTTCTTCAATTTCCATTTCCTCAATGACTTCTTCCTTGTATTCTGTGGTGATATCCGTGGTGATCTCTTTGCGGATACGTTCCATGTTGGCCAGAAAACGTTGTGTCTTTGCCTGGAATTCTGCTTCATCCATTGAAGATGCAGAAAAGTATGATTCAGTTTGAGAGGCTGTGGCTTCTTCACTGTCTGGTACATACTCATATACTGGAAAACAATTATATATATATTATTTAAATTTTCTTTAGTTAATAATTATTTTTAACCCAGTTAAAAATCCTCACACTCAAAATCCCATCAACTTTTACATTGTGGCAAAATAAATACAAAAATGCAAACCTTCAACAAGAATAGAGGCCTTAGTAACTGCCTTTCCATATTTGTTAACAGCATGACATTCATAGCTGCCAGTGTCCTGTGGGAAAACCTCCAAGATATGGAGCAGACATTCTCCTGTGTCACGACTATAATAGGTCCTGAAGTCTGGATTCTCCACGATAACCTTGCCATTATGATACCATGTGATATCTGGAATGGGATTGCCATGGACTTTACACAGCATCTTAGCCTCTTCTCCATCCATTACCTTCAGAGACTGTAACTCCCATATAAACTTTGGTGGAGAACCACCTAACTCCATGCGCAGTTCTTGACGTTGAGTCTCGATTGCTTCAGCCTTCTGTTTCTGGGTGATCCTCATTTGGCTGCGTTGCCTTAATTCAGGCACCTCAACCTGCATCTTCATACCTTTCAGAGCAGGTTTCTGTTGCACAAGTAAACTGGACTTTTCAATTCTAGGCTCAGGCAATTTGAACTGCAGCTGCATCTCCCGGTACTTCTGCTTATGATCAATGGCCAATGTCTCGGAGAACCTACGCTGCATTGTAATTGGAACCATGAGTTCTTGTCTTTGGGTGGTGATGGCTTCAGTTTTCTGTTTTAGTGTTAAGTATTTCTGCTCAACCTGTGTAGTTGGCACTGTAATTTCCATTCGAATTCCCTTGGGAAGTGACTGCCGGCGAACAAAGAACTCTGACCGTTCATGTCTTGGCTGTGGCAGCTGGAACTGCAAAAGCATCTCTTGTAACTTCTCTTTGTGGTCAATGGCTATTGTCTCAGAAAAGCGCCGTGTTTCACGAACATCAACAGGCATTTCCGTTTTTATCACCTCGACAGTTTTGCTAACAATCTTCTCAACACCTTCCTCCTCTGAGGATGATGAAGGCACTGAAATATAACACAGAATAGACAATGCAGTAACTTTAATCGGCTCTTTTTAACAGTCTCTTAAGCTCTCGTGTTCAATTTTTAGTTTTTAGAATCATTATACTAAAACACCATAATCATTATGCTTACATTTGACAAACAGGTGGCAGTGTGTCACAGCTGTACCCAGTGGATTAACAGCCTTACACATGTATTCGCCTTCATCCTCTGGGTAAACTTCTACAATAATGAGAGTGCTCTCGCCACGCTGAATGTCTACATTAATCTGAAAATCAGCACTTGGTCTGATTGGCTGGCTGTTAAAGTACCACGTGATCTGTGGGTGTGGATAGCCAGTGAAAAACACACGGAATATTGCCCGATCCCCATCATTTGTTGAGAGGTTACGTAGTGGCATGGTAAATCTTGGGGCCGATTCCTCAGGTGGAAACATTGGTATCACAGCACACGGTTCACTCAGAGGAGCTGGTGGCACATCAGCAGGACCCTCTGGTGGTGGTCTAGCTGCTTTAGGACCCTTCTCTGGTGCAACTGGAGCCTCAGAAATGGGACCTTCGGATACCTCCATTGGCTCCTCCTTTCTCACTATTTCTTTCCCTGCAAGATAAGATTATAAATAATTATAAAATTTAGTCCTAGAAATGCCTAACCAACAACATGATGTTTTATGACCACTTTTGTGCACATTGGTTGGCTAAATGGGCAGAGCAACCTCCAAAGCTAATGAAGTCATGCTTTTTATTTTTGTAATCATTTGATGAATGAACTGAACATAAAACATATTATTCCAATTCAATAATTCAGTTGAGAACTATATTTGTTGTTGATAATAACAGCTACTCTGAACAAATCCCACCATCACAGACTTGAATCAACCCATGGTTCTGTGGTTCACATTTAATATGCAATAAAAGAATCTGGTCCAGTGGTCAGTAAGGACTAATGCCATCAGCAATAAGTGTCAATAATAATTGGGTTGTGCTTTATATTGTTATTGGATCTTGTTATGACAAAATAACTGCGATGACACACTAATATTTGTTATGAAACAATTAATATTCTTAGTTCAGACTAGTTTTATGTGTGAAAACAAAGCCTTATTATTCTAAGATTTTGATATGTGTGTATGTGTTTTTGAACAAATTCTTTGTTTCATATGAATTTTTCAGGAAGTTATACAATATACCAGAATTGGTGCTGGCATTTAAAAAAAAGGTTATATAAAACATTATAAATTGTTGATTATTTAGTACTGGTTGGTTGGCAGATGTTATTCAACAATCTGCAAGGCTTTAATCAGAACACCAGCATGCAAATACAGAAGACGTGATTGTAAAGCCTCACAGTCAGTTCAGGGTTTCCCCTGCTATATAACGAGTTCTATGCCTGTACCACCTTATGGTCATTTTAACCCAGGAGAAACACTGCAGTTAATCTTTGTGAAAACTTACTTCTGATTCTAAGGAAGGTCTTCGTTACTCCTTCACCAAGTGGATTGATAGCCTTACAGCTATATTCACCAGTGTCCTCAATCACTACACGTGTGATGGTCAGCGTAGTCACACCTTGTTCAAATGTGACTGTGATGTGCTGTGTGCTAATTATTTCTTTGTCATTGAAATACCATTTAACATCAGGTATGGGCTCAGCTGAGACTTGACACTCCAGTCTGGATGAAAATATAAAAAATAATTAATATAAACACAATATCACCTGATCAGTTCAGTCAGTTAGCTGTGAAACATTTGGTAGTGCATCATACAACCAGGTGATCATACAACCAGGTGATTTACACTATCTACTAGTTTAACCACTGCCCCCAAAACACATTGCATTATACCACATACAATGGCGAAGCCCTGCTAATTAAACCACCAAATATCTAGTTACATATGAACCAGTGGTGGTTGGTTTCCTTGACAACAAGATCACAGCTGAACTGATTTAAGATAAACGTCAAATTTCACAAGGACATTAAAGCACTAATATTCCATTTAAATACATTATCTTACATGTAAACAAAATTGGAAATGTTTAACTATTTGTGAAAAATATATTTAGTAATGAAATGGATCATGTGTGGCTTGACTATAGCCAGGTAAGGTCTATATAATATATAGGATAAATAGAATATATACAAGATATACAGTTTAGAAACTCACTTCAGGTTGGTATGGAATGAAGCCACATAGATGTTTTGGCATGATATAACAAAGTAAATAATCAAACACCTTGTGTATTCGTGAAAATAATCACTGAATGCGATTACATTTACAATGTTATTGATTACGATTACATTTGGAAATGGCAATTATGATTACTTGATATAATGTAATTGATTAGAATCAATTACGATTATCGATTATGATTACCCCATGCCTGACTAATATCTCTGTAATTGTGTTGGAAACAATGTAGTATTTTTATTTAAGCTGTTACCAGTTGAATAATTTTCATTTAATTGAGTAATATCATAAAATTTGTTAGGTACCTTGGAGCAAACAATATACAGCAGATTATACAAACCTTGCATATGATAATCATTATCATCATCATCATCACCACCACCTAAATATATATATCAGGTGTTAGTGAATTGGCATGAACAAAAATCTTACTTGACACTGTCCCCTTCATTAACTTCAGTCACCGGCATCAGTGTTTGGCTGAAGGTTGGTGAACTCTCTACAGTGCGTGTTTCTTGTTCACCCACAATAGTAACCTTCTCTTTTTTAACCGATACAGTCTTCTCCGTGATTGTCACCTCAGCATCAGGAGCTACACATGTCAAATATAAAACAGCATTATTATGTACATAATTAAAGATGTCATAAAGACAACAAACACTTAAAGATATTTTACAGAACACACAATGGCTTCAGACAGCTAAGAAAAAATTAGTAATGAGCATACTGTTGTAAAATATTTCAGCCAGAAAAAACCAAAACCATATCTCCTCATGATATAACCCAAAAACTCAAATAACATATTACTACACCTAGAACACTGTATCAGTTTCTTTGATACTTCTCTAACACTTCACAGTTATTACACATATGTCACCCAAGTTCACTGCTTTTGGTGTTCCATTTTCAGATTACAAAGGTGTTAAATATACTAAAACAGATAACTATGTTAGGATGGGAAGTCACAAATAACCCCTAGATGTCCCATTATCCAGCTTCCATATTAACACACATGTGAAAGTACAATCACTCAATTGTGATGTGTGATTAGTACTGTTTGACAAAATGGTGTGCACTTTTGGCTGAACACTTCCAGAACACACAGGGCAAAATAGTATCAACACACACACACACCCAATCACTCACACACACACACACACACACACACACACAGGGAGTGAGAGAGAGAAAGAGAGAGGAATACACATATTTGTGAACAGATCACTTGGCACGGAAACACAAATCAATAAACTAACCAGTAAATTAGCAGTAGAAATACAGACAGTGACCGACACTAAATATAATTTTAATAAAAGCAGCCTCATACAATAACACACTGGGAATGTGACAATGAAATTATTATTTTTTAAATCATTGTAATAAAATGAAGACACCTCACATCAACTACGCCTGAATCAAGTTCCTTCATCATCTGAAAGAAGCAGAATATCGACATCTTGAAAAGGACAGTTTGGATGGTATACTTACGCACTACTACAAGGTTAGCAGTGCTAGTCGCCCTGCCTATAGGATTCACCGCCTCACAAGTTACACTAGCCACATCATCAACAGACACATCATGGATAGTGAGGGAGATGAAACCGGTAACTTCGTCGTATGATTTTTCAATAATTTCTGATTCCTCAATCTCATTAACATGGAGCTTCTCACCAAGCTCCTCTTTCAGTCTGTATCTCCTAACATTTCTTGGCAGCTCCCAGTACCAGGTTATGGAGGGGGCTGGTAAGCCAGTGACCCTGCCAATAAATACACAGGTCTCGCCATCTCTGAGAACCTGTGGAGCCAGTGGCTCAACAAAATGTGGTGGCATCATATCAAAGGTGTCATCTTCCATTATCAAAAGGCCCTTTCTCTTGTCATTTTCATCCACATCAATTTTGGTCTCTTCTTTTGAATAAACAGTTCTTTCTATGGTTTCTGTGCCTCTTGTTGTCAGTACCATGGCTGTTCTTTTTTCTTTCTCTCCTGAATCTGGTTTAAGCTGCTGATCTTCAACAGTTGCAGATATTGTTTTTCATCTTTGATGACTACTTCAGGTTCACATGACCTGATTTCAATTTCCACCTGCCTTGTTTGTCCCAAATCATGTTCCATTTCCACTGGCTTGAGTGTCGATGTGGCTTTTGAGATGTATTTCACCTCAGTGAAGGGTATGTTCTTTGGTAACTGGCCACTTTCTGGTTGAGGATGGGCATCTTGATGTCGAATGGATGTCTGAGTCTGTTGGCTAGAAATTACCGACAAGTTCTTCCCATTGCTAGTGTCTGTCTGCTCTAAGGATGTTTCAGATACATGCAGTACAGGTATATCTTGACTAACGGGTTGCAGTTGTTTTATTCCAGCATCTGTCACATTTAGAACTGCCAGGTGTTCCACTGGTATATCCTTTACAAATCCAGGTTTATGTACAGTTGTTGACTTCTGTACATCTACACTGACAATTGCTAGTTCTGGACTCGGTTTCTGAACCTCCACAATCCTTGTGGTACTGTAATCAGGTGTCATTGTCAACTCGTGAACCGAGGGCTTACTCCCTTCAATGTAATGTATTCTCTCGGCTCGTTTTTCTTGTGGAGTATGCATCCTCTCATCCTCCACCTGCTTCTCAATGTGAATGTATTCCGAGTCAGAGTAGATCATTGGTTCCTCTTCATATATGGTTGTCTCCTGGTAGCTTTCTGTCTCAGAAACTACATCAGTGATCTCTTGTATCTTGATGTGCGTAGTGTCTGGTGATCGTCTTGGCATTGGTACATTTACTGTTATCTGTTGGGTAGTGCCTTTCTTTGGCTGTATGTGTATCACTTTCTCTACTGGTCCAGCATCTGTTGATTTTGGAATCACCTTAACCTCCATTGGTGAAGGTGGCTCTTCCTTGACCATTCCAAGCTGTGATTTATGTTTATCTATGCCACCACCACTGGATGGAGCAACGCTGATGATAGATCTGTAGATCTCCTCGAGTTCTTCATCTGTACTCATCTGTGGAAGATCAAGTTCCAGGAGGACTTCTCTAGGTGCTGCAGCACCATATCGCATCTTCTCTTGAACATCTCTCACATCAACATCCGATTCATTCTCTGAGGTTAAGGACCATTCTTTGGCTGATTCAGGAGTTAGTGCAGCATATGCTGGCTCCAGTCTATATGAATATAATGGCTTCTGAACAACTAACTCCGTACAAGAGAGTTCACTATCTGAGAGTGATACATCCTTGTAGGGTATCTCTACATGGACATCTGCAATGGTTGGAATGAGCTGTTTTGTGACCATAACCTTGTGTACCATAGTTGTCTCAGCTAGGCTTAATGAGTCTAGATCAGTCTGGGTTGATTCCGTCACAACAACATGCAATGCTGCTGAAGTCATGGCTTCTCCATGTTCATTGTAAGCAATACAAGTATAACCACCAGAGTCATCAGGGAAGCACTCCATGATGACCAACGCACATTTGTTCAACTCTTCATCACAGACTATGATAAAGCCAGACTTGTGATCCAGAAGCTTTCCATCATGAAACCACTGTACCCTTGGCCAAGGGTGGCCAATCAAGTTACAGGAAAATATCACCTGATCACCATCCCTTGCTCTGATTGGCTGTAGTCCAGTCACAAATTGTGGTGGATATGCATCATGTTGAAGCACACCCTTATATTCAACAGCTGTGAAAGGATGAAGACAAAGTTAAGTGTATCAATAGGTAGATCCTTGCTGGCTAACATTTGACGAGAATTAGTTCATCAATGACCATCAAGCTATCTATATACATGGATGCAGAATGTCATGCGAACATCCAATGCAGTGTTGACAACATGGATGATCGAGTCATGCGTGTCCGTTGATCCAGCCATTCATCGTCATGCTACTTGATCATAAATGCAGGCAGCACAATATGATGCGATCTGTCGAACATCACCAGACTCTAGCGAAGTACACACTAGGCCAGAAATAAAACCACATATGGCGATGCATGTGATATTTGTACAAGCACTACAATTGAAACAGTTCACATAACACTAGGGTGAAGATATCACAACACATACACCTGCTCCGTGTGTGCATGATATCTTCGTGACAACAGCTTACAATCATTTCAACTTTACTACACATTCAACTCTATTTAAATACATATCCTTCAAAAACACTAGAGTAAACAACACCAAATGAGGTGTTTAATATACAATGAATGTCTAACTAGGAAAATTAAAAACGTTTAATTTCTTTGTCTTTCATTTAGGTATTTAATTCCACTCTCAGGTGATACTGCATTATTCTGATTAGATTGTGAATGGATGATTATGTACAAAGGCTGTTTCCATAGTAATGCACACTTTACATGTCATAAGAAGTAACATGTTTTTAATGGATATTTTTGGTTCAAATTCATTAAAAAAAATAATAATGAGAAAGGAAAGACAATTTTACATTTCTACATTACCCAGCTGCTATAAACAGTAAATATTGGTGCCTGCATTAAACTATATGGCACTCAGAGTGGTAAGATTTAAATCCATTTTGCAAGCTAAGTTTTACAGCATTTACATCATTTACATTACTCTGCACACCTCTAGAGTTATCTGTGTCTATATGATGTTTCATCTCCTTTTCGTATTTTCATATGAGTTATAGATGTGTGGCTTCATGTCCCAAATGTGACCACAGCTAAGGCTGAACACCCACTGATTTACTCATTGTAAACACAATTAATTACCGATTACAGATCTGATGTCCCCGAACTTAACTTCTGCTAAAAAAAAGATGCTGAGACTCTTTCATATCTAACTCCTCACAATACACTCTGACTGTCTACTGAAAAATCGTAGATAATTAATAACATGCACGCCATCAACAGACAACTGCAACAATTAGCAAAATTTTGATGTTCTGCTCACATCAATACTGTACACAAAGCGACAGCCAACAAACACATAAGGTATCGATGAAACGAATGACGTTTATGTGAAATGATCACTGACCTATTACCTCAACTGACCAAAATCAAAACATCTTGAAAGTCAAGAACCTTTATGAATTCATAAAAACAAGGGAACTACCCAAGGTAAAAACCTAAACATTATAACACACACACACACACACACACAAAGAGAGATGGAAATAATAATCAACTAAATGGGAAACTGGGAGTCCACGCCAAGATGGGGGGGTATCATCACTAAATAAAACACGGCACAAAGGTATGGTAACAAGTTTGGTAACCCAAGATCCAAAGGATCGACAGTCGGCGAAAGAGGCATTTTGTACCCTTGCACTGTTGTACTGTGAACAAGAGTACCGGTGCACAAGTGATGGTATGACTGAGAGGGATACTTACGCACTACAACAAGGTTAGCTGTACACTTGGCTCGACCAGCCATGTTGGAGGCTTCACAAGTATAATTGCCAAAGTCATCTGGTCTGGCATTTTCAATGGTTAACAGAGATGTGTGTTCATCAGAATTATACACCATTGTTATGCGGGGATCTTTTCCCTGTTCAAGCACAACATGGTCTTTGTACCACGTAATTTCGGGCTCAGTGCCAGTCAGTACAGCCATGAAGACAGCTGTACCTCTCTCTTCGACGACTTGCGGTTTAATGGGCTGTGTAAACTGTGTAGGCTCGACTTGAACTTCCTCTTCACGTGTTATCGTTTCAAAATCCTTCCTCACAAATACCATAGTAGGTATACTTGTAGATGCTGGCCCAAAGTCGACCCTTTGAGTAGAAACCTTCTGGATGGTAACTTTGTCATCAGTCTCCATCTTATCCTGTTCCTTTGGTGGTGACTTAGTAACAACTCGGACAGCCATAGGTTCATCATATGGTTCTTGGCTAATGACAGTTTCTCCACTTATGATCTCCAGTGTTTGTGAGATGTCTATGTCAGCTGCAGAATGGGCAGTATGTATTGGTTCTATTGGCTCTTCACTGACATCTGGCTGAACTCTTTCATCTGATTGTTGTGGTAGCTCCTCTAGCCTGGTCACTTCTGGGTAAATTTCCTCAGGTGGTGGTAGCTTTTCAATAGAAAGTGGCTGTGACTTCCTAACAGTGGTCTCGGGGACAATTTCATCAGTTATAGATCCAGATTTGTCAGCACTGGATGGTTTAATGTCAGAGTACTCAGTAACGACCAACTCAGCAGCCGAAGTGGCTTCGCCTATGCGGTTGGTGGCAATGCACTTGAACATGCCAGCATCTTCAGGGAAGGTCTCCACTATTATGCACTCACACTTGCCCGTGTCTGAGTCATAATCTATGACAAAGTCATCACTGTCACTAATGTTAACGTCATTGTGAAGCCATGTCAAAGTTGGAGCGGGTTTGCCAGATACTATGCAGGTGAAGATCACTTGATCGCCCTCAATAGCATGGATGGGCTGGAGGGTTTCTACAAATGCAGGAGGTTCCATGGAAGCATAGTCCACACCCATGGGCTCACACTCAGACTGGGGGGCTGTGGGAAACAGATGAAACAATGGCTTAGCATTTGTCGCCAGGAGCAGGGACGAGATCTGTGGCATATCAGGGCAAGTTGGGCACCATGCAGAGGTGGTGTATTACATGCAAGAATGAGAGAAAGAGAGAAGATGTCAGCTGGGAGATATCAAATGGCAGACTGATGCTGAATCAGAGTTCCACTGAAAAACTCCTAGCCACTGCCAAAGTCTACAGGTTATTAGTCTGTGCATGTGTGCACAGCCATCTCATCCCATGCTTTCTGCTGTAGGTGCACAGTGATACCAATTTTGTCACATGGTAGCCACCATTTGCTACAGCTATCTCCATAGCAACGTTCGGCACATGCATTTTGTCCGTGTTATCCAATATTTCATACTGATGGCTAGTCTCACGTCTATCACATATCAAACTATGAATATAATGAGCTAATCCATTCAGGAAAATATACACTGTATGTGACTCAAGGACCATAACTGGCTCAGCCACAAACAGCCATCATTTGCATATTGTATGATAACAATGACAATATGGAGGTGCTGACACCTGGAGGCATGCCAGTTAGTATTGAATCTCTATTCTGCTAGGATGAGACCAAATCATAAGGAAAACTGATGAAAGAAACCCTTCAGATGAGAACAGAAAACAGAAAAGTTCCAACTGCACGAAACCAGAGTCCTGTTTCAATGGAAGAAAACTCATCATGTGGCTAGAATGTACTACTTACAGGATTCACATGAACCAAACATGAACTGAATACACAGATGTCTAAAACTTGCATTCTACCAGAAAATGTCAGGACCAACAAAATGTTATAAAATAATGGCTCAACAGCAACAATGTAGAAATGAGCAAATTATTTGTGGTGAATAGCTATGAACTGAAATATTACTGAAAAGCTTTAAAGTAAGTGTTCAGCAATGGTCCTTCAAAACAAGAACAGCTAGTTACATCTTAAAAAATAACTGCTACAAGAAAAATTCATTAGTGAACCAGCATTGAATTACAGTACCAGAATGGTGCTGCAATATCATGACTGTGAAAAGGAAAACTGGTTTGTTGCACAACAAAGACACATACAAAGAACTTAACAGGACAGAGACTGAAAGCGGACAAAGACATGCAGAACACACTGTACATTAAAGGACTACAGTAATGAGTGATATTCATGACTGCTAAGGAACTAGCATTTTTGACACACTAAACCACAGTCATTTGGCATTATCCCACCTTTCTGCCATCTGCCAATTAACTAGTCATACCATGCTCCATATAACAATACTACCATCACTCTTTATTTGTCGTTTTACAGGCATATTACCAGGATGCAGATTTGGTGCTGTACACTAAATCTTTACCTGATTGCGATATCAATACAAAATATGCACCTTTCCATAACCACAAAGACATGGTGTGTGCAGAAAGACAAAACATTTACATAAAACATGCAATATTAGTGCCATTAGTAAACAGAACCTGTACCATACACTGCTATTAACATTAACTAGTATAACAAAGATCAGCATCTTCACAAATTTCAACCACCTTAAAAATACTGCCAATTCCAAGAATGATTTAATCTCATCTAAGCAACAAAGAAAAATAATTCTACTCACGCACGACAACCACGTTGGCAGTACAGGTGGCTCTTCCAGCAGGATTTGTTGCCCTACAAGAGTAGACACCAACATCATCCTGCTCAGCAATGCTGATGGTGAGTGTGCAAGTGCCAGTTTCCTTGTTGAATGTCGGCACATGACGTGGTGTGAGTATGAGATCTTGTTTGTCCTTTAGCCACGTTATCTCTGGCTGAGGTGCCCCAACAACTGTGGCATTGAAGACACAGGATTCTCCCTCCTTGACAACACAAGGCTGGATTGGCTTGGTGAACCTTGGCGGCTGGCCACTGACACGCTTTACGATTTTCTTCATTACCTTTGATTCCACTTCTCTGGTGGTCGTCGTGTCAACGGTATCAACATCCACTGTTGTAATGACTTTGTCCTGGTCTCTAATGGACATTTTGATGTCTTGTTGTGGAGGCTGGGCTACTGAGGGCTTCGTCTGCGCTGGTGGCGGCCCCTTTGGTGGTACAGCTTGGGGATGAGCCTGGACGGGCTTCTCCGACAGTATTACTGTCAGCGTGCATTCTGTGACTGCCTGGCCAGCCTTGTTACGTGCAACACATTTGAACACACCTTGGTCATCGGGCAGGCAGTCAACAATAACCAAATCTATCTTGCCATTCTGTCTGTCATATGTAATGACAAAGTCTTCTGATTTATCAATACACTTGTGGTTGTGGAACCATGACACCTCAGGCTGAGGCTGACCTTGAATCACACAGCTCAGGGTCACTTCCTTCCCATCTGGCGCTGTCACGTTCTGCAACATCTTGGTGAATTTTGGTGGCTCAGTTGGAGGTTCTGGCACTAAAAACAAAGCAATAACAATTCGGATAAAAACTAAGTGCATCCCAGCCAGGGTATGTTTAATATAACAAGATGTCTGAATAAGATGGACACCTACCAAATAACAATACAAGTACACTATTTCTACCCACACCCATTTCATATTCACATCAATAAGTGCATCGGCAGTCATCTCCACTAATAAAAGCAGGTAGCTGTGGGAAACCCAAAAGGTTGTAAATATGACAACAACTGCCCCACTCCTGTTTAATTATTGGTAACTGCAGGTACCCACAGACAAAATATCATGAGTGTAAGCACAATCTGTTCATATTTATATTAAATGAATCACATAACTGTACAGCGCTAGTACAAAAGTATGATTAAATAACAAAGAGTTACTCAACATAAAACCATATAATTAGGTTCACCTTCTATTTGACAATAATTCCAGCTGATCTAATATTACTCTTACCAGTTACTTTGTTATCATTAACACATGACATCAGATGGTTTCTAACGCTGACAAAGAAGCATGTTTGGGTAACAGTATTAACATATTACCATTTATCTCTAGGCCTTTAGGCATACATACCTGTCACATAGAGCGTTGTGCTACTAACAGCTTCTCCAAGCTCTGACACAGCTCTACATGTATAGACACCGGTGTCTTCCCTGGTCACGTTGCGTATCTCAAGGAAGCAGTCCTGGTTTTCTATGCCCATCAAGTAACGTGGGCCGGGTTCAATTGTCACGCCATTCACAAGCCAGGTGATCTGTGCTTGAGGATAGGCCTCCACATGACACACCAACCTAAAAGAAACGCGGGAAGAATTGATTCTTGGTATTACTTTACAAATACTATATGAAATAGACTGGCCTCCCAGATGGAGCTACTCCTCTGGAGTCAGTGTGTTAACAGATAGAGTGATGATGATGATTGATGTTTTATGGCCACTTTTGTGCACATGATAGGCTAAATGGGCCGAGTGACCTTCAGAGGTAATGAAGCGAAGTCAAAGATGAAACAACCTTCAGATATGCCCATCCGAGATTCGAACACGCGTGGTAGAACAGATAGAGTGAGTTAAAGTAGTAAATTATCTCTAACCTTGCCACAGATTTCTCTTTTGCCCTTGTTTCAGGCATCAGTGGTTTCACAAAGACTGGTACCACCTGTTTCTGGGGAGCAGCCTTAGCTTGTGCAGTAATTGTTGCCTCCTTTGTCTCAGTGGGTAGCTCAACAATCTTCTCCGTGGCTGAAATCAAAAGGAAGCTCTGAATTAATTTCTTTGTACTAATATGGGAAAACCATTACACTGCAGTACTAGTGCAGCACTAGTCAAAATCAGAACCGAATTCAAACCAACATAACAGCTTAAGATAATGTAACTTACGTTTGACAAACAATGTTGTCTTACAGGCAGTCTGCCCTGCCTCGTTCACGGCCTTCATCATGTAGTCACCACGATCCGATGGCTGGACATTGTAGATCATCAGTGAAGCAATATTCTGCTCATACGTCACCTTATGACGCTGTGAAGGCTTGATCTGTTGTCCATTCAGCAGCCACACTATCTGAGGTGCTGGATAGGCAGCAAGCTCCACTAAAAGCCTAGTTAAATAAATAGATACAATCACTGTTGTATGTGTGTATGCACCACTGATAACTGACGGAAAGGTTTTTCCCCACAGTGACTAATTCTTTCTCATCAACGACAGAAAAGAGAGTCCAACACTAAGCAAAAACTATATCAACTACACAACTACCAAAGAGTGAGCAAAAATATAGGAAGAGTGAATTCACTGCATAGTTGTACAACTGTTTGTATGAATTTTGATGAACTTAGTGGTACTCACTTTGTTGTACTTCCTACAAACACCTCTCTGACGGGTGATGGTGCTTTGAGTATCTTTGGTTTTTGTATAGCTGGTTCTTTCACCTTGATGACTTGCGTTGGTGTCACGGGGGCAGCCTGTGCAGGCTGGGCTAGTTGCATCTGTGTTTGAGATACCTGCATTGGTTCTGAAATATAACAGGCTGATCATTAAAGTCAGTGGCCACACATGAAGAAAAATAAACATAAGTCTGTGTTACTAAAATTCTAAAATTCAACACACTCTAAATATATGTATCATACTTAACATTAACAATGACGACAAAATAAATAAGATGTAGACCTTAGTTAGCCAGCTTACCTGGGATGAGTCAACACCATGCTCGCTATACTACAGACAGGCAGTAACACAAAACACAAGGTGTGACCTAAACACGAACATGGCATGGGTGGATGGTAGGGGGATGGAGCAATGGGTAAATGCTCATAACAAATATGCAACACTGTAATTGACTATTGCGAAACAAAACAAGATGGTTCACAGATTAATATGATGGTGACGGTTAATACCTGAAACAAGAAGATATTTTTAAATGCAAGGCACAGGCACACACATTATCTCAAAATACAGGATTACCATCATGCAGAAAACAGTTGGCACACTAAAGTTATCTGTACAAAGACGAAACAATACAAACAAGAATAACAACAAACACTGATCAGCTGCTCACTATGCTTACTGTATGCTCTTTATCACCTTCCCACATTAAAACAGAAACACCAACAGAAATAAACTCTGTTCACAGACACAAAATACATAGCATATACAGTATTTAATACCTGGGTCCCATGGCTGACTACAGGAAAAAGACACATTGGTATTAAATCAGCATCATGAACTTCATGAAAAAACATACCAAACAACTGGATCATTCCATTTCAGTATTAGTAAATGGCACACTGAAATGCACTCAGACAATTTGTATTTCATGCGAGATCCGATCAAGCTGCATCTTACCTTCCACAGTGAGTAAGGCTGAACACTCAGCCACACCCGCTGCGTTTGTTGCTCGGCAAGTGAATATGCCAGAATCTTCTGGGAAGATCTCCTTGATGACGAGGAAGCATTTTTGTCCCTCTTTGATGATCTGGAAGTCTTCACTGTGCGTGATCTGGTGACCTTCACGGAACCATGTGACCTCGGGTGATGGGATGCCAGTCACAGTTGCTTCAAAAACAGCCTGCTGACCATCAACGACAGTCAGATTTGTCAAAGGTACAGCAAATGCTGGTGGTTCCGTAGCCTTGGTAAGATCCTGCTCAGGTTCACTACTTAAGGCTGTAAGAATAATTATTATATGTGGCAATAACCAAATAATTAACTAATTTATTTCATTTGAAAACAATTCCACCTACAGTATTTATAAATTTTAATATCCTTGGTAATTATTGAAATATGGTAGCTCATAAATAAGTATGCTAGTACAGTGCTTAAAATGAGAAAAGCAGAAGCAAAATCCTTATACTGAAGACATTCCCCTGACAAAATATATAATACACAAACATACACACACACACGCTTGCACACATATACTAATCTTTTGATAAAACCAGCAGTCACTATGCTTTAGATAGGGAAAACCCTACACTCTACTCATAAAAAGTCTCAACAGTGTCTTACAAAAGCTGAGTGTCTGCAAGTATTTAACTCAAAATTTTCTTTAAAATGATGGCAAACTATTACACAGGCAGCAATGGTACTAGCAGTGAATCTGGTTATTAACTCTGAAGGTCTACAATGAACACTGATAGATATGTTAGATCTATTTGAAATGCACTACGTACGATTGACACGGAGATGTGCTATACATGTGACCTCTCCAGCCTGATTACGTGCGGTACACTTATACATGCCCTCATCTTCGGGGAAGGCACCAGCAATATGCAGCTGATGTATTCCATCTCTTGATCGCATCATGAAGTACTTTGATGGTTTGATGATCTGGTTGTTATAGTACCACTGAACAACAGGTTCTAATGACAAACAAAAATAGTTGGTGTGGAGACAAACATTACTAGTAATATTATAATAATAATTAATATCATCATCAACTTTATTAGTACTATTAAAATTAGTAGTAGTAGTGTGAGTAATAAAATGTATGGCACCTTACCAGGATGAGCAACAATAGTACACTGGAAGGACACCTGTTCTCCTTCATTAACATGTACATCTCTCAGTGGTTCTACTAGCTGAGGAGCTTGCTGTGCTGGTGGTACCACCTGTTTTGGCATTTGAGCAGCTGGAGCTATGGGTGGCTCTTGAGCCGGCGCTGAACATTTAAAACAGAATATGCATTGAATCACTCAAGTAAAGCAGAGCAGTGTAAATTAAAGGGATGACAAACGGGCAACATTTCTGACATCTTCAAATAAAATTAGGTACGGGCATCAAGTAAATCCCAAATATACTTTTTCCAAGCCGAGCCCCTATCAAATATCCGTGGCACTTTCTAGGATATCCCTGCATCGGTATTTATAACACTATATTTATAACAAGTTCCCAGACAGCTCGTAATTGATCAATCCAAAATTACTTCTTGAACGAAGAGCAATTCTAACCATGTTGCATCCCAAATTAATTTAATGCAAAATGTACTGAATAAGAAGTTCACCTTCGGCAATGAGTCTGGCAGAGCAGGTTGCTTTGCCCATCTTGTTGATGACATTACATTCGTATAGACCTTGGTCCTCGTGACGAACTTCATAGATCAGTAAAGTGTAATGCTCTTCCTCAATTATAAACTTCCAACGAGGAGACTCTGACAAACGATTACCATCCTATAAAACACAGATATACTGTACAAACCCTCTGTAATTTCAAATGTTACTTTGTTGAATTAACAGACTATAATAAGCATGTTGATTGGAAAAACCTCAAAAGCTGGAAGCATAATAATCTCAATCTGAAGACATTTCTCATATAGACCACAATACCTTGGCCCAGTATACATCAGGTCTAGGATGGCCATTGATCTGGCAATCAAATGTAGCTGGTTCGCCAATCCTGATGGTGATATCTCTCATTTGAACACGGAATTCTGGTGGGATATCCTTAACTTTTGTTGTGTCTTCAACTACGGTGATGATACAGCGACATTCCACCATTCCAAACTGGTTAAAGGCGCGTACAGTGTAGATGCCACCATCTTCCAAAAACACTTCTGGGATTACCAGGAATGATTTCTGGTTTAAGGTTGTGATCTGGAAGTCTCTAGAAGGTTTGATTTCTATGCCCTCACGGAACCACTGGATCTCAGGTGTTGGGTAGCCAGTGTACTGAACCTCTAACCTAAAAATAGTCAAACAATTATGGGAAACAGAACAATATCGGACAGGGAACAAACAGTATAAATTGTACTTTAAACAGGAATAAATCCAATTTCATAAATATAATGCAACTACACAAATGTCAGAAACCAATATAAGAACCATAGTTCAATAATTATCAACAACTTATTTAAATGATGCAACTAACGTAAAACATTGTTATCAGGTAGCCATGGCAGGAAAGAATCTGCCAAGTTCACTATGTGATATCTAAGCAAATTTCTGATAAAAAAAACGCTTACTTGACAACCTGTCCTTCCCTGACATTGATATTATTTAGTGGCTTGACAAACATTGGTGGTTCTTTCTGAGTGATTTTCGTCTTGTCCACAGTGAACTCAAATGGAACTCTCTGTGCCTCTGGTGGCATTGTCAACATAGCACGAGCACGAGCAATGTGAACGCTCGACTCAGATCGTCCTAGTGGCTCCAGATATGTCCTCTGACGAGACATCTGTGTGTGCTGTAGGTTGATATCAGCAGTGGCCTTTCTTACTTCTTCATCTTTAAACGACATTGCCTTCTCTTGGGTTGCTGCACACCAGATTTGAAAAGGATATAATCATTAGTTCAGCCATTTTAAGCATCAAAATATTCTGCCTAAATAGGTTTTTATCCATCATATGTACTGTAGATCGTACAGCTATTGTAACCTATAGGGATGACATAAACAAAAAAAATACATACAGAGACAGTTAACACTTACATCTCTCAAAGGCTCGGATCTCCATAACTGTTGTTTTTGGCTTTCTCAGAGCAGTGTCTAACTCTATGCTCCTTAGTACAACATCCTTCTTCTTCTCAAGTTCTACTTCAACAGTAGCTAAAATAAACACAAATTATTACTAACGACTCAGTAACATAACATGATGTAATGGCCTATATAACTCAAAGTGAGAAGAATTCAACTATGAACAGTCTGTAACAGTCTGTAAATGACCTCACAAAGAAGGCCATTGCAAATATTAGAATCTACCTGATGATAATTTTCATCAGGTGACTGAAAGATTACAACATCAAGAATGTTGTCAAATGATTAAAGGATAGTTGCACAGCATATGACCACAGTTTATTAATTTGAATTTCTTAATCTTTGTACAGACACATTTCACGCATTCATTCTAAACATAATGCTATCAGAGTGCCATAAAAAAGGTTAAGAAGCTCATACCCAGGCTAAATATAGTACAATAGAAAATAAACACTTTTTAAACATTTGACGAAGTTAGCAAGGATTTTTTATTTTTTATAACCAATATATATCAAGTATACTAACATTTCGGTGCCTGCTTTAATCTTGATCTCCAGTCCTCTCTGGGTATAACTACAAGTGTTGTAGTGCATTCTGCCTCACCCAATGGGTTCTTAGCAACAACACGGATGGTTCCACTGTCATAGTCACGCACTTTGGGAATTTCCAGGATGTGAATCATGCCATCATAGACCAGCCTAAAACGGTGGCTCTGTGGGAGGATACACAAAGTGGCTTCTCAGTAGACATTTTATCTACCCACAGTTTTGCCATTTTTAATAAAGCAAATAAATCTGCCGACATACTACAGCTAAAGAAATGAATCAACATATGGTTAATCGATCAGAAACCAAGAAAGAGCTTATTCTAATGTTAGAGATAAGAATAGAGACTCACATTGACAACAATTGCACCATTGATCCACCAGGTCAGTCTTGGGCGAGGATGCCCACTGATCTTACACATAAACTTAGCTGTATCACCTTCCTCCACCTGGATAACTTCAGGCTTTAGGTCAAATAGTGGAGCACTGGGCTCTGGCATCACATCAATGGTCTCTTTCTTTATCTGTTCCCTGTAATTGCAGAAAATTAATTTATATTAATCATATTTTGAAAATAGTTTCTTATTGGAATAAACAATATTCACAGAAAGAGCAGAAACTCCATATTACCGGCCAGTGTCAGCAAGTGTATTTTTTATGCTGTATTCAGAAACACTGATGAGCCAGCTACCAACTTGTAATATAGGTTATTTTATTACCCTTTCTTACCACATTGTGTGCATTACAAAGCTACATATAAACAAAAGAAATTCACTAATGAAGACAATATATTTATTTAGTCAATTTTACCAACCTATTAACTTCTCTATAATGTGTAATAAATATCTTTCAGAAATCTAAACACAGTGTAATTTCAGAAATGGGGTTCCCTATAAATTGTGGGATTTGTTTGCTAAATTAAGCCTTTGGGATCAGATGATTAACTTTTTTTAAAGGTCAGAATCTGGTGCCAAATGCCCTATCAGTCTTGGTTACTCTTAACTAAAGATGCCATAAACATTCTGTAAATAAATATGTTCTAATAAATATATCAAAAAGGTAATTTTGTACATACAATATATGAGTTAAAAATACTATGAACACTTTTAGTTATGGATTAACCAACTAAAACTAAAGAATCCAGCAATGACCACTACTTTACCTTCTGATGCTCTCCTCCATACGTTGTAGGTGCTGTACCGACTTCTCACCATCCGGAAGTTGTGTTTCATAGATCACAGACTCCTTCCCTGCAAATATGATTTGGTAAATATAATATCATTCTCTGTGTAAATAGCGGAACTTCCACTTATATTACAATCCATACGAATGTTTTCTAATTAATACCACATGATCATACCTGTATTTTGCTGTTGATTAAATAATAGCTAACTGTCAATATTTTGCAGCTGACTACCAATATGCATCTACCTGGATATCTAAGTCACATACCTGTACATTTCAATGGAGCCTGTGTATTGTCTTGACCATATTTGTTCACTGCTGTACAAGTATAGGTGCCATTATCTTCTGGGAATGTATACATAATATCCAGGGCAACATAACCAAAGTCATTCACTGGACGGAAGCGGTGGCCTGAATTATGAACACAACATATTTTGTATCAGAATCCACCCATGTCACATCTAAAGTATTTATTATTTAATTTTTGTTGATGTAATTCTAATGTATCACCAAACAAACGAACAGATATTAGGTTTAAAAAAAAGAAATTACATATTTTATAAAAGGTTATGCATTATCCATATGATGACAAAGTCAATCAAAACTGACTGTCAGAAGTAAACATCAAAATTTAGAATCACAAAGTTCATTCATAAATGCAGCATATATTCTTAAATATTAGACTTACTTTTTATCAAAACAAACAATCACATACCCAAAATTTATTGAAATAGCTAGTATTTATTTGCTACCCATTTTAGACCATTATAATCCTGCCAGAATTGAATTCTGAAATGACTTGTTACTATATGACACAATGTACTTCAGTACAATATTAAATATTAATCCAGATTTCATTGAATTAACTAATAATAAACATAACATGAAAACATAGGCAGCATTGAAAGGTTAATAAACATATAGCAAATAATTACTTTTCCACCATTTTACCTGCTTTAAGTAATTTGCCATCTTTGTACCACTCAACCACCAAATCTGGATCACCAATTGGCACTAGGCGACACTCAAAATGAGCTGGTTGGTTCTCAGTTAGGTCAAGCTGTGGCCTAATCTGGGTTTTGAATTTTGGAGGTCTTGGTTTCTCCTTGTTAAACATCTCACCAATATCTGGCTCTGGCTCAATACCTTTAAGGATCAGTTCCTTGGTCGATGGACGAGGAGATTCACTGAAAGTTAAGGGATCCAAGATTAAGCATTTGAGCATATCAATGACCTCAGGTTTGGTGTGACTTATTAATCAAAACAATTATATTACTTGAATAAAATTTTAAATACTGACCAACATTATTATCATTATTATTAATATTTAATTATTACATAACATCCAGTCTTAAATCTGTGTTAAACAAAAGCTTCCTCTGATATGCAAAATTAAGTAATGTGTCTATCAAAGCTGTCAGCAAATAAATATATTACCAATCACTGAATATTCTGTTCAACAAAATACCTTCACCTCCGATTATTAAAAAATTGTTTTGTATAAAATATTTTAGTAGCACAAATACTTTCAAGCAATATAATTTAATCCCTGCACTATAATAACCAGGCAGCATACATAAAACATCACTGAACTACCCTGCTTATGTATGTAGAAAAGAATATAACAGCAAAAAGGTAGATAAACAAGGCATTTAGAAATGCTGAAAAGAAATAAAGCTGAGGTGCATCCTTGATTAATCTGTTAAATAGAGAGACAGTTGTTAAATCCATGCTCACCTTTTATTGATAGTAGGGTATAATGGTGTTATATTGGGTGTTAACAGTTCTTGAGGCATGATAATACTGGAAGGAGAAAGTTAGTCAAGTAAGCATGCACACTATGAATATGGGTTGTATGTGTGTGTGGGCATGTGTGTGTGTTTGTGTGTGTACATTTATGTATGAATGTGCATGTATGAGAGGGAGAGGTGCACACACAACACAAACATATGACACACTGATACATGTTGTTGGGAGTTGAACTAATAATAAATAAGTACAACATCATTCCCTAAATAAGGTCTGTTTTCAGTCTACTAAATATGTCATACATGGCATCATACAACAACCAGTAATATAAACAATAACGTGCAAGAGTAAAAACAAGCAAACAAACGAATGAATGAATGAACAGGCTAATCAATCAGAGTCCTGAAAACAAAACATGCTCGACTCAGGGAAACGACAAATTATGACATCATTCGAATGGAACAATCTCATAAAATAGGCACATACAAAAAAATAAACATTAACAGAAGACACACCTAACTGGCCTCGCTCTATCCAAATCTACCGCATCAGGAACCCTAAGATAGAAACAAACACATCAGATTATAAAGTCAAGTTCAATCTGAAATGTGACAGAACAATTATCAGCAACAGGAAAAATCCATTTACTGGTGATTACTGGGTTCATATATGGTGTCAACACCAATTTGTCTGTTCCAATTCCATTCAATTGCTTTATTTAAATAATAGCTGCACTTTTAAAAATTGTTGAGTCCAATTCCACATTTATCAGTTCCAATTCTGACATTTAAAATTGATTAGTCAATTCAAATTCTGGAGTGAAAATTTTAATGTTTCAGTGTAGTCGCATATAGGAATGCGAACCTCTCAGTTTCTTTAATGTACTTTAGCAGGTCCGACTCTTTTGGCACGGGAGCAGCAGGCTGACTTGGGGCTGCCATATGAAGTGTCACCTCAGTTGGTCTGATAGGTTCAGGTTTGCTAATAGCTGGTGATGGTGCTGGGGGTGCAGCCACAGGCTGTATGGGTGCTGCTGGCACCGCAGCCTGAACAGGTCTCCAAGGCAGGGGCGACTGTTTTGGTGAAGGTGTTGGTGCAGGTGACAGCATAATGTCGGCTCTGGACTTCACAGTCTCCGGTGTTGGAGTTCTTATTGGCATTACCATTGGCTCAGACGATGGCCTGTTAAACATGGATGGATTACATCATTCTAAATTTAATTTTACATCCGTATCAATTATAAAACTAAGGGAAGTACATAGATCTGACCTGGACTAAATACGTGTATTAAACTACGAAAACTTTTCTCCTATCACAATATAATAACAGCTAATAGATATTACACATCAGTTCAGATGCTAGGCTGTCTATTAAACAGCTTACACTTAAGATATGGGGAGCAGCATCTTTAAATCCCCTTTCTGAATTATCAGTCATAATGATTCTCAATTAAACAAGTTTGCAAACATCACATCCTAAAGAGTACCAAGCAGGCAAGGTGTAGATTGCATTAGTTTCTTGATTCAACCACTCAAACTTGAGTTATGACATAAGACATAAACAAATAAACATGATACAAGAAGCCAAGAAGCCATATTATATTTTAAAATATACTAAACGGGAAAAAAAGGTTTGACCACAAAGCAACAACTAAACATGAAAATTAAAATCTAAACATGAAAATTAAAATGAAACCGTAGAACTCATAGCAGGCAAGACAGCTGAGACCCACAGCCTCATTGGTGTCCTGATTCAATAACATCACTGAAAACCTTCCCCTATTCATCAATTTCACAACAAATTTAAGCACAGATAAGAAACAAAATGTCTTCCATGACTGTGGGTCACCAGCTCTACATAGGATACATTTTCTTCTGAAAACAAAGCAAACAAACAAAGTAAACAAACAAAGTAAACAAACGTCTCATGCAAGAACGATTTTGCGGGGAACTAATGGCAGAAAATTTCTGTAGGCACCTTCTCTGTGTTGGCATCGTAATCTCTTTGGTCCTACACAATCAGAAAGGAATAAACATTTCAGAGTAACTGATAATATAAATAAACTATTAAAAAAATACACTTTACAGAGATGAGCATGCAACTGAAACTAGGACACAATACACATGACACTCGCAAACAGTAAAGTGAAGAGCAGCCTCATCAACAACAGCCTAACTAACTAATTATCTGCTCTGACTGCTCTTCAACTACTACATGTCTATTACAAAAGAGCAAATAAAGATCCGAAAGCAAAGAAATTATATCTGCTACATTTGCTTTTATTTCACCAACCTCTCCACTCCTGGAGCTTCGACCTTCATGTAAACCTTCCTCAACTTAGGAATTTCAAATTCGCCAGTTGAAACTGGTTTTAGTTCAGAATGCAGTTTTGCAACCGACTTGTCGGGGATGGTTTTTGGCAGCACTGGTTTTGGGATTACAGATTCTTGTGGTGCCACCGGGGTGGCAATCATGGGTGCTGCTTTGGGCGGTGCAAAGGTCTGTATGGCTAATTCTTGTTGTGGTGATGCAGGTGGTGCAAACACGGGTTTGGGAGCAAAGACTGGTGTAGGTTTGGGTGAAGGCAGTGAGTGAGCGAAGGGTTGCGGGTGAGGTGCTTTAGTGCCGGCAGTGTATGGTGCTATCGGTCTGCAAGAAAATCACTCAGTTGTTAGCACGGCTCATATTCCACAGATGAAACCTTTAGGCTAGATGTGTATGACAACAGTAAGTCTACAGATGGCGTGTATTCTGAAGAGTCCACTAAAGTCCACAAGCATTGTTAATCAGAGGACAATTATATCCAATTGTTATAAAGCATTAACCACAATTTTCCAAAGTACCTTTACCAGCATAAAGCAAGAGGTTATTGAATATAATTTTGGATAATGTTCCAATCGGCACAAAATATTCAACAAGCACCTGAAGGCTTCCTGGGTGTGTGAAGAGGATATCCGAAGTGGAGGAGTAGATGATATCTTATGTGAGAGTGGTTGAGGGGGTTCTGGAGACTTGGGTGGAGTAGCAGGGCTGAAAAAGCGCAATCAAGGTACAATCATAGTGAATCAACACATTAACAAATGGATTCAAACTGGAGGCAAAATACCACAGTCAGATTTACTGGCTTTTCTTTAAAGTAATCCACATCAAGTGATGAAGGTCATTCATTTCTTGAGTCAGGATAATCAAAACAAAATTCAACATATAATGAACTAATATCAGAAACAGAAAAACAACGATTTCAACAGAACAAATAACAACTTACAGGGTAAATGATATGGCAAGTATTTTAAAGAGTAAGGGAGTATATTAAAACAATAAGGTGGAAGTGAATACAAAAACAAACAACAACAAAAAACATCACTCACATGCATCGACAAAGTTAGCTCGCAAAAAAAAGTGCTCGGTGAAATGAGAAATCTGTAATATCAATCTGCTGCCAGATGAAATAATCATGTATAGAATAATGGTTCTGGGAAACACGGCTAGTCATATACTGCTACTTGTATTCTGTTCCAGATGTTATAACGTCTAGAATGAATTTATCTTCTCTGACTATCCATAACATGCTTACTTTTACAGATACAGATGTGCAATTATAAACATCCAGCTACATGACCTACTGGTGAACCACAAAACCACATGTACTCATAATATATATATATATATATATATATATATATATTACACTTGATATATGCATGTATATCAACAAACTGTACAACGACGTGTAACTCTATTGTGTCCTCAGTGTACAGGCAAAACTATCACATTATACATTGTACCACATAATCATAATGCTTGCCCAGCAATTGTACAACAAAATCATGCACGTGCATGATATTTACTGTGAATCTGAGCGTGGCCTTTGTACAATGGACAAGATGCCACTCTTTGCATCATCCGAATAGCCAATCTGATCGAAGGTCAAGTTCTCAAGACTAAAGAATCGAGTAATTGGTGGTCTAAAGTGGAAGGAAGTCACAACATTTGAATGCTAGAACACAACCAGCAATCAGTCGACACCTAATACCACTAGAAGGCTGCATGTATAACGTGAGATATATTTATGTGCCGATCTTAAAACTGCAAACCCCAAGAAATGTTTCATTCCTAAAACAAATTCAGTAAACAAATATAAAATGGGTGGTGGTTATAAAATGATACGGTTTGGAGTCATAGAAGTGGCTTTAACTACTTACGGTGTTGTTATGGTTCTTCTAGGGATACTAAGTCTTCTCTCTGGGGTAGGTTTACGAGCCTCAACTGAAATTTGAGTTTCAGTAATATACTGACTGGATGTGTATGGGTAAATTTTGTCATTTGTGATGTGAATCAACAGACTAACAACAGGACACAATGGCACAACACACCAAATGGATTAATTAATACATCACAGATGTGACTGACAAGATAAATTACTGTATTGTCAAATCAATGTTACGATGAAGTCTTAGATTGAGTCTTTCTTCAGCACACGCACACACACACACATGCTCACAGAGATTCAAACACAAACCTACCTTGTACAATAAGCCTGGCCCTGTTAGAAGCAGTGCCAGCTATGCTAGCAGCAGTACACTGGTACCAAGCCTGATCATCGTGTCTTGTCTTATCTATATAAAGAGATGACTTTCCACTATCTGACTCGATGCGGTAATGATCATTGCGTGTGATCATCTGACCATCCTTCTGCCAGCTCATCATTGGAGGTGGTACACCAGCAGCTTGAGCATGGAATGAGACGGGCTGACCCTCTCTAACCGTCTGATTCTGCATGCGATCGATGAAGCATGGAGCAGATGCAGCTGGACGAGCTACAAAAGGACATAATCATTATAAGAATATTAAAAACGGAGTGTCCTTACCTGGAGGAACCAAGCGGACGTGTCATACAGCAAAAGCTCAATACCAGGGACCTAAAACTTTTCAAGCAAGGAGTATTATTTACCACCAAAAATTCCTTTAAAAAGTTAGCTTTAAGAACAAATACAAAATTCTCATTTATTTATATTGGTGGTTATATAATAATTAAAAATAATTAGCAATTATTGTTAAACTCATCTCAATTTTGGGAGAGTTATAACAGTATGATAATAGGATTAAAAACCATAATTAATTAAATAACACATGCATCAACAGTTCTGAGAAAGCAAGTACCTTTTTAAATAACCATACATCTACTTGCAATAAATAAACTGATTTATGGATTGAATTGCGTTTAACCTTCCACAAATAAAAAATTAATTTAGTAAAATCAAGCACGATAAGGTGCTGAATATCAAAGATGTGACACGTTATTTGTTTTCAACAAACTAATCCCTAGACCAGCTTACAGCTGACATGTTAATTTAATCATTCTCATAATACAAGTGATAAATAAATTGTTGATCTGCTGATAGTAAAACTACAGGTAATTTATACATTTTGAACCAAGGGCGGGCTTCACCAGGCAAACCATGGATAAACACGCCCTGGTACTAATGTAAACTGGGATACACTCGCAAGTAACAATTAAAACATGTTTAATACATACGTGCGACATTAAGATGCACTGTGAAACTAGCTTCACCAGCACGGTTCTTTGCCACACAAGTATACTGTCCATTGTCGAAACGAGTAGTTGCGTGAATAATAAGAGAGTTGATTCCACTCTCATTGATGACAATTTTGTGAAGGTTGTCATCAAACACCTGTAGAAAAAGAAAAGCAGAGAACAGTCAGAAAAACAAATGGATCATAGATAGCATCTCTACAGAGGGAGATGCATGACTAAATACTAAATCATTTCAAGGAGATGGTGATTGATCACACACATGGACACACAATGGAATGAAGTGAATACAAGAAATTCCCATTTAGCCTATCACATAACAATGACAGTTTGTCTTAGCAGGAGAACATATTCACAACACCAAGAAATGTACAAACTAGTACTTCTTCACCTGAACCTAAACTAAAATGTACACTCCTACACACCTGGACTCCATCTCTGTACCAGAAGAGTTCCGGATGCGGTCGTCCTGTCACAATACAGTCAAAGCGTACCATCTGTCCCTCCTGACACTCTTTATCCTCGGGTGTCTTACGGAACACAGGCCTGAAGAACTTCTCGGACACACCACCAGGTTCTGTGTCTCTACGACCCAAGTCGGGGCTGTTACAGATAGGGTTAGATAGTGTGTGAGAGACAGAAAGGATAGGAGCAGCCACCTGGTTTACAGAACACCTCGTAGCTTACAGACCAGGGACTAGGAGACTGATAAGAGTTAGTTAATTGCCCATCAACAGTAATATCATACAGAGAAAGATGTTTCAGATGTCAGTGTTAAGTATAAGTGATTTTATTATCATACGTACTTGTGTAAGTCATTGAAATAAAGTGATTTAATATTATATGCAGGGAACATCTTATTGGCAAAAATACTATTATGTCTATATGAGAAACAGTTTAAACTAAAATATAACCATTACACAATCCTGGATATTTTCAAAATGACATGGTTCAATGTACCCATTGTGTAAAGTATGTGTGCGTGTGTGTGTGTGTGTGTGTGTGGTGTGTGTGTGTGTGTGTGTGTGTGTGTGTGCCAGCTAACAGCAATCTGAGAGCTAATATTGTAAATTTCTAAAACTACGCCCAGTTCCATAAAAAGATTGATGTAAAAAGCTAGACTTACACACAAGTATATATGACATTTTACTGTACAATATGTTGGTGTAATGATACTATTTACACCAGACGTGTTATGGCACGATAGATCACTACAGTACTATACAATAATATACACCATTACAAATGAGCGTGTTGTTAATCTAAGCCAAACCGGTCATCTCACCTTCTGATCATCCTTCTCAAGGCTTCAGGAGCAATATAGGAGGTCTCATCAATCTCTGATATTCCTTCAATATACAGCTCGGCGGAGCACGTGTCACGGCCGACAACGTTTGTGGCACAGCACGTATAATGACCAGTGTCCTCGGGGAAGGCTACACGGATACGCAGTGTCACATAACCATCTTTGGTCATCTTCATTTCATAACGGTTAGATGGCCTTATCAGGCGGCCATTGTGATACCAAGCAATCTGGAACATTAAATGTGATACAGAATGATGCAGTCATCCACTACAAGTCATTTTGGTTTTTTAAGAAAACGTGCAAACAAAACAGAGGAATCCTGAGTATACTTTCTTTAATTAATTAAGAATGAAAAACATACATGATTAAAAGTTGTTTCACTAAGTGCTTTAAAAATATTTCTTAGGAATTGCAAACATGAACAACACTCTCTGATATTTACATGAGGTGTTGGATTGCCGGCCACTTTAATCACAAATGTAGCATCTGAACCTTCCAGTAGTTTGAAGTTCTTTGGTTTTTGTTCAAAGATTGGAGCACAAGCCTGTGCCAGAGGTACATTGACATCAAAGGCTTCCTTAGCTTCAGGCACGTGGTGCTTTGGATCAAGGCGACCCTCACGGAATTCTACTTCCTTCATGAGCCTCTTCTCAAAGTTAGAAACTTTGAATCCCTGCAAGTTAAATCAGAATTACAATATTAATCAAACAGATAATGTTCATGAACAAAAAGCGATTAAATTGTAGTGATAATTTATTAACGCATTTAGCTATTTAACTGACTAAATTGTTTAAAATAAGAATTATTTTTGATAGCAGGTAGTTTACAGAAACAAAACCAAATTGAAAATTCTGAAGCCAGAATTGCTTTAAAGACACATCAAATGTAACTCACTTCTGACACTCAGTAGTCACACAATAATTGTTAGGAAACATTACTTTCACAAATATTTAAAACACCAAATATCAACCAGTTTCTGAAACTCTTTATACACATATTACACTGACCCCTTCTGGTACATCCGAGTCATAATCAGACATGGGCTTTTGATAGGGTGAGGCTGGTGCACGCGTCGGAGTGTAGGTTGGTGTTGGTGTTCTTGGCAGTGGAGATGGCACTGCACGGACTGTGTCCTTGAGGAGCTCACGCTCTTTGTCTGCCATCTCCTTACGCTGCCAGTCACGATAACTCTCTGAAAGACAACAATATTTTTATCATCCATAAACAACCTGCTCCAAAAATATTAATGTTCTCTTTATTGCTTAGATATGAACAACAAGTCTTAAGTGTGTGTGTGTGTGCATATGTGGTGCATGTGTGTGTGTGTGTGTGTGTGTGTGTGGTGTGTGTGTGTGTGTGTGTGTGTGTGTGTGTGTGTGTGTGTGTACTGTGTGTGTGTGTGTGATAAGTCATAGATCTGTACATTGTCCTTTTTTAACATAGAACTAATTTAAGTTACTGAAAAAATATAACTGCATGATGCTGAGTAACTAATTAACTAATGTACTGTACTACACAATAGTGAATAGTGCATTTATATGCATTATTTATCATTATCATCATAATTATTACTATTATTATAGTTTGTTGTGTCACCAGCTTATGCAAACTGATTTAAAAAGTGTTCCAATAACTAAAATTGATAAATGTTAGGATATTCTGTTGATTGGAAACATCATTAGCAGTTAATAACCTATCTATCATCCAATATACATTTCAGCCATTCATTTATCAGAAACATTCACTGAAAGTATTGCATAGGAGTAGGAGTTAACATTTATTTTTAACTTAAATGTTGTGATGCTGTAGTCATACAAAATATATCATCATCATCATCATCACTACCACCACCATAAATCAACTACACATACCAGCACTGAGAAGAGTAGCTGAGGTAGATGCCTCTCCGTGATCATTGATGGCAGTACATGTGTACTCGCCCTCATCCTCAGGAGACAGGTCATATATAGTCAGGGTAGTCACACCATTATATTGGTCATATGTTGACTTGTAACTGAAACAAAAATGTCATCCATCATCACAAACACCTAATTATGGTAAATACTACATGCTCAGTTATTATCATTCTAATCTGTTCAATCAGCAGTTGAAATCACGGGGTCTGTAATTTGTTATATCTGAAATTATTAACGTGCTGAGTGCAATATTTGTTAATAATCTCGAGAACGGATAGATCATTACCGTTCCTTGTCAACCAGTGGATGACCTCTTCTGGTCCAGAGGATCTCTGCTGGTGGATAGGCATCAACTCTGCACTCAAAGTATGCAGTCTGGTGAAGGTACAGTGGCTGATTAATCAATTCCTGCTCAAATACGGGTGACTTAATCGGTCTGGGTGGCTGAGGTGGTGGACCAGCTGTAACACATTGAAAAGATGTTAACAGCCAAATAACAATTATTGCTGTTATGCATGCAACAATCTATGCAGATAGATACATAGAGAGACAAACAGATAAATAGACACAGACAGATCGATGGTAAGTCACAGAAAGAGTCACACAGAGAAAATCAGTTAGCAACATCAAAATCTTAACAAGACAGTTAGAATTATTATCATATTTCAGCCACAAAATGGCTTCAGACTGCACTGTTTTCAAATTAATAAATGAAAAATCAGAGTACACTATACTTCTAAATACAAAAGCCAATTCAGATCCAGCATTAATCTGCTGATCTGAAAATCACCCAGGACTTGATGATGCACACTAATATCATGAAAACTAACAAAATCTTTCTACTAACCCTCTACTGTGAGGTACATATGTGTGGTGTTGCTGACTCCACTGATTGTCACAGTGCAAGAGAAATGTCCCGCATCTTCAGGGAACACCTCGGCAATGATCAGCGTACACACACCGTTCACATAGGTGATCTCATAGTCTGGCGACTGATGGATCTCGACCTCATTACGATGCCACTGTACATGATCTGGTGCTGGATACGCAGGAATATGACATTCCAGCACGGCACGATGACCTTCGCGGACTTTGAGGTCCTTCAGAAGCTGAAAGAGTACGGAAAAAATCGTATCGCACTGCCTAAGATGGGCAAAGAACAAAACTAAATAAAATATATAAAAAATAATACAATACAATCATAATAATAATAAATGAGGGATATTTAAAATATGCAAGATTCAGTAAATGTTTTGTGGCAAGGTACAATTAAAATAAACAATAACCTAGAGTGTATATGTGCATCCATGTTATTTATTATTTATCAGGAGGTTTTCTTCAAAATAAGCTTTGTATTTTGTCAATATTGAATCATCTGAAAAGAGTCATTATTCAATAGATATTAAGTAATACCTTCGAGAATTTTGGCACTGGTGGTGGTACGACTGGTGCTGCTGGTACTGATGCAACTGGCACCTGTGGTTGAAAGACAGGACTCTTCCTAGGTGGAGCTCCCTGTGGGGGAGTGTACACGGCAGGGCGCTGTGGTAGTACTCCTATAGGTGACTTTGGCATAGGTGGTGCAGGTGGTGCTGGTGGTGCAGGTGGAACCTTCGTCTCAGGTTGAGCTGTAACATGGGAAAGTAATATTCAATTTAACTTTAAACATAAATAAAGCATCTAGTATAGCGGAATATCTCTGAATGCAGCATTATTTTTAGTTAGGACAGAGAGTTGTTTGGGAGTGCATCTAGCTACAAATCCCAATTTTCTATATAAGTAACTCAACATGAACACTAAAAATAAGCTAAAAAATTAGTAGAGCAAAATTCACAGAAATGTTGAAAAGTTAATAATCCCGGGGCCAAACACTTTTACCATTGTTAAGTGCTTAAATATTTATCCTGATAAAAATAATTTATTAATAGCAAAATGAAGACATTTATTCCATTATTTCTAAATTGCACATCACCACATATACTATCTGACCACACAACAGCACAAAGTACTGACCAAGCACAACCAAATCAGCAGAACAGAGAGATTCTCCAGCGCGGTTTTCAGCACGAACAGAGAATTTGCCCGCATCCTCATAGAAGACCTCAGGTATATAGAGTGTATGTAGATCACCCTCCTGCTGGATCTCAAAGTCAGGTGAGCTTACGATTTGAGAACCCTCCCTATACCAGGTCACTTCAGGGGATGGTTTGCCATGGACTCGTACTGTAAAACGTACAGTGTCACCTTCTTTGACACTCTTTGACTGCAGCTTCTGTGGGAACTCAGGTGGGATCATGGATGCTGAAGTGACAGAGAGAAAAAGATGAATGTATAAGCTCAGTTGCAAACTATGAACTTTACAATCAATTAATTATTATTTAGACCAGCTGATTATGAGGCAACACTTTTATATCATGTTTTGATTAGTTTCTCTCTGGAAAGTTCAATTTGAAAAATAATAAAGCAGAATATTTATAGGATATAAATGTATTTTAATAGTGTTCATATCTGAACTTTCCAAATAATTCATATTTACACCTGATGAAAAATGTATTCGTATTTAAAAATGAACTTAAATATATCTCATTTCAAAGACAAATGCAAGTTACCAAGATAAATGCATAAAAGAGTGTTCAGCTAAATGCAGCAATATTATTCCCTGTAAACAATAATGATCCCCCCAAATCCAAAACTGCATCAATACAGCTGCATTTATAAATGTCACTTCTAAATTAAAACCAGTAATTAATGGTTTTTAGGTTGACCTTAATACAAATGTTTTAGTGTTGAGAGCAATATATCTACAGATAAAGGCCTCACAACATATCAAAAAGACACCATCTAATCTAAAACTACAGTTGTTTATTTATCTCAATGAGTTATGTATATGTCTAGATCTAGTATAGCTAGGGCCTACTTCTAGGGTACACGTCAATGAGACTGTCCTCTGGTTAATTCTCCTGTACCAGATCAGTACAGTAATTAGCTCTTTCATACAGAACATCACTCAGCAACTGACCCATTACACATGTGTGAAGAATTCCATCAGCCAGTCTGAGTGTTATCCCAGCCAACGTTAATGATCAACACTATACAGAGTTAGCTATATGTTAACCACATATGACCCCCTAGTATCAGCAGCATGGACTTAAATCTCTAACCCTAAACAAGTCACTTAGTGTATACTGATGTGACTAATTTAGACCCATGATAGCCACAAGTTATTACTGGAACATCCTGTGCCTCAGAAAGTATATATTTAGGATAGGTTTGATCCATTTGGGTCCTCAAAAACTGGAAATTATAAGAAACAGGTAGGGGTCAAGGAATGGACAGAAAGAATAAACAATAATGTATGTGTGTGTGTGTGTGTGTGTATGCATGTCTCTCTCTCTCTCTCTCTCTCTGTGTGTGTGTTTGTGAGTGCATGCGTGTGTGTGTGTGCGTGTGCACACACACAAACAAGTGTTCATATGTATGAATATTCCTATTCAAGGTCATATTTACATTATAAAAAATTTTGTTTGTCAGAGACAAAATTAGCTCTAACCGCCATATTTAACTGAATGATTGTGCTTTAGAATAATAATATTTACTTCCCTGCTTTAGTAAAAACAATCTTAATCAAGGAAAGCTCAAACAAAACATAAAGATGTATGTGTTCATCTGAGTACTGATAGAAATACAAATTACTGAACTTAGACCTAAATTCAGGTAAACATCTGTGTGGTACTCACTAATCAATTACTATTTAAAACCTTCACAGGTGAACCAATAACCTTGCCTGTGTGTAGTTATGTGGTGTTATTTGTTCAGAATAGCAAGTAACACTAAAACCAATAGCATCCAATAATCTGAGTATACATGATAACATGTTATAATAACATGTCCATTTTGTTCTATGATACAGCTTGTGTAGGTAAAACAAAATCTAACTCATGACAAATTAATACATGGTTTAGATACATTAAATAACCAGGTTCCATACTTCTGACAGTAGGATGTACTTAATAGGTTAAAACTCACAAGAATTTAAAATAGTATTAAACTATTGAGTGGATGAGGGATTTGTAAATAGCAAATTAAAATTAATTCACACAAATTATAAACGAAATTTGGAACTAAGATGGGCAGCACGTTTTTGTAAGCAAGCAATATTTGTTTCAACAACACAAATAGCCAACCTCAACAAGCATTTCTGATGACTAATAGCCACACAGATATGATTTACGGTCTGACCAATTCTGAGCAGTTACTAAGTCAAATGAACCAAATCCACCAGTGAATCATGATCGCCATTGCCAGGAATATGAGCAAATGAAAAAGTAACCAACACTCTATTCTGGATCCATTGCGCCCACACGAATGATATAAACCAGCTGGTGGCTGCTGAAACCTAATCTCATATGGATTTCTTATAAACATCATCATCATTACCAGGATCCATCAATATAGGGGCAATACATATTGATACGAAAAATGGTTAAAAAGTTCAGGATTGCATCTGGATCCATCAGGATCAAGGATGTTACTAAATATATACATGAAATAGATGCAAAAATGACTAAGGAATAAAATGTATTTATAAAAAGCAACTATTTAGCAGAATATTGTGTATTACGAATAAAAAAACAAGAGAACTCTATAAGTAGTAGTCATAAACATACTTCTATATTTTCAAAAAGCAATAAAACATGAGACAGCACAGCCCTGCCATTCAAAATTGAACCTTTCCAATAAAACACTGAACACTGACAGAGCTGAAACTTCAACAAAATCAGCTTCAATTCTCCTAACTTCTCTCAGACAGCTATTTCAACAAATATAATGGCCACATAATAGGAGGAGATTTGATAAAAATGGCTTCCTCCAAAAGAAATATGATCCTATGTAAAGAACCAGGTTAAGAACATAAAATGCCTGATAACTCTGAGGCCCGGCCCCGGCCCCGGTGTGGCTCAACACACACACACACATACACACACTTATAGCTGAACATTTGGGTAAGAGTTTATATAGAGACTTTTACCAGAAGACTGACTTTATGTAACTCTCATCCCAGTAAGGTGAATATTTCTTCTGGGGCATTACAGTTAGGGTTGTTGATCTAACCGCCCGACACATCAAGAACCAATATTAAACTTGAGAGATGCGGATAGTATATCTCATCCAGAGGTCTGGCTTTTTTAAATATAAGGTATACAGGATTGTGGAAGAACATATTTCCAATGATGTTAAAAAGTATATGGCTATAACCTTTAGGTTATATTTTGAAAGCAGTTTTACATTTCTGTCTAAACCACTGTTCCAGTGTGTGCGTGCGCGCGCGTGTCTGAGTATCAGAATAAGGAGAGAGAAAGATGCCCCCCATATCTCAGGTCTAAGTTCCTTTTTATTAAAACCTAAAGTATACTATTTTGGGAACTGCACTAAACAAACATTTTAAAATGCTGGTTTGTAAAGAATGAAATGCAAACATGGCCAGAGACCTGCTTAAATCAACCCTGGAATCAGTGGTACACCAAACCAGGGAGGGTTATATCCTAGCACAGACAACTCTCGCCTAAATCTGTAAACAGTCTTCAACCAACAAACCTGTTTATTCCCTAGTTTATCTGATACTAACCAACAGGTGTTCCGGCGTGCACAAAACGCAGACAGAACAACAGATGATGGGCTATAACCAGGCCTTCAAGCTGTTTTCATCCAGAAGCCTTAAAACTGGCTGCTTACTCAGCAGAATATTTTACCATGCACATAATGTTAGTCAGATAAAGGCCTGGAGTCTACTGTTACATAAAACAGCTAGGACTACATCATCTCTTCCATTAGGCAGACTAAACAGTGACCAAATAATGGACTAGTTCTTTGTGACTTTTCTTCAGACAGTCACGGTGTGCCAAGAAGTCCCCTATGAATCATTATCTTTAGGTTTAACGCACTGAACATTAACTGTACAGTACCTCCCGGTTGTGTTATAGAAATATAACATCCACTACTCATTTGAGAGAAGACAATATAATAAAAACAGTAAAAACTACTGAAATCTAATCCTATTTTACAAAATGAATTTAATAAACAAATAAATGTGCACTGCCTGATTATTAGACTTTGGATACAAAATTGTCTAATCATGTCACAACTGGGCTCAAATTATTTATAACAAAGCCGAATAGGCAGAACATTGGATGGATATAAAGATGGTAGCTGGTAACATTGATCAAAAGAGACCCTTTGAGCAAAAGGATTGGAAACCTTTAATATATTAAAGATTATTTGAAAACTTTATTGGTGGTTTTGGTAAAATTGTACATTATCATTTTTATGTCCTCCACGATGTTTGCAATTTTTTAGGGAAAAGAAGTAGATGTATTATTAGATGTTATTAAACATATTAAATAATAAGGTTCAAAGGGCATCAATATTTGTATACACTTGTGTGGAATTTCATTATTGAATTATGTGATGGACATACTTAAGTCACCCATTATGCTACTATTTTAAATTAAATGGTACACAAAACCCTATCTTCAGTCCATTAATCGTTTTTGATTGGTCTTAAGTCAATCAACAGCCTTAGAAACCTGTTTTTAATAACCAGTAAAAAGCCCCCAGTTCCATTTGATGACCTGACTAATCTATCATAAGATCATAACCTACAATAAGAACCACCCGCAATGATCCCAAACATGATCACCTGAGACCAATTTTACCACAATTCAGTTCATATATCAGCCGCCAAACGGATCAGCGTACAAAACTAATTTACACAGTATTAGATGGAAAACGTGCTGAAATTACCTGGAGACTCATCTCGATAGCGTCCCCTCTTCCTATACCTGAAATACCCTGAAGCCATGCTTATTTCAGTCCGTTAAAGGATATAGAGATTAATATCCTTAATCTATTCCTAAAATATGTAATCCATCATTTGACTCGACTAAAGAAGACCACAGTCCGGTGTTTCCATTTCCAACTCTCTCCGACGACACAGAACATTCACTGACATTAAGGTGATAAGAAAATGGCTTATCAAAAATAAAAGCTGTGTAGAAAAATAATAACAGGTCCCTCTCCCTCTGATCAGACCTCTCCAAAAACGAAGTCAAAAGCATGAAAAGCGAAATGTTGGAAGCAACCCCTCAAAGCACTGCCCATGTCTGTTGGTGTTCAGGGCATTGTGGTGTTCTGGCGAGAGTTCCAGAAATGCGGGCAATCTATAGCCACCTACACCTGGCCGAGTAGCTCTGAGATCTCCGCCAGAGGCAGCTCCGTCCCTTCTTCAGGCCCACATAGCCACTAATACAGCTCCAACGGCCTACAGTAGCAGTAGAAAACCAGAGAACAAACTCCTAGGGGCTGAGCTCTAAAAACTTTTTCCGCCAACTATTTATCTAACTGTGTGTTTTTGTGTGTGTGCTTTTATATATATATATATATATATATATATATTGATTCAGTACATCTCTGCATACACTAGTTTTTCATAAGTTACTGTAAACTGTAAAAAAAAACTTCAGCAAGTGAAATACTTGCATGGTGAACCATCCTGAAGAAAAATTACCTAGCTTTATATTATGAATTACCAGCATGATACAAAACGTGGAAATATTACAAGATTTGTTTGACCATGAGCATCAATGATATATAACTTGGCTGCTGACATACTTTATTTAAGTTCAATCTTGTTTGACAGTACAATGAAGGCATACCAAATGATATATAGGACATTTGAGACTTGTCATTGTACTAAATACATCTTTATTCCTGTAATTCAATCTTCTTATGAAGAAACAATAAGGCAACCATAACTTATATAGGCCACTATTTGAGACTTTCTATATGCTATAAATTACAAATTTGTGATACCACTGCTAACGTGTGTGCGTGTGTCTGTCTTGGGCCGGAGCATTTAATACTGAAATATGGTTAACCGAAGGATAAAAAGATTACTTAATTTACATGATTATACAAAAAAGGAGAAAGATAGGAAAAATTAGGGGGATTTACTTTAAGTCATTAATTAATTTTATTTGATTAGTTAGAATGATTTGGGCCCATGTGCTAGCTTAATTATGAAGTAGTAAATTTTAATTTTACAGTGATTAATACTGAGAAATTTTATTTGTGAACACTAATCATTAGCTGCTCTAGCCATTTAGTGGCTGAATAAAATGCTTACACTGTACACATATATACACTTATGTATACACAAACATGCACACACACAATTATATACATACATACGTACGTACGTACGTGTGTGTGTGTGTGTGTGTGTGTGTGTGTGCGTGTGTGTGCGTGTACGCGTGTGTAATATTTAATTAATTCAAAACTATAGGTCACTTGCATTACAAGATGTATATTAACTGGCAATATAATTTCCACATAAGAATTAACTACACATTTATTAGTTCTGATATTTGTATCTCAGTACTGTATTATTAATTAGCCTAAAACATCTACAAGCTGGCTAACATCCTCAAAAGTCTGACTTGAGACGTAAACAGTATCAGCTCGTTCTAACAATTAGTTTGCTTTATTTATATATATATATATATATATATATATATATCACCTTTAATTAATTCAAAAATATAGGTCAAATAATAAAATCTATCAACAAATTCTTACTTCTAGGAAAACATCTCACAAACAGAGGTATGGTTTGGATTCAAACCCTGACCTGGATGGTTACAGCAGAATGCTCTAACCACTTTGTTAATGTTATAGTGACTGATTTCTTATGTAATTGAGCCTGGCTGTAGTGTTGTTAGCATTAATGAGAATGTTCAACATAATAACAAATGCTAAATAACCAATGGAACAGAACACACACACACACACACACACACTATATATATATATATATATATATATATATAATAACCACATAGTGAATCAGAAAAAAAGGAGCTTTATCATCTATCTATCTGTCTCATTCAATAATTGAACCCTTTTCGGTTCCAGAAAAAAAACCATAAGCTCAAATAATGTAAACATAGAAAGTTCAGCTGGCTATACATCTTGTTCACAGGAATGGAATATTCATAACAAAATGAAAAAAACCCCATTAACAATAGACCGATGGTAAATGGGTCAAACACTGGTTCTTGGTGGAAAGTATTCACTGGTAAGACAAAAGCCCAAGCTCAGAGTTCTTGACATTTACTGTATCAACTTAAAAATAATGCAGCCCATTGTAAATGCCGGTATTTTCAAAGAGAACTGGGAATACAGAGATGATTGTTATCGATATGCAAACAACTACAGAACAGAGCATATCTCTTTATTTATTTTTTTTGACATTAAATGGATTTGTCTCATAAAATGCACTCTGCGTGCGTGTGTGTGAGTTGTTGTTGTTAATATGTGTCTATATAACTCGGCACGTATCCGGATTTTAGTAGGGAATTAAAAAGCAATGATACGGCTAAAGAGCCATACATCATGATTATAACATTTAGGCCACGCGTCTGGATAAACTGACCGATTGTATTGCCCTTTTATGCCAAGACGTACACTATCTCCTCTCAATCTCTTACACCATGATGTCCGAAATACAACATCAATTTTTAAACAACTATCTGACGAATAAAACAACTGTAATAATGTAACCGATTATATAACATACAGCCATAACATTACAACCATATATAACAAGAGACGAGCCCAAAACCTCAACATATCGATCACCGACAATAAGCTGTCAATGTTCAATCTCCTAACACAATCTAATTACTGATGAACCATGAGGCCCTCGGTGAACTCACTGGATCCCAAGATCCAGAACCGGATGAACATGGACGTGTTCTGGATCTCCTCGGAAAACTACCATCTTACTGGGAGCAATAATATTCAGGAGATAACAATTAGATGTGAGGTAGCTAAGAAGTAAGCCAGAGAGAGAGAGAGAGAGAGAGAGAGATAAAGTGTAGGTACGTTAGGGCTCTAAAACTCTAAAACATAACTATAGTGAAACAACAATGTTTCTATTCATACCTATCTTTGCCAAACTAAAGATAATTAATTCTATAAATTGTTATTATCAAAGTATAGAATTTTGTTTTTTAGAACACACACACACACACACACACACACACACAGTGCTCAACTCGACACAAAAATTTAACTCAGTCAGTCGTATATAATGTCATAATTGGGGTACACATAAGTTTATCTCACACAAATGTATTTCTTCATTATTTTTATTATGTTCAAATAAAACAACTGTGGGTACTTTCTATATATATATATATATATATATATATATATGCTATAATGTACCAGTGACGGCAACAAATCGCTAATCAATACAGATTTGTACTTGATTAACATGTATATCTTGTCGTACTGTACATGTGGATAAAATGCACAGTGTAGACATTTACTCAGTTCCCTAACACCCTGGGAAGTATCTGATCCTCCTGGCAACAGGTGAAGAAGTTCAAGAATAGCAACAATTCTGTATGAACACCTGGTAAAACGTTACACCTACCACCACAGACTGAAGAGGATAAAAATAACAGCTATCTTCTGCTCCATCTTTTACATAGTCTCAACACACACACAGACACACACAGAGACAGACACACACACACATACATAAACAGACAGCTCAAAACTGACATATATTATAAGATTAGACATGAAGGCAGCTAGAATATGGTGTGTGTGTGTGTGTGTGTGTGTTACCCGGAGATCTATATCATTTCTACGTTGGCTGCCCCGGGATGTGGGCCGCTGGTCTCCAAATAAGGGTGGCTCAGGTAACCTGAGTACCGAGTGCTAAGGCCAGAGAACTGCTGTACTGTGCAGCGCAATACAGTAGAACACACTCCGCTACAGACTCAGACTGGCACAATGTAGTGTACAACGCATGGACAATGATGATCTGGATCAGTCATCCTTACACCGGCTGATGCATGCATTAAATCAATGATTCAGATCTGAAAAAACACTCTCTTATCCACTAATACTGTCTATATCTGATACTGTCGAATCCTGGGGAACTAAGTATAATTATGTTTTTATCTCTAAATCAATAAATACAAGAATATGACTTCTCCGGATTTCCAATTTTCACGCCAAATTTCAACATTTCAGGTACATGGGATATCCCCGCACTGCTCTTTTATAATACAATTTAGTTATTTCCAGGTAGCAGATGGTCACAATTCAAAATTCTGGAAAAAAAATTATTTGAGCAGTTCACAAGCTGAGATTGTAGCAGGATAAAGAGAATCACATGACAATTTATGTTTATAGAAGTCTCTGTGGACTAACGCATAACAGCCTCAAGTTTAAAGTAATTCCTCTAATGGGCTTGTTTTTATTTATTGTTTAGCACACAAATCAAATCTCAAACTGTGAACCTGAGGAATTTATGCCTTAATTACTCTATTAGCAGACACCTACACTTCAGTTTGCTATCATCAACCTTGAAGGAGTACAACATCAGTTATTAGTGACATACCGGTACATAATTCACAATAATCACTCCGACCAAATGAAGTACTCATTTCTGGCTGACTCAAGGAAACACCACAGACTTTAAAACATCAAAAGCAAGTGTGGTTTAGAGTGGAATTCCTATTGTTTTCTATCATGCCATTCTGCAATTGCCTCATACATACATACAAATATTTATCTGCCCTAAAAAAGAAAGAAAAAGAATGACCTTCAAAATGACAGAAGAATCTCTAAATGATCTTCCCCCCAAAACCTTAATACACCATATTTTATATACGGACACATACCAGTTCCACCTATGTGCCACACCAGCAAACTACTTCATTTAGTTCAATGCTATCTACATTTTTCTTTGACGGAACTTGCCATCTTGAGGAAGAGTGAGTACTGGAGATTTCCCATGAAAACATGCCAACGTACTGTATATTGTAATCGTCATATTTAGCGCTGAATGCCGTAAATACTTCACATTTTATCTCAATAAATTACCAATCGGCTGTTCTACCCGTCAGTAATGATAGTTACGCCGATAAATCCCATTTAGTTTAGTGGAACTGCTGATAAATCTGCTGATTAACAAATGCTGGCAATTACATTTAATCAGCTGTAATAAAGTAGGCACCTTTCTACTTTCAGCAAACACTGTGTGGTGTCTGTAATGAGTTGTCTGGAGTGTTCTTTTATATTGAATTATTCTGCTTGAAAACCTGATAAAATCAAGTCTGAGCTGCTATTAGTTCTATCAACAATAATTTCATGCCCATTAAACCAGAGAAAATTACATAACTTAATAATAGACATAATAAGTTATCAGAAGAATATATTGTACTCTTTCTATCTATAAACACACACACACACACACACACACACACATATGTGTGTGTGCATGCACGCGTGCATGTGCAGGCGTATCTGTAATCTTACTACAGCAATTGTTTGATCTTTGTTGTTGTTATCAATCAACAATAGCACAATATAAATTAATATTAAGTTATCAAAATAAATCCTGTACAGGTAGTGTTATAACCGAAAATAAAGCTATTAAGATTAAGAATATGCAGTCTATAACATATAAACCATTCTCAATAGTAACCACCATTCCAGCAACTGCAGAACTACTATACTTTGGTTGAAATTGATAAAACAGTTTTTACCGTCTGGTTGAGCAGTTACCCTGAAATCTAATGCACTAATATCACTGAATATATAGGGAGCAGATTTTCTCTAGCTTACATCAGGTACCAGGTAATATGGTGGATCTATCTATAAGATAAATTTTTGGTGTGAAATCTGACTCCTGTTTGTCTGTTACAGATTCCAATTTAGGAAGAATGGAGAAGGATTTGGGCAGATTCTTGAATTATACAAGATCTTTGTGAATATTCCTGTGTTTTCTTCTCATTATTAAGTTTTATATAGCAAGATCAGTTTAACTGTAATACCTATCTAGGCGTTTTACCATGACACACCCAAATAAGATACTCTTTTACTAAATGCTATGATTCTTACCTAAATTTCATATCATCAAAATATTTCAATTGTGGGAATGAATTTTTCAGTTTTCAGCAGTTGGAATTTTTAGCCCAAAACTTCTGATCTGAGAATGGTCTTTGGCAGAATAGTTGCATTAATTTGGCATTACACGTTATCAGGCAATAGTTGAAATCTCCTTGTGCAGATGTTTTCATAATTCCACTTTTATAATTCCATTTCTACGGTATGAGTAAGGAAAAATACATTTTTTAAGGATTAAAACCTGGTCTTATACACAAGTATTTATGACAACCATAATAAATAAAAGTGGAATTATGAAAACATCTGCACAAGGAGATTGCAATAATAGGTACAATTTGTTTTATGTTTCAGTTAGATCTACTCATGTTTCTACTAAACAGTTCAATTTAATTTGTAATTATCAGCGACAGTTTTGTTTTAAGAACATAAAGCTGTGAGATACCCACAATAATTAACAATTTCAGCTTGATTAGTTACCTTCGTAGTTAGTTTTATGTATTAATATCACTGATATTATTAGTGGATGTAAAATCAGTTCTACATACACTTATCTCTATCAGTATCACTAGTTTGACATTTTTGATAATTTCAACATGCCAGGTCAGAAGAAAACGTAATTTTTCTGAAAATCACATCTTTTAAAAGTTTTAAATTCTACTTCATCTTATATTTAAGTTAGGTGGTTTCCTGTGATATTAACTGATACACTGACTTATATACGAGATCGATTGATACACAAGTATATATGGTATAGATGAGTGCATCAAATGCAGATACATAAATAGTTGTACTGCCAGCATATAGGATACAAGTAATACAGGAAACTCAGTAAGTAATTTGGATAAATAATAAAGAGTAAGGCTCCCAGTAATGTTTCCAGTAATACATCAAACATTATGGTAAATAGTTTTGAATTGGTACCCTTATTTCTAAGGTGACTAGTGTATATAGATCATCTATCCCATTAAGGATAACACCAAGTACATCACAATCACTTAATTTTATATATCTATCTTGTCAAAGTCTTAAAGATGATTGGTGTTTTACAGCCACTTTTGTGCAATTACATACGCACACATAATTAGAGCATCGGATTAAATAATCATGGTAGTTATCATGATTAAGTTTAGCTTTGAAAGACAAAAGAGAAAACACCCCTAATAAATTTGTTTATTGTTCATATTATTGTATTTCCCCCTAAATTATGCCAAACATTACCTTCCCATTTAGTCTAACCTGTGTATAAGAAAGACACACTCAATTTTGGCATCAATTTCGGAGTATAAAAAGTGTGACTTATACATAAAAACAAATGTCAAGGTTGTGGGTTCAAATCTGACTCACAACTTTGTTTGCGGGATGTTTCCCTATGTAGTCGCACTTCATCCATATGTATCAGGCTTGACTAGGGTAGAGGCTAAATGTTTACATCATAACGTACTTCTATAATCCATCATAATGTTTCATACAATCATCATTTGTGAACAACAGTCTTTCATTGGAATATATAACACATTTTAAATTAAGGTGAGGTAACCTAATGCCAAGTTTTCATGGATTTTTTTTCTTTCTAAGTAAATGATGCTGCTCTTTATTGAATTATAAGACAATATCTCAGGTTATCATGAATTTTCTTTACACAAAAGCTATCCGTGATATTTCTTGACATCATGAAATGACTTAAATGGATCAATACCACTGATCTATTTACAGCTACTAAGTCCCACCATCATATGAAATAAATTCTATTTTAAATAATAGCTGATTAATAATAATAATATTATTATTAAACAAGGCATATAATCACCATATTTTCCAGACTTCATGATGGAACTTTTTGTCACTATTATCAGGTGCTAATCATACAAATTCTGTTTTTAAATGACAACAGGTACAAACAAAGAGCAGAAAGCCTCACTTTAATTTTATTTAATTCTGACCAAAAAAAGCAGACAAGGTATGGTATATGCATCAAGAGTTTGCATGAACCATTGAAAACAACATTTAACAGGTGATGAACAATTTTACAGTAGAGTTTTATTATATCTTAGGTGTCAATCATATCATAATGCCAATTTACTGCTTTCAGCTTCTATCACAGAGTGAATTCAAGGAAAAATTACTATTACGATTTTAAACATCATAGCTGCAGAAAGCATAGCAGCTGTGTAGTATGGTGAATGTTCATATCGAAGCTAACACAAACCAGCCACCAGCCTATTACAGTATAGCTCCGTTATAACACAGATGTTGGAGTCCACAAGATGTTGACGGTGTTATAGGTGGACCGCAAATCGACACTCACTGTTAGGGTTGATGATGATGATTGATGTTTTACGGCCACTTTTGTGCACATGGTAGGCTAAATGGGCCGAGTGACCTTCAAAGGTAATGAAGCGAAGTCAAAGACGAAACAACCTTCAGATATGCCCACACTGAGATTCGAACATGGGTGGTAGTGATCTGTGGTCCAACAGGGTATCAGTTAGACAACAGAATTCTGGAGTCCATGTATTCACCTCGTTTTACACCATCCGTGAAGTTTACATAGAACTGTTTATTTCACAAACGGCCCCCATAATTATTTCATCATTTGTTGATTTAAACATAACTCTTATCCCAGTGTTAGTGTGGAAAATAGTGTGCCAAATTTTGCAATGTTTGATTGGTGTTATACATCCACCAGAAATGGTACATATTTTTCAGAAGAAGGTTGCAAATATATGGACCAATAAATGAACGTTTATATGTGCATATGCACAAATAAGCATCAGTGAAAATGTATTTGTTTGTGTATCTGCTTTTGTACTAAGAACATCATATTTTATTGAAAACTTTTGACCATGTTACCATTCAATGCTACACCATGCTATCATACATGTACAAAAATATACATTTACAGAAATAATATGCGACCACTAATAGCACTTTGTGAAAAAGTTTGTTATTTTTTCTATTTCAAGTTGTCATGGAATTTTTCATTGGTCCATTGAAGTAAGCTATGGAGCTGGAGGATCTGAACTGGATCTATATCTTGGGCTCCAAACTATCACAAATTGGGGTCCAAAGTCTGACTGTGTTATATCCCTTTTTGTGTTATACTGGTCTGCATTATATCGGGACCCCACTGTATGGTTAATATGAAGCATGCACAAGCTGAAATAGTAAAACCATGACTTACCTTTGACAATAAGCTCAGCTGATGAATCAACTGTACCAGCTTTGTTGGCAGCATTACAAACGTACTTTCCAGCATCTTGCTCAAACACTTCCGGAATTGACAGCATCACCCGTCCCTCTCTGAATGATATCTGGAAGTCAGCACTGTCACTGATCTGTTTGCCGGATTTGAACCATTTGATTGTTGGTTCCGGCTTGCCCTTCACAATGCCCTCAAAGGTCACACGGGTGCCTTCCTCAGCTGCAAGATTTCTCAGCGGCTGGATGAACTGTGGTGGAACGGGTAGCTCCATACGAACATCCACCTGCTGGAATGTGGGGGGCTGCTTAGGGACAGGTGGTGCAGGTGGTGCAGCTGGACGGGCAGCTACCGGTGCCTTGACAGGCTGTACGATTTTCTCCTGAAAAATAAAATATTTCAAGAATGTTTAAGTTTTTGTTTAAATGAAAGCAACTGGTAAAGCACATTTGCAAAAGTGGATGAAACCCCTCTTTTTGGGTAGCTTCAGCGCTCATCAAACCTGAAGAACATAGGTGAGCCATAAGTCACTATGGAAATGAGATGATAAAAAGATGAAACATCCCTCAGACACAGGTTCAGAGTTTGAAAGGAGTACAGTTACCGGTGTATGTGCGATGTTTCCACAGGAACTCACTTCCCAGCCATATACCTCAGGTGTGATTGGTGCTAGCTAAAGAAAAAGACTCGCTCACTTATAGACTCAGATAACGCAGTAAATGGTACTTTTACATTATAGGAGCAACCCTGGATGGCACCAAGAATAATTCCTACAAAACCGTTTGTCTACACGTGTAAGTGTTTGTAAAGAGCTACTGACATTCATGTACAAACATCCACCCCCATGCACAATCAAAATTCGGAAGTAGAAGGAATAATTCTCAACCAAAAGAAATCTTACAGATCAAAGACTGTTAAACAGTTTGTTTCATATTAGGTGAATTGTTATCATAGTAGAAGAGAGTTACTGATCAAGTACAGATAGACACCACAAAAAATAAGGTAACACTCCACTCTGAGTGAGTACAATTAAAATCAGTAGTACCAGTAATTAGAGCCCACCTGATAAGTAGGAGAGGGTGCAGTGGGTCTAGGTGATGGTGGGGCATATGCTGCAGGTGCCTTGGTCATGGGTTTCACCTGTTCCTGTTTAAACAGCTGTGGTTGAGGTGACAGAGGTTTGGGCGCAGGAGCCGTTGGAGTTAGTGGTTTTGGCACGGGCTTGTATGTCAACTCCTCCTTTGGTTTGGATGCTACAGGCAGTGGTGCAGGTGGTACAGGTGGTGCTGGTGGTGGCTGAACAGGTTTAGGTGGTGTCGCAGTGAATGGTACCTGTGGTGCCATCGTCTTCATTGGAGTATCAGGTGGTGAGCCCTCATTGGGGAGCACCTGTGACTCATCAACGACAACCAGCAAGGCAGAGCACGTTGACTTTCCAGAATCGTTCTCGGCAACGACTGAAAATCGGCCAGCATCTTCATCGAACACTTCCTGGATGTAGAGGATGTGCTTATCACCAACAGATGAGATCTGGTAATCTTGTGAGACAACTGGTTCATTGTTGAAGTACCACTGAACCCTTGGTTTGGGTTCTCCATATACCACCACCTCAAACTGACACGGAGAACCGGGTCGGACTCGCATGTCACTGAACAGCTTCTTGAACTCAGGTGGCCTGTGACCTACAATAATGGACGTCTGCATAGTGTGCGATGACTCCACTAAACGTGTCTTCATTACATGTTTATCTGACAGTTGTTTTACAATTAGAGAAGCATAACACTTGGCCTCGCCAGCAATATTTGTTGCTTTGATCATAAAGTTTCCAGCATCCTCTTTGAATACCTCAGGTATGATAAGAGTGTGTAGCTCTCTGGATGATGAGATCTGTAATACAATGGAAATAAAGAACTCATTTAAAATATGCTTTGAATAACAGATACCTTACTCTACATTCATCACACAAACACTATATAAACTAATAATACCCTGCTTAATCAGATAGAAAATGAGAATGAATATGTCTAGGTACATGAATGTGTGTGTGCGTGCACATGTACACACACATAACACACACAGAGAGAGAGAGAACTGTTTGTAACATAATATTTAGGGTCCACGGTATGCCAATCTCAAAATAGCGAAATTACATTGTTGATATGTTGAGATATCAGGTCATACTACATTATGCTCATATTCCATAATGATAACAAAATAAACCATGTGCTCAATTAACAGTGTCCAGTCTGTTTTATTTTAGTGTATCTAGGCTGTAGATCAATTCTTAGTTGTAGGGTATCAGTGTTTTATTTTGAACAGTTAGTACTAAAAGTAACCCTAAATATAACATAATTTGCCGTTTGCTTACATTTTTTTGGTAATTATATATTTAATTAAATATACTGATAAATAGTACAGAGTGAAAATTGCCTTATGAATAAAAATATAACATCTGTGGCATGACTTAATTATCTTAATCACACACACACACACACACACACACACACACTATATATATATATATATATATATATATATATATACACTCATACATGCAAACTATTTCCCATGACATTCTTTACATTTTAGTTTTGACACAATACAAAACTTGTCCTCCCTTCTCTCTCAATTTCTCCCTGTGTGTGTGCATGTGTGCATGTGTGTGTGAACCAAATACATCAGCATTTCTTGAACCCTAAATGGTTTTGTCTGTATTTGTAAAATTTATTGTTTCACCCAAGGTTTTGTGTGTGGGGGGGGTGTAAAAGTTTATTAATTTGTGAATCCCTAAATTAGCAACAGAAGAAAAGAACTGTCAAAACAAATAAACTGTAGGCATGATGAAAGATGGCACTGTTATTGCTTAACAGAAAACAGGTATGTTTGCTATTACCAGTTATTAAATACATTTAGAATGATGGCACATTTCAATTTCATAACATGCATCTATCAGAAACTAATTATAAGAGATGAGCTTCTGAGAAACATTTACATTTTTGAAGAATGTAACTAAAATATGACATCAACAAAAGGGGATGAGTAAGTCACTAAGTGATTGACAAAGTAAATGAGTGAATGAATGAGGCTTAACAATATATTAGAACAAAAAGGTCCTTTAGTATTCCCTTTTTAAATCCCCCCCCCACAAAAAACACACACACACACACACACACACAGTAGGTCAATTCTGAACCCAAAACCTATTGTGTATCTAATGGTGTGTGGTTGAGCATAATCCATAATGTCAAATGATTCAAATCAGACTGCCACTTATGAAATGCTACTCTCACAGATGAGACGATGAATGATGCTGATGAAAAAGCAGGAAAATCTGTTCGACTATGACTTACCTGGAAGTCAGCAGAATGCTGTATTTCCTGTCTGCCCCTGTACCATTTGATCGCTGGTGTTGGATGACCAATTACACGACATTCAAATATAACGCGTTCACCTTCATTGCTTTCAATGTCCTTCAATAACTGTGTGAATTTTGGTGGTACGACATCTGCTGGTACGCCCGTAGACACGTCACTGAGCTCACTTAAAGCTGTTTAATTAAAAATGGATACAAAAACTTAAAATCTTGACAAAGAGTTTATAGACATGAGCCAACAATTCATGATACTAGTTTATTACTTCTTACATTCAATATGCAGATATTCAGTCTTGTGACACCACTAATTAAAATGAAGTTTGTACTCTTTACTACAGAAGGGCTGCAATTCATTTAGTAATTACCATCACATTGCTTAGAATGGTACTTACGTTCAACAATAAGCCTGGTACGACTATCAGCTTGTCCGTGTTGGTTTCTGGCCATACAGTGATACTCGCCACTGTCCTCAAGATAAACCTCACGAATGACCAGTGAACAGCGATCACCTTCAAACAACAGTTGGAAGTCCTTTGATTCACGTACTGGCTTCTCATTGTGGAACCAAATCACCTGGAAAAGGAGACGGTTTGAAAATATTAACAAAACGATACTGTACAGTACTAACTATTGAGATAGACTATTATTAAAAGTATTTTATGTGTATTATTATGACACATACACACACACACACAAAGACAATAACTTACTTCTGGTTCAGGATATCCCACAATAACACAGTCCAATCTAGCTCTGCTACCCTCTTGGACCTCCTTGTTCTGTAGATGTTGTAAAAACTTTGGTTTCATTGGCTCGTGAAGCTCCTCACCAGTGGAATAAACGCCCTCTATTGTCACCATACATGAGGTACGTACCTCACCACCTATGTTGCGAATAATGACAGTGTAGGTCCCTGAATCTTCAGGGAACACTTCTCGGATTTCCAAAGTTGTAGAAGTTGATTCAACAGTAATCTGAATAAGAATATACAACAGTGATGATGATTTTTAGTCAAATCACTAAACATCTAAGAGACTTTTGATTAAACTACTATTCTGTATATGTTTCAGTATGAAATTCAGCAAACTCACTACTCTCTACTGCGATAAATTATCATGGTATCATTACATTTATCTACCATCCTCTCCCACTACTTGATAGGTAACAGATGGAAACAAATAATACAGGTTTTAAATCCCCTTCCCCCCCCCACACACACAAATACACACAGTCAGGGTGCTGGATGAAATAGTGCCAGTGTATTTGTTCACGTTCCTGGACAAATGTAAAGACTATTGAGGCTTCTTGCACTTAAACCTTATTAATTAAAAAAAAGTAGGAAAGGAACTCTTTCAGAGCATTACTTCCCAAATTGTGAAATGAGTAATACAGTTATCATTCTACAAGTGAATATATTTATCACTAAAATCATAAGAACAGGTATAACAATTCAGAAATGGTACACAGGTTAATTCACATTAATATTAATGGGACCAATGAAAAGAGTGTTGTCACACCAGTAATAGTCCCCTAAAAAATAACAACTATCGCTTACCTTAAAAATAGTAGATGGCATCACTGATCTGTCGTTCTTAAGCCACTTGTACTTGTGGTGCAGGTTCTCCAGTGTATTGACATTCAAGCTTAACACCTTTACCTTCCTGTACAGATACATCTTTCAACGGTGAACTTATGGATGGCTTACGCACACCTGTATATTTTATATAAAAAACACAATCCATAAATGGGCTAATAGCAGTACTATACAATACACAAAAACAGTAACTGTACCAATGGTGAAATTTAGACTGTAAAATATTTAAGTACATAACTAAGCACTGTGTTGTTTTAAATATTAACTATTCAAATGTTAAAAATAAATGGTTTTAACAATTACATTATTATTTTTCAAATTTCTCATTTCATTATATAAACTCTGTGTGTGGGAGCATGTGTGTGTGTGTGTGTGTGTGTGTGTGTGTGTGAATTTAGTCCTAAATAATATGTCATTCTAGAAAAAGAATTAATTTCATCTGATTACTGTTTTAGTTTGTCAAGTAACCTTCATATGGTGGTGCAGATAATGACATGCAGTGACAGAAGTGAATATAAACTTAATCTACTTCATAATTTCAAATGTATTTTGAAAATCTAAATTTGTATTTGAGTTTATTTAATCCGTGAGTAACTATAGTAAGAAAAATAATCTAAATAATCACAAAGATGTGTATAAAATCTATGATAGGAAACAGCATAAAGGAAATAGAAATATAAAATTAAAAAGATATTATTGTGAAGATGATGATAACCATTATCCTAGCTTCAAACTGGAATGGAGTGATTTACTGTAGATATATACATAGTTAAAATTACACCTGTTGCTAAATAATGTTATATCTGGTGTGTTTGACGCACTATGAATCCATTTGGAATTTATCCAACAATCCTTGCAGAATAGACCGGTCCCACTACGACTGCGACACGAAGCAGAAAATGACCAAAGCTCGATGTTAGGTTAGAAAGCTGCAACTGCTCATGTAGAATCTCGGATTACAAGTCAAATTTGACCATCCCACGTTTTTTCAACAACAAATCAAATGGACATTTTGTTCCCCATGTTTACAGTCAATATTAAACACGTGCAACGTATCAGCCAGCTCATTTACATATAGCTGTATAAAGGCAGAGCTTGTTAAGCATGAGCCAGTCTCATTTCGCCCGCTGACTCGATGTAGGCAGCAGGAGTGATCACGTGATACTAAATATTCATAGCTTTCACACAACCGCCATGCTAACAGTGTTGGTTCTTCAGCAGCACTGTTTACGTTTTCATCGACACAAATTTCAGAATAAAATACACTGTTCTTTTGACAAGTATGAATGAAATATAAAAGCCACATCTCTAGTTTACATTGTTTGTGTCCTGAATAACAAATGCTGTATTCATGGCTTAATTCATGAACAATATTGTGTCAGTTGCACTTTTGACCAAAAAGATGGCCAGATCCGATTTATTGTTTTAATAACACCTTCAATGAGATCGTATTTTAGGGCACTCTTTACCTATACCTGTATATCAAAACATGCTATCTACATTCAGAATAGATTCGCATATCCAAATATGTGAGTTTGTTCTAGACTGACCATGCCCCTTGCTCAGTCCAACTGTTGAAATCCATCTTGTTTCAAGCAGTCCCATTGACTTTCATGTTACCAGCCTGTTGGCATGTTTTTTTCTGACCTAACAACTCGCCCAGGATCCAAATGCGCAGGCATAGTGGGATTGGTATATAAGAACAGATGTTTGAATTTATTCTAAAGTAAAGCTTTATGCATGTGTAATGATAGTATCAGTCTATTTAACAATCCGTCCTTTTGTCCTTCTGTCTGTCTAGATCATGATGCTTACATATGACATTGAGTTGTGCACTGGATGAGGACTCGCCACCGGGATTATTAGCCTTGCACGTATAACGTCCACTGTACTCTGGTGTCACTTTACGTATCTTGAGGCAACACGTGCCATTAATCTGTGTGATCACATACTCTGGAGAGCTGTCGATGCTCGCATCATCCTTATACCACGATATCGTTGGAGATGGTATGCCTGTCACATGGCACTCAAACACTACCTGTGTGCCCTCTGGTGCATCAGTGGCAGACAAGTGCTTTGAGAAGTCTGGAGGTATTATTTTCTTGTGTGTTTCTAAATGAAGGAAGAGTAATGGAGGAAGGTGAGGGAGTGTGCTCAATTTGTTAAGTCCTATAAAGATGTACCACATATGACTGAGTAATAATCAATAATGGAATGGATGGCTTCTTTATTAAAAAGCTTCTCTATCAATTGGACTTATTCAAGTATAAAAATAAATGTGAATTTGAACTATTTCGTTATTCAGTATTATTAGGTATCAAGATTTTGTTTCAAAAATAAAACTATATTACAGAATACTGAAAGAAGTTTGAAGCTGAACTGCTTGTTAATGACATAAAGAAAAATTCAAACATAAAAAAAACAAGCAAATAATAACAGTTCATTTACTTAAAGGGATGAATAAGTGCAAAAATTTTGACATTGCATTTTCTGATTGGCTAACAATCCAAAAAAAGATTGGTTTAAGATACTAAGATAATTAGAAACTATACATTAAATGATAAACCCAAACCCATCTCCAATGTTGCAAATATTTCAGTTTTTCCCCCAATATTTAAATCTAATCACTCACAAAATTTATTTCCATATCTGTTGATCCCAATACATCATTACTTAGCAATGACCAAATAACCAACAAGAAAATACCCTTTTACTCTTGAATCTTGTTGAGCCTATCTAGATATTTATTCAGAATGGGTGCTTAGTCAGTCATATGCAGTAACTGTGCAAACTACAGAGTGCTATATAAGAAAAATAAAGACATTCACATGAGATATAAAGCAGATATTCTTCATCGACCTCCAGTATAAGTGAACTGAGTTGAAGATCAGCTAGAGGTGAATAGTAAACACATATATACATATAATGAACTGAGGAGTAAGATGTTAAAAGAAAGAAAACATCTGTGAAGTAACTTATAAAATATAATAACGTATCGTGTACCAAAGAATAAAAACTTTACAATTATATGACTGTAAATTGCTGACTCAACAATACTTCTACACTATGTGCTATGGCTGAAGTGAGTACTTGTTTAACCTCAGCAATGGGCATACTGATAAATATGGCTAAGGCACAACCCCGATGTAAACATTCTAGGTACACAAGTAACGTGCTGATTTAATTCCTGACTTGACGTTTTCAAGCAATGTTGTCTATCCCCTCTGCTATTTGAGTGCCTACTTTCTACAGTTAAAGTATCATGGGTCGACATAATTTAGAGACAGGAACAAATGCTAATAGATAATTAGTTTTAAATATTGGTCACACAAAAAAATGTTGCACTTTGGTCCACCTGAAATGATTTACCAATCCTTTTCTGAGAAACTATCGTACGGCATGACATTGTCTTGGCTGGATATATTTCTAAAGAATACGGAACACATGAGATCATTGTTTACAGAGATCTCAACTATTTACTAACTGATTATTATCATAATGGGACTAGCATCAAAGCTACTGATTTAAATAACGTAAAGCAAATGCTTCAAGAGTAAATCAAGACGGCTAATCTTGCTAAAATTATAAATGACAGTTTGCTTTTCTATCACCTGCTACAGACATTGTTTCCTATTCCCTAAAATACACTGGCTTAAGTGTTATTAATTTGTCATTCAAAGACAAATGTGAAATATTGTATTAGAGAAAATAATATGACACTAATTAAAACTAAAATTACCTTTCTCCACAGTCCACCAACAGGATTAGGTTTATTATTTATTTCTCCACTGATAAGCAAATAATATCAATAACTACCTTTTACTTTCAGCATACAAGATGTTTCAGCAGTTCCATTCTCTGTTATGGCCTTGCATGTCCACTTGGCGGAATCTTCAGAGAACGTCTCTTCTATTGTCAGCATACAGAGACCATCTTTGAATGATGTTTGGTAGTCTGGTGTGTTGATCAACATTGAGTCTTTATACCACTCAATCTTTGGTGACTGTGTATCACACTCAAGACGACATTCAAAGGTAAACCTGTAATGGCACGGAAGCTCTCCACATGTAATATTTGCAGCAAAACCTATTTACACCTGGCATTTGAACATCATACACTCTCAACTCAATTGCATCAGAGTTCACAAGTGGCTCAAAGAAATACATAATATTTCATAATGGATTCTCAAAGAGTATATTTAAACAAGCATCATATTTTTCCCACGGACATCCCCGCCTCGGAGACTGTATACATTTAAGGCTTGTCGTATAAAAATCACCCATCAAATACATTCACTTATGGCCAGGCCAGCAAAAAGGGCTAGCGGCTATTTTGGCTGACTTTTTTTAGTTGCCTCAAAGTAAAAACAGAAAATGCTAAAATAACAGTTAGATTACTATGTTATGGAATGTTTGCTTAACTGAATTAACACTATGTTATAATATAAAATTTCTTCATAATAAATCCATAACAATGTATAAATAAAATACAGCATTTTACTCTAGTTTTATATCACTGTTTATATTCAACGACTGACTGTAAAAAATGTCTGCAGTTATATACCATATCATTATCTTGTAATATCTATCACCTATCCGTTTAATTTGGTGAACTTTAGCCATGACAGACTTCAGACATATCAAGGGTATTTGTTATCTCCACAGTCATGGCTTAATAAGCTTTCGCTAAATAAATACCATCCCATTAAAAACAATTAAATACATACCTTTGCCCCTCTCTGATCTCAGCATTCTGTAATGGTATCACAAAACGGGGTTGTTTTGGTGCTTTCTTTTCAACAACAGATTCCATCTCAGCCAGAATCTGTTCCTTCTTCAGCAGATTGTCACGTAACACAGCAAGTTCATCAATGGCATGAAGGAATGATCCCAGTATCTCTTGATTTCGGTCCACAATGAACTGCATCTTGTTTGGTCCTTTAACTGGACCTTATCACCAAATAAAGCAGATAAGTCATTGTTATTTTCAAATCATAATAGAAACTATTTAAACACCATGAGTATTTCCCTATCACTGTTACTGTCTACAAGAACGGATAAACAAATATTATCTGGGAACAGCATGAAATCATAAATACGGTCTTGAGACATATGGATCCACATTTTGTAGAGCATCCCCACATAGATCAGAACACAAACTCAAATTTTCTTTTTACAAAAATTAATATCGCTTTGAAATGTTTGAAAAGGAGTAAACATTTCACTCATATTTAAACGTCTTCTAATCCCTTTTTTTCTTGCCACTACTGGATACAGGGTTCCTCTTTTGAATCCCCCCACACAGATATGCCACTGACTCACCATAGAGATCAACAGCAATTTTCTCCATGTCAGTCAGCCTTTGATTCTCTTCATTTGCTCCTTCAGTGCGGAACTTCTCCAACTCATCAATCAGTGCATTAGCATCAGCAGAACTCTTACATTCAGTTGCCTTACGTCCAACTTGTAAGAGAAATTGGCCTGCTTCATTGATCCAACCCTCACACTGTATGAAGCAAAGCACCAATTTAACTGATTACTGATACTAACTGGCTAACACACTGTGCAACTCAAACGCTATCACTTCTTTTATGGTTATTTAAAAAATAAAAATAATCTCAAATACATTAATAGCCAAGTTGTATTTATTCTTTTAGACATCATTAATCTAAGTTCAGAGGTGTGCATCTGCATGTGTGTGTGTTTGTCTGTCTGTATATCTGTATGTTTTTTGTTTTTTTCTGTTAAGAAATATATACAGTACACTAATAGGCACAGAATATCTACCGTTCTAAGAAATAGTAAATAACTACATAAATGTGTATATACTTGTTATATGTCATCTGTGCCGAGTAATAATTTACACAGATAGTCTATAGCTAAGAAAATGTATGTTGAGCAGATATATTACAGCAATAAAATAACTATAGAATCACTATAACAGAACAGAGACCCATATCACCAACAGACCACTAAAGTACTAAGAGATACTAACAACTTCAAGAATCTCGAAGAATTTTGTAGATTTTTCTAGAGAGCCACTGTACTCTCCGATCGATGTGTGGAATGCTGTCCACTTCTTCTGGGCTTCATCAATCTCATGGCGAATGCGCCGTGATTCATTCGGATGATTCTTTATCATCACCTCGGCAGTGCTGACGAAGGTCTGGAGTTTCTGCTCGATCACCTGGACATTCATCTCAAACTGCTTGAAGGCCTCCGATGTCATCTTAACCGAGGCCAGCGAGCTGCCATAGTTACCATGGCGTGCTCTGAGCTGACGGTGAAGCTCATCAAGTTCATTGTGAACCTAGAAGTTAGTCAAAGGCAAGAGGAGTTGGCTAAGTGCATATTAAGGACTAGATCTGTGTTAGAGAGGAAAAGAGCTCTGAGGTGTAGAGTGCTACATATGAGAGGGTGCTGTTTTATATATTTGCTGAATCCCTAAACACACCTGGTCCAAATGGTAACACAAATCCTGATCCTGTTGTGTTAATAACAGAGAAATATCTCAACAAAGGTACTCTCATTGAAATTATATAATTATGCAGCAACTATAAAAACAGCTGAAAAGTATCTTAAATCATATACAAATATATCCCTCACACACACACACACACACACACACACACACACACCAAGGAAGTCAAATATTACCTGTCTGAGGTCAAAATAAAATTGACATATTTGTAGATTATGTTCCAGTCGAGATTTCTGATCCTCCCAAGCCTTCTCCCATTGAGAACGACGTCCTTCTGTCAACTGAAGTACTTTCTGCACTTCATCTTTAGCCACAGCCTCAGAGTCCTAATACACAAAACAAATTAAAACTAAATAAATATACATATTTCTATAAGCACATGCATACTAATCATTTCAAATTAAGAAGCCAGTACTGCTAACCTGTGGATTAAATAATTTATCACGTAATTATATTTGTTTTGTTGTTTTTCCTCAACCCTGGATATACTGGCGACATATGGTCAAAGTACTTTACCCAAACTACGTGAAATGGCAAGGCTAAACCTGATTATTGGTGGATGAACTATTCAACAAACAAAGGTGATACTGGCATTCAATACCATAACTTGGAGGTCTGTAAGGTAGCGAAATATCAACTACACGATGGAAGCTTACCGTTGTTAAAGTAAAGAATTTTAAACAGAATTCCCCCTATTCTTCATGTTTCTGAACTTGTACTAGCCCACAATACTGTCAACTCCATGTTTCTAACTGCAAATTCTAACTACATTAAACCTGGGGGAAATTATTTTGTCCAGCTAGATAATAATAATAATATAGCACCACATTTAAATATGCTGTTGGTTGATTACTTTGTTGTGTTTGTATAGTGGTGTTGAAGGCTTGATAATTAGCTTCCAGCGGGGGTATAGATCCACAAATAATTTGCTTGTGTGGGCTGTAAGTTTTGAAATCTACATTATCAACAAAAACCATGATTCATCAATGTATAAGTAACTTGGTGGTTAAACTACTTTATTATATGATTACACTTAGTAGTAACTTGTATGTTTTATGATAATACTGAGTTGCTTACTACACAATAAACATATAGCATTAATCATGCCTAGTCAATTGATTGATTTGTATTTCGGGGAGAATCCCCAGGCTGTCGCTTATTAGGCACAGCCTCAATATTCGAGTGGTTGAGAAACCCTCTCCCCCACCACTCACAGGGGAGTAGTATGGAAAGATGGAGCCGAAATAGCCTGAGGGTGATCACTGCCAGACTGTTTTACATCCTCAGGAGGTCTTTAATGTCCCCCTTTATTTTTAATAATTCATTGGAGATGGCAGCACCATTTAACGTGGTCAGTCACCAACAATGTTGTGAGCCGAGAAATTAATTTCTGGAAAAGTTTCAACATCTTGCTGGGATCGAACCTGTGACTGTTGGAACCAAGTGCCAGGTGCTTAACCACTAGGCCACCGGAGCTCACTCATGCCTGGTCAGATACCTATTGAGCTTTAATACTGTTTATTCCAAAATGGAACCAATTAATTAACAACGCTAATTCTTACTGGATAAACTTTGGTATGCTTCATATTTGGTGCTGTGTAATAATAACCTGACAGATATTACAGTTCCACATAAAACTAATACTGAAAATATATAAATACTAAAGATAACCATTTTAGGCATCCCTTCATCTATAGCTTCTATGACACAAGATGCGCTTTCTTCTTCTTGTGTCCATGTGACAGCCATGATTTAGATTATGTTGCATGAAAATTATGTCCTGCTGTATTACAGCTAGGACTGGTACATCCACAATGAAGCAGAGATATGTTGGCTTATCACTGAATTACAGTGGCCCAGAGTGGGTGTAGGTCTGCAAATAATACCATCTGTATACAGGTCAAGGTGCAGCATTCCAGGTGCAGGGTTTTTCCATCCTGTGTGGGTCATTTAAGTCTGTGAAATGCTCTACTTCCTAAACTCTCACAGAGTGCATGATCCAGCTTCTTGATAATGATGATAATTGATGTTTTGTGGCCACTTTTGTGCACATGGTAGCTAAATGGACCAAGTGACCTCCAAAGGTAATGAAGCAAAGTCAAAGATGAAACACCCTTCAGATATGCCCACGCCAAGTTTCGAACTCAGGTGGTAGTGACCTGTGGTCCAATGTGCTACCAACTAGACCACAGTGGTGTCCCTTCTTGATAATGAAACATTGGCCATATAAATGTCATATAATGCCACCATGGAGGGATTAGGAGCATGACAGATGTTATCTAAACTTCTAACTGGAGCACTGAGACTAGAACCCATAACATTCACAGAAACTGAATGAATGAGTCAATTATGAAGCCACTAAACACTATGCTAATCACAGAGATAAGATAAATCCATTAAAGCTGTCAAACTAACATCTCATTAGTCTACCTACCTGTTGTCGGACTCGGACTACGATCTGTTCACCCTCTTCGTGGCTAAATTCAATCAGTTTCTGTACCTTGACACGATTAGTATCATGTTCTTTAAGCTGTAGGTGAGCTTTGGTCACATCAGATGGTAGTTCAGCATTACGATACTCTGTTTCAGTAGTTTCAATCAGTTTATCCAGCTGTTAATATGAAATATGACAACATATTAGACATGTGACTATCTAGTGACTGTTGAAACCATTTAGTGATTTTACAACTGTGTACCTGTGTGTGTGTGTGTGTGTGTGTGTGTGTGTGTGTGTGTGTGTGTGTGTGTGTGTGTGTGTGTGTGTGTGTGTGTGTGAGAGAGTAAATACATATAAATATTTTGATATTATCTGAACAATTCTGACAAACAACAATGTATATTATTTAAATCAACAGTGGCAAACATGAAATTGGCAGTTTATACAAAAGCATTTACAAATCTTTTTACATATATGGTAGGCTAAATGGGCAGAGCATCTTTGAACAGTAATGAGGTGATGTGAAAGAACAAACACCCTTCAGCCATATCTAGAGTCAGGGTTTGAGAGAAACATTTACAAAACTTTGTTGAAAAACAATCCCAAAACAAGTTGTGTTTTGAGGCTTTGCATAATAAGCATTGCAATCCCAATATATTTTTGCAAATCTGTAACAAATATCAACTGAAATTAGTAAACAACAAAAAGGGCTAGTTTCTTCAGTAGTTGCATAATTAATTAGGAATGCCTTTATTGTCCAATTAATCAAAATGCAAATTAATCAAAAGCTGGTTAATCATAACAGGACACTATTATTATTATTAATATTAATTACAATAATTGTAATTAGTCAATACCTTATCCAGATTCTTGTAGAATCCTATGGTCATATTTAGCAGTACTTGATACTCAGCTATCCTAGCTTGGAAGCGAGTATGGACTTTAAGCAACTCATTGATGATTTGATCCTTTTGGCCTTTGGTGTCTCCCTTGAGAGACAACAATTCAGCCGTCTTTAGGTGCCCTTCCACCTCCACTTGGGCTTTCTGCAAGGTACAATGTAAGTGGTCTTAAACAAGCACAAATAATACACAAGTCAATAAGTATCACTCTTTTTTTATTACTATGACATCACAACTGCAAGCACTGACATTTTCTCTTTGCAACATTACAGAGAACAACAATTTAATCATGATGATTAATTAAGATTTAATGAATAACTGGCTCACAAACAAATATGTTTATGTTAATAATAATATATATACTTTCATTATTTGTTAACACAATGGTTTATCATTTATATCTACCATTCGTTAATATAAATAAATTTCAATCACTTCCAGTCACATTACCACCTCATGACTGAACATGTCCTTAAATTGATTATTTACCTTAGCTGTGGGGGCAAACCTATCAAGTTTAGCTTGAATCTGTTTAACATCCTCCAAGCTTTTCCCTAAATAACCCGCAATATAGGGAACAAAAAGTTCTTTCTCTTCTGCCATCATCCAATCAATTGTCTACAAATGAATTCAAACTAACCAATCAGAAATGGTCCTATTTACTTAATTGAACCAACCACTGAGAATCCAGATGGCACACACCACTGGTGATGATCAAGACACTGAGGGGGGAGTGGGGCTGCACTAATATTGGTTTCGTTTATGAAAGATACATATTCAGAATACCTTTACAGTTGGCAAGAAATCTTTCAGTTTTTGCTGATAACGTTCAGCAGCATCCATAGACGTGCCTAACTCGGCGGCAATCACGGGGAAAAAGCTGTCCTCAATCCTCATGATCCAATCAATTGTCTGTGAAATGAGAAAATATCGCCTGTCAGAATTTGCTCATCGTCAAAATGGAGAGCCACTTTAGAAATTTCAATATGTTCTTTTGAAAAAATCCCTATCCACAAGAAGTGAACGAGAGCTTCAATTTTTCAAGAATGATTGCTTGTTGGATTGAGAAAAGCTTTTCCATGGACTGAAGGCACGTTGGCAGCTGTCTGGAATAGGCTTTTTTTCAAAAGAACTCAATAATACTGTGATGCAGACTGGATTCTATGTGGTTGGCTTTACACAAATTAATTAAAGAAACTTAACAAAAATTTGAAATTCAAATGTATTTACAAAATTAAAGTGGGCTGTTAAAATGTGTAAAATAGCAATATTATCAAATCTAATTTCATGAATGACATTACTGATGAAGAATAACTAGAACTGGAGCATACCTTCCTTGCGTCTTGGATGAACTGGTGCCACTGGGTTTTGAATTCTTTTCCAGTGGATACATGAACCTTCCAGTGTTCATAATACTCTGTGATGAGGAACTTCCTCTCATGAAAGCTGTGGATGATAATCTCAACGACACTCACTGCTCTTTGCGTCTCCAGATGAGAATCATCTTTGACCTGAAGACAGAATTTAGCTGGTTAGTACAAATCTATTCAGATCACTCAATCTGTCTCCATAATGGTCATGGTATATAAATGTCGAGCTACTCCTGCTGAAGTTTGTATTTCACACACAGTGAATCACCTCCCCCCCACACTCCAGTAATGGGTATTTGTGAGTTAATATACCAAGCTAAATAAATGATGCAGCTATAGTGAATTTTATATACTTTGAAATCTAGGTTCATACAACAAACTTTCCAAAATGGTTCATTTTAATTAAATCTATAAACTTGGAATTGTTTAATATCCCTCTGATGACACACAAAATTAATTACAATGAAGAGAACAAATCAAAACAATTATTCCAATGATTTATTAGATGTACTACAGATATATTAAAATTTTCTAGTACTTGTGTTGGCTAATGAAAAATGCATTGGTTATATTTCACCAAATAAACTAAATATTTATAGAAATTTAAACCTATATGTGTGGGATGATACACAACAAATTACAGCTCAGTAATGCGAGCTGCTAAATGATTGTATTTGTTCATAGCATAACATTGAAATTGCAACAGGTTGTTCAATTCAAAGCATACAATTACAGAATGTGACACTTCATGTGACACTATATACTTTTCACGAAATGTATATATTTATAGGGTTTAAAACAAGGAAGACAAATACTACATGAATGATGCCACACCTACAGGAGATCCTACTTAAGATAAATAAATCAGGGTTGATGTAAATTGATAATGATATCATGCAAAACATTTATATCAAATATATTGGCATTTATATCAAATATAATGGCATTTTGCATCACTCACCCTTTGCGCTTCATCAATGAATGTCCTTCCCTTGTTCTCCACTTCAGAATAATGTTCACTCATCTCATTATATTTCACCTCTTTGTGCTTAATAGAGCTCTCCGGGATCTGTGTGGCATCGATCTTTTCAATCTTAAGGTACTGCTCTAGGGCATCCATCTGGATGGCTAGTTGCTGTGCCTTCTTATGGAAGATGACATAGCCCATGCCAAGCTTGATGCGTTGGCTAGTTAGTGTAAGAACAAGGTTCCATTGATCCCGGAGTCCTTCAATCTTCTTCTTGGCAGCAGCCCCTTCTGTCTCCCCTGAACTAGCAAGGGTGTCTGCTGCTTTCATCAAGTCATCCATTTCTGATGTTTTATCCTGGAAGAGAGGTAAAAGGCTGCCATAATTATGTCTAATAGAATGTGTGTGTGTGTGCGTGCGTGCATGCATGCATGTGTGTGCATGCATTGGTGTGTGTTTGAATGCACATATTCAAGAATACATTATGCAAGCATAGATAACTGTGTGTCTCAGTGTGTACAAATATGTCTAATTGTATTTTCTTTTTAAATTTACCTGTTGGTCTATTCATATATATATATATATATATATATATATATATATATTTGACAGCGTGTCTCTAAATGAACATAATAAAAAATTCTTGCTACTTACTCTTAAATCTTCCTCTAACTTCTCATGAAGTTCAAGGAAATCCCTTGCAGAAGATAAGTTGGTACCCATATCCCTATATGAAGAAAGGGTTGCCTGGCCAATCTGTGACAACCATGTTGACACCTGAAACAAAACCCAATTTACAGTTACGTATATCAGTCAAATTTTAAACATTTCCAAGATTGGCTGCATGAACCAAATTTGGTAGTTATTAATTGCTGTTCTTAACGTGGAAACGTTTAAGCATACAGTACACTAAATAGATAGAACAATCCCTAAAGGTAATGAGATTTCTGTCATGATGGTGAAAACACACTTTAAATAAAGACTTGCCAAAGAAATCCTCCTCAAAATTTTTTTATGCACACAAAAAGCTCAGACTCATACTTAACTCACTGTATCATATAACAGTAGCCTATCCATAGATGGAACCTAAACACACACGTCCATTATCTGGTTACACCATAGAGGGCCATTAGAGGGCACTAACTAGACACACACCATAAACACACATTAAGACACAGTTTTACTTACATTGTTATACTTATCCATAAACTGGTTATAGGCCTGGCTTTTCTCCCCTGCTTCATATCGGGCCTTGCACATATCTTCCAGCTTCTTACAGCGCTCCTGGAGCAGATCAACCTGAAGGAAGGAGAAACAATAGCACGTTATCATTGAAACTGTCCGGGTTGGGTTTTGACAGAAACACCTGGTGGGAGAGACATGGTGGTTGTGTGTGTGTTTCTGTATGTGTGTGTGTGTGTGGATTTGTGTGTCTGCAGGTGTGTGTGTGTGGATTTTTGTGTTTGCAGGTAGGTGTGTGTGTGAGTGTGTATGTTTAACTGGTTGGGTGGGTGGGTCGTTTGGTGTTATTTTGTGTGCCAGCACTTAAGAGCTTAAAAACGTTAGCCTCCCGCAAATAAAATAAATTACCTGTAAACACCAACATAAAAAAGACAACACCTACCATCTGTTTAATGCCCTGCACCCCAGGGTTTTCCCTTCCGACCCTCTCTAGAAGGATACGACCCTCACGCAGTGCAGACGTAGACACCTCTACTATAGCACTAGACAGATAGGCATGTTGTTCTGCCAGAGCAGCACTGTTCCTAGGTAGGTCAGTTGTAGTTAACTGGACCTCAATCTCATTTAATTTCAATAGAGCCTACAGAGACAGATAAACAAAAATTAGTTGTAAGATATATTCCAAGTCATTATGAAACATATCAAGATAATAATACAGCATGTGGTGGAATATTTTTAACATTTGCCATGTTAACTGGTTGGGGTGCATCCACCACTAGGGTTTCAAAGAGTTCATGAGCTCCCAAGAACAATTTATGGGCAATAAATATATTATTATAGTATTTGAATTTCATTCAGTTAATTTGAAAACTGTATTAGCCAAAGTATACACTTGGTGTCATGAACAGAACAGCTACCAGTGGGAACATTTCAAGTGATCCCATCCCACAGGTCATCTTTCAATGCAGGTTCTGGCTGACTGACTGACAAAATAAGGCAGGTGAACTCCAGGGATCACCTTTTAGAGGCCTTCACCAGTCGTGTTCACACATGGCAGATGGTAATCACAGATATGTTTATCAAACCTCTTTGTACTCTTTGGTTAGGATTTCACATGTATGCCTGCAGGTTGGAATGGCGGCATGCATCATGTGAGAACAAATGGCATTAAATGGCTACAGTAAACATACATCGACATGAACTGCTGTGGATACATTCTACCATCTGGACATAAATATAACAAATAGAATCTGTGTGTAATGATTTTTATCAAATACAGCCTCACACAAACTGGACAAGAAATTCCTATGAATTATGTCATTACACAGGTAGTTTGCCTAATTTCAAAATATTGGCATATTTATCATTTCAATGTTAAAATGGATTAACACCAAATAAATTGCCAAATGTTTCTCCAAATATTTGGTTTGCTTTAGCTAGACAATTGTGGCCATTTATAAAAAAATTATATTGTTATTCTATTGATGCTGTTTTAAGTATGAGTGCTGTTACACTGGCTGTCTGATTGGAAAGTAGAAATGGAAATAAAATCACACAAAAGGCATTCAATATATGAATACCACTTGTGTCATCTGTATACTGCATGTGTGCATATGAAAATCTAGCTTCAAAACAAGTATAGTTAAGGCAGATGTTGTCTTACCGTTTGTGCAAGTGAGAAGAAGTTTATTGCGAGTGCGAGATTCTTGCGCCTGGTGTCAAGGCGTAGCATGAAATCTTCGCATTTCTCGTCAACAGTGAGAAGGCGCTTCCTCACGCCTTCTGCGTCATGGTGGGCACTGTGCACGAGCTGGTCGGCTGTTCTCAGTAGACGAAGGACTGTCTCGTGGATCTCCCTGGCCTGATGCTCAAACTGTACGTGTTGTTCTTGCAGCCTTTGCACCTCAGCCAGAGACTCCCCAAGGTCCTTCTTCTCCAGATATACATCACCAATGTTGTGGAACCAATCAGCCACCTTCGTAAATAAAATAAAAGAAATATCCTACCAATTCCTGGTTACAGACTAACATTCTACTTTGATCAATAAAATATGTCTTTAAATAACAAATCAGTTGTCCACAAGAAATGCTTATAAGAACTTCATGAGAGGATTTCATAACAATCTTTTAAAAACAAGCAAAAACAGTGTGGGTGTGTGCATGAATGTGTGTGTGTGTGTGTGTGTGTGTGTGTGTGTGTGTGTGTGTGTGTGTGTGTGTGTGTGTGTGTGTGTGTGTGTCCACATGCACATACAAGCATAAGCACAATGATGAATGATATATTTTTGCATACACCTAGCAGATACTCATAGTTCTATCTACCTTGTTGACTTCTTGGTCCAACAGGAGAAGTTGTAGCATTTGTTCAAGTTTGATTTTTCTTTCGAGCCACAGCTCCTCTAGGCGGCGCCTGCGGTCTTGCAACAGCTCCAGCAGGTGCTCAATGCCATAACAGGCAGCTGTCGTAGCATGGCGGTTCTGTACGTCCGCATGCATCCCCATCTGACGGATACGATCCAACAGTGTCTGGCCTTCCTGAAGCGTTAACATTGATGCTTCAAGGATATCTGCAATGGAAATAAATAATTTTCATTCAAATTATTAAATTAACAAATAATGCTGGGGAAGGGCAAAGATGCTGTAATCAGTGAGTTGCAACTTGTATTTCATCCCATGGATTAGGCTAAGCCATTTGGTCATCAATCATTCCACAATGGAGCACTCAAGACTATATAACCAACTTCAATACCAGTCAAAAGTTTTGGTGGTTGAATGACAATTGTTTTAGTCAAAACACTCATTCAACAACCAAACTTATAAATAACATTGAGAAATACCTATTTAATGATACATATTCCTAAACTCCATTAAGCTAGCATGTTTGTTGTTCTTCCAACACTTGCTTCAATTTAATACATTTAAAACACCCCCAGAACAACCCAGTCAGATTATTACATTGTCAGGATTCAAGTTTTGCTAACTTTTTCAGCAAATATTAGAAAAGAATTGGCTTAAATAATCATAAAGACAATTTTTTGTTGAATAACTTAAGGCTGGTGTGTTAATTTTGCCATATTTTAAACAATTTAAAAAACAAACAATTATACATATAATAAATATATTGATTTATAATGATCATTGATTATAATAACACAAAAAAGATCTCTATTGCGTGTAAAAAGTATTGCTATGATGACTATGCAGATAAAAATTACAGTATAAGCTATGTTGATCTATCATTTGTCTCATGACTGATCCTAACCTTTGCACTCTTTGAATAATTAGTTTTTTTCAGATCCAAGAGGTCTGATTACTGAGATCAAATAGCTAGTAAAGCATCAACAAAACCGTACCTAGTATGATGTAATTTTCCAAAACAGATAGTTTTCAGCCAGATCATAGTAATGCAATCCATCCAGTAGTTCAATCATTAAGCTTTCTAATTATAAAATATGTCTGAAACCCTAACCTATGGGCATCTTTAAAACAGAGTTCTTCATTAGAAAGTTAACCTGCATGAAAAGCCAGGAGACATGACACCCGAGGAACCAATTTACAAACTCAAACTGTAAGTCTCTCATCCAAGAAACGTATTTACAAACCAAAAGTATAATTCCTGGTTAACTAGTCAGGATGACCATTACTTGAACTGGCTAACAAAAGACCAGTTGTATTAGTCTAGAGATTAAGGTTTTAATTGCTTCATGGATAAATATACACTTCACATTACACATTGCAATGTATTATAATTATTACTATAATTAACCTGATGACAAAAATTTAACCTTTTTAAATATAGGCAATAGTCAGGAATTGACTGATCAGATAAAGAGTGAGCTTGGGCTTTGTACAAAATTATGAAGGAGAAAATCATCAATTACTATTAAACTGTAAAAAAACATACTTTTCTTAAGTTCTTGATGTTGCTGGAGTATGTGACGTGCAGTCTCCACATCATGTGCAGGACCTAAGCGACTGAATTTATCCTGTGCTGCTTCCATATGATATGAAAACTAAGTGAGAAAATATTATGCATGTTAATATCACTAGAGATAAAATATAAATGCGTACATGTGTTTGTGGGTGCATGTATGTGTGTGTATGTGTGTGCGTATGTGCATGTGTGTGTGTGTATATTATTTGTATACATATTTCATTATTTATCCGGAGATTGTCATCAAAATAAGCGTTATGCGACTAAAATTGTTTATTCAATCACTGTACCAGTTTACGTTTATGAAACAGTTTAACTGCATGATGTTGAAAAAAGCTTCCACTACTTCTTTATTTGATTGTTTATACATCATAATAACATCCACCAAGACTGATGTACATGCACACACACACACACACACACACATATACAGAGCAGAGGTTTGACAACAAACCTGCTGAGCACTCTCATGGAATGCTATACTTTGGTCCAGCAACATTTTCCGGTACTCCAACTGTTTGTTAAGATCCCTCCAGGCTTCACCAAGAGACTCAGCCATGGCGGCGTACACTTCCTGGTAAGATTTGTTCTGAGTAGCTAAATCATCAGCCTGTGTAAGTAATTCTGTCACATCTTTCTGCTTTAGCTGTAATCATAACAAGAGGGCTCACTAACAATAATAATAATAATAATGAAACGAACTAATTAAATACATTATGCATCATATGGACTGAATTGAGGGATTCTAAACAAATATATATATACTGACATAGCTAACTGGTCATAAACAGTAAATATATTCAACATTTACACATCAACCAATCCAGTATGGTATTGTATAAAGAAGACACAGTAACCCAAGATAAGCACCAGTAAGGTACTATATGAAGAAGACAAAATAGACCACCCAAGTTAAACACTGTACAAGAATATTGAAAAATAGTCCACACACATATTAATAGTCTCTGTGTGTTAACTCCAACGATGAATGGACCATGTAACTGATTCTGTACTTGATGGACAATGTTCCCTACAGATCATACACTCAGACCCGGAAGGAGCTGGCATTACTTTGAGATTATGTTGAAGTTTGAATTAAAATGTGCATTTCAGAGTATCGAAGAAGGAGCCATCTGAGCAAGCTGACAAACATACTAATAATAACTGCACAGTTTTATCTCAGAAACAAAGAAAATACAAGGAAAACTCTTTACAACATGATTCTCTACATTCTGATTTTTCTATACAATGCAATAAGGATTGACTTTCCAAAGTCAGGCCCAAAAGTATAGTCACAAACTATAATACTTGAGAGGCTGTGCTGAATAAGCGACAGCCTGGGGATTCTCCCCCAAAAAGAAAAAAAATCATCATACTTGTCATAGCTGATGCAATGTTGCATTCATGCACCAAAACATTTATCGCATAATGCTTCAGATTAACAAAGCCATCCATTCACAATCCTATTGATCACATAAAGAGTAATTACAATGTTTTCAATTATTAAATAAACTACATCCACAGAAGAGCAAATATTCCAACTCCTTGAACATCGATTATCACTAGGTAATTTAGTAAGCCAAACTATTGGTTTATTTCATGTTCATAAAACATTTCAGTTCCATTTTGTAACCAGTTAAAAAGTATCGACTTGGGGCTTACAAGTGAAAATAATTTTGTGTTATTAAATATATAAATATATATTACATTAGAACCAAATAATCCCCCCAAAAATCCACAGATCCATCAAGATGTGAAGAATGCTAAATAAATCTGCTGTACATTTAAAAAACAATTTATTAATATCTTTAAGATGCATTCCAAGCATATATACATTTTTAGTTGGCATATTTCTCATATACATGTACCGGGGTATGCTAACAATAAAAACTGTATTTTTAAGATACTTCTGAATATTCATATGAAGATTCTATGTGATGTCTAAACACAGTTGGCCCTAACACCTCTAACAACTTAGCTCTACACCTGATGATGGCAACAAGTTTGCTCACAATATAATAATAATAATTACAAAACCTCTATTGCACCATTATCCTTGAAAAGAATCAAGCTCAGTGGGGCACCTAGTACAGACAAACTCATAGTCCAGGATATGACAGTTGTTTGCACAGTTCAGAATTGCAATTAATAGTAATAACAAAAACTAAAAATTATTATTATAATGTATAGCCAGTCGTGTGTATCTAAAATTCCAGTAAGTTATTGGAACAATAATCATTATTTATTGGTGAAAGCAACTTTGAAATCTTCAGAACAGATTTAACTTTTCAAGAGATTATGCATTTCTAATATCCACCGGCAACATGTTCCACAAAGTGGAATTTGCTACACTAAATACACAATTGCCATACGACTTGGGCCAAGACATAGGTACCTACAATAGTATATGACTGGATGACCTGTGTTTTGGGGATTTTGAACTGGATAGGTTATGTACAGGAAGCCAATGTAGATTTTGAAGATTTGGGATGATATGATCATATGTTTTAGTATTTGTCAACATGCAGTCTGCACTGTTCTGAATTCACTGAGGATGATTGATGTTATAATCAGATATGTCATATAACAGGGAGTTACAATAGTCTATATGAGATGTAACAAAGGCATGGACTACAGTTACAAGAGTATCTTGTGTCAAGAATGCTTTTAGAGACTCCTGATATTCTTAAGATGGTGGTAAGCAGTTTGGCACACTGATGACACACGTTCATCAAACATATTAATACATGCATTTCAATGAAATTATTAAAAGCAAGAAGTATTTATATGAATTGTGAAGTTTTTATGTATATTTACTAAATATACTAAATAATTTAGGTTCATGCATATTGATTCATTTATGTATAGATGGAGGTATTAAAGAATATTTTGGTATTGATGTGCAGAGCCAGTGCCACCATATACACATATCCTAAAACACACACACACATGCTATATATATATATATATATATATATATATATATATATATATATATATATACACACACACACACAAAACTGTGCATGCACTCTCTTCATAACTGAAATATACCAGCTGCCTAACAAAATCTTAACACAATACCTTCACAATTGTCACACAATCATCAAAATGATGACAGCAACAACCTACCAAGATAAACTACTAACAAATATTAACATTATATGCAACAGTACTTACAAACTTATATTAAAGATCAGGCATTAAGGGCCCATAGTCCATTGTTAGGAGCCACCAAACACATCACGTCTCGTCTTCAAATGGCTAACATAACAACAAACTAAGACATTGTTATTTCTAACAGCCCAACTTAAATTTTTTAAATGGAGAAGCTGACTATACACTTCACTGATCTGGTGGCTTCAAAACATTAAGTTGATGCAGCTCACTTTTAAATAGATCACATCCTACAGTGAACAACCAGCATTGACTAAGATACAAGTAAGACACTGTGACAAGTGTCTCAAGGTGTTTGCTCACCATGTGTGAACCTACCTAATATTGTGCCAACAAGTTTATGGTTTCACAAGGTAACACACGTACACACACACACACATAGAAAGAGAGAGAGAGAGAGAGAGAGAGAGAGAAAGAAAGTCTAATTTATAACCAGGTCAGTTTATACTAATACAGGTCTAAATCAAGTTTTCATTGAACAGTTTATTTACCACAATTTAATCTGAATGTTTAAAATAACAAGGATGATCAAAAGTTTATGACCACACACAACACACTGTAACACAAAAACTTCATTAGAAACACAGACTAACTTTCCCGTGAATATACACTCTTTCATTTTAATAATAAATAAATAATGCTAAGATATCTCAGTACTGTATCAGTTTGAAAGCATACTGAAATGTTTTTACACTCAATATATGAGTATATGTACTATATTTAAGCAGTATTCTTTGTCCAAATTGTATTAGCTAATTAAATGTATACTACATATAACCATGGTGTTCATTTTATTCTCATTATAATATGATTAAACTGTATCGTTATATTAGTTTTCTTACATTTATACTATTTTTATTATTATAAGAACAGAACCTGCCTGCAACTACCTAACTTAAGAGACCACCTTTGTTCAACGCCCAAGCAAACATTTACAGAAATCCATGCCCCAAAACACACCCATGTTTCATATTATAAATGCTTAAATATTTTAGCCATTTAATCAGTGAACATTTTACCAACACAATAAAATACTTGAATTTAACAGTTATTGTCCAATCACAGACTAGAGAATCTCAATTATTATTAGTTGAATACTGGCCAGAAGCCAGATTGAATGAAAATTATATTCTCCCGAATATAATCAGGAAACTAAGAAAGAAGCTAAATACTGGTAACAATTGATCTCGTCTTACACTCAGCTTGAGCATCGACTTCCTTGCATTAATCTACACCTACTTTTTTACACAATTGTAATGGCCAAATAACTGTAGAAATCATACTAAAACGTCAGTGATATTCATCGTCTGAAGTTCTTTGAATGCTGTGTGTGTATTTATCAAACAGGATATGCTTTAAAGTGGACAGAAAATATTGACATTTCGATGGTATAAATATATTGACTGACATATCTATTTAATACTGATGGATTACTCTATAAACTCACAGCAAAGGCAACACCTGAAGCCATAATTTAACATTGTACAAGATTTACCTAACAAAATAAAAGATTAATAGTAAAACAATATCCATCCATCACTGAGTTACCTACAAAAATAAAGCTCTTTCGAAGACTAGCCAAGGACACGATGATGATGGCGTTATCTGTCCAGAATGTTCATATTACGCTTCAGAATTGGAGCATGGAAGTAGTTAGACCAAACACAACTTAAGAGCAGTATTCTATAAATAAACATGATTCTATTAGGAATCCTGACTAACAAACCTTTCTATTTTGACACATATAACGATCATTATAATTATTAACATCAAAACAGAAGATCCGGATTGTTCTGGAGATAGAACTCTTCAATCTGGAGCCATAACATCAAGATATTTGGGCAGCCAGAAAAATGGCATGATTCATCTTGGACTTCCATTGAGTCTAGAATGTTCCAGACATGTTAACTGGCATTAGTAATCTATGGCTTCTGATGGTGGAACCTAAGGATGATAGTCCAGGAAAGCTGGAGATGAACAGGGATGTAAAGATGCCATATTGATCTCAGCATATTGAAACTGGACGTCATGCTCAGTATGAAACATGAATCAGTGTAAGTGATTCACCTAGAAGTAGAAGATCCATCAGTGGAACATCCGAATGTTCAGTATGCCAGCTGTCAGGACAACCTTATACTAGTACTTTACTAGCCACAGTTTCAACCATTGAAATATTTTAAAGATTGAGACAATTGCTGATTCTCTCATAACTTTTCATATATTGGTCTATATGATTAAGTTATATTGGGTGGAAATGTCCTGATGAAGTTATCAAAACATTGTAGTCGAGATTTGTGGTTTTCTGTATCAATGCCTTTTGGCATGCTGCTAAACACACACACACACACACACACACACACACACACAATGCACTACCAATTTCTAATACAATGCAATATAAAATAAGTCAAAATACAGTGTGTAAAAACAAGCAAACAGCCGATATGTCATAACCATAAAAAAAATAGACAATTTCTAATAATACAGAAAGCTAAGTAATTATCATGATAAATCATCTAACAAATGATTGATAATGGTCTATCTTACATCCTCCACCCTGACAAGTCAGCCACAGCCCTGAGCCTGAGCCTGCCAGCCAGCCAGCCAGCCAGCCCAAAACTGTTCCAACTCTAGAGCAGGATTCTAAAAATAAAACTCACCAAGGTCTACACCAGCAAGTAAGCAGATAGGTATTTTTCATCACTTACCAGCCCAGCGTCAGGTAAAAATATATCTTGCCATTTGGTTTATGTCTGCTGTTGACGATAAATGCTGAACATTTTTACGCGCTGAAACTGCGCAGAACTAAACCGAGGACTGGCCAATAGATATAATTTTGGGGTCTTTAAAATTCTAAAAGCTCACTCACAGGAGGACTCTGTACGAAAATTACCTGTGGATTAGCAGATGGTTTTATTATCGTTTTATCTGCTGGTAGCTTCAGCCATGAAGCAACTAACAAATGAACAGTTCTTTACTGTTGGAAACAAGAATCACATTCCTATGAATCATTGTCTTGCTGTGATGAAAACACACTCAAATATTTGCTAAGTCTTAAATACCAGTGACCTCTACACTGATATCAACCATATTACTTTGTATCAAAGTAAACATTATAATTTCAGATTTGTGTGATGGTGGGTGATTAAGGCCATTCAAGCTGCTAACCAGACCATGAACACCAAACCTGAATCTACCACCGAGGTTTGACCTTCAAAGGTCAAATCAGAATCACAACCTAGATGACCCTTCCTCATTAGAAATAAATGAAAGCCGTTCTCACCTTGCGCAGAATATGCAATACAGACACAATACACACTTGCTGACAATGTGAGTGGACACACTTGCTGACAATGTGAGTGGACACTAAACATCTAAACAGGCCTCTACTACTTACACTGTTACATCCTGTGTTTGCATTTAACAGGAAAAAATGTGGCTTTGACTGTGAACAATTACAGACATACAGTGTAAGGTGCGATGTAAATTACCAAAACGAGTGACACAGCTGGTTAATTGACCCACTTTGTAACATCTCCAGGCCGACATCTGTGTTTATGGCAATTTTAAAAATACTGCAAGTCACGTTACTGAGTGCATTTAAACATCTAACTAACTGATAGTTCTTAACAGTATGTATCTGTGGGATTATCTGTCTTCGAGAATTAGCTAAAATAACAGAAATCATCAACTACCCCACAAGCGTAAGCATATTAGGAAGCACAATCCATCCATCTTAGAATACATATATGCTGAGTCAGCATACAAGATCCCTGTTTCTGGTAAAGGTAAATGCTGAGGAAATTATCTAGATGTCTTTAACTAGTTTAAGTGCATTTAAACGGTTTCAGTTTTTTTAACATGTTTATAAATAGGTTTCAGAGTGCAGTGAAATAATGGGATGGCACAACCCAGATAATGCTTTAAATAATCTGAGCGGATGAATATTTAAACGACATCAATGGCGGGCTAAAATGTCTCACACGAGGCTCGCCACTGACTGGAAAACAACACTTCGCCCAACTATCACCACACACTTACATTAAGTTTCATCAGCAGTTCATCGTGTTCACGCCTCAGTGCCTTCGCCTCCTCCAGCGTGGAGCCAACATCCATCAGGTCGGGCTCCATCTGCTGTATGCGAACGCGGATCCAATCATGGCTCTGGAAGAAAGCATGAAAATTAGATAATGAATTACTTACTGAAAACTGAATATGTTCAATATCTTGAAACTTAAACAACAAGCAGAAATGGTGTGAAAATATGGAATTACAACAGCAACTAGAAACATTACTACAGGTGGTGGCTAATAAGCATCTGGTAGACGTTAGTGATGGTGTATATCCAAACTCCATAGTTGAATGGAATAAGTAGAATGATGCTATCAAGGGATCAACAAGTTTGTCGAGATTCAACGATCATATTAAACTGTCGATTAGGCATCCGCAAAATCGATTATATATCAGGGAAATATTTCACACTGTGGGAAGAGCACACACTATACTCCTAGAGGTGCTGTGGTGGTTTGCCAAAGTGCACAATTTCTAGATTTAAATCTCATAAATATAATGTTGGGAAATTTTAGCAAAACATTTATTAGGAAGTGTACCACTGCAGTCTTTTTTTGTTGTTGAAGATTAATCTTATAATATACATGAAACCTCAATATGCTATGAATGCATTTAGATTATATTTCTAAAAGCAATTGTCATAAAACATCAACCTGTATTAATATCATATTCTGCAAATGTCCTATTGAAATAGTGATCACAAAGATCACAGATCTGTGCTTTTAGAGATGCGAGTAAACTCAGATATTAATAAATTTTAAATAGCATCACTTAGTTCTTTGTAAATCTAACTTTTTGGTATAGAGAAATAAATTTTGTATCAAACATTTTAGCCAAGAAATGTTTAAAACAGGCTCACAAAGAATTCTGCTTAACTAGATTCTACATATCATCCCACAACATAAAAAATACATCAAAAAGATCAGATCTAAACATTAAATAAAATTAAAATCTGCATATCAAGGACAAGTAGAAAATAGATCAGATCTAATAATCTAATGTACTCAACCAAATGACTAACAAGTAACATTTAATGGAATTCTTAACAACACTGAGTGAGTGATTGCTTATTGAGTGGGTGGGTGAGTGAGTGAGTGATTGAGAGGTTTAAAATTGCATCTACATAAACAATTTATTCAGTGTTGTCTCCTAAATTAGCCAATTTATTAGTGTCATGTTTTAGGGTGGCATTTTTTCATGGATATAATTTTAAAGGACAAAAATAAGAATAAAACTGTTTGATATATATATATATATATATATATATATATATATATATATACCTGTGTGTGTGTGTGTGTGTGTGTGTGTGTGTGTGTGTGTGTGTGTGTGTGTGTGTGTGTGTGTGTGTGTGTGTGTGTGTGTGCAATGAAACCAGAAATGTTACACAGTGAATAACACCTGTTGTAAAGTTCCCAAAGGTAATTGAAGAAAAAACATCAGTCCTGACAATTGACAAAAACTTGGCACATCATCAAAAATGTACCTTCCACTGACTGTCAGAGCCAAACTCAGGTCTATGTTGGTGATTTAGCTTTTTGTATTCTCACTTCTAACAGAAATATTCATTGTAACTAGAAAACCTGATAGGAATGGCAAGTTGAGAACTGAGAGCAATAAAATGGCATTTTTTTCATAGAAAGTAAAAACCGAAAACAAAACTAAAAACAATAAATGAATTTGTTTTTTAAAGCTACGGCCATAAACATCCTACCCAAAACACCTCGTTCACGTTTACTTCAAATATATTATGAAAACAACCAAAATGAGTCCAAATCTATTTCGTAGATTGACCGATCGACTGAAGTGTCAAAACAACTAATCAAAACCTGGAAATTATAGATCACATTCTTCAATCACCATCAACACAGAACCAGTAAGGAAGAAAACAACATGGTATAAGTGGGAGGAGCTGCATACGAGTACAGTCCTGTAGATCATTTCCTACACAATCCAAACAAACATACTAAAGATTCTTGTTCAGTTCATCACCCACTGGGATCATCCTAGTATTATATTAGCAAGTTTGGCTGACTGTTTTCCCAAGAGAGCTTTGTCCAATTTTGCGGTAATAACCTGATCTTTGGGCCGAGTACAATATATTACTGGGTGTTATATCCTATTACACATGTTCCCAAACCAGGCAGTACTGCTCCTCCACAATCAAACAATGGTGGCTTGCATTAACTTTACCTATTTCTACAGTGTATTGTCTACACTTCCTCAGTTCCTGAAACCTATTTGAAAACATGTTCAGCTATAAATGGTCCCTGAATTTAGGACTCTCAGGATGTTTCATTCTGAACAGGAATGCATAGGGACTTTGTCCTCTTTTACACTTTTCCAAAATACCACAAGGAATGTTGTCTTTGTAAATACCACTTTTGGGACTACAATTAATAATATTCTATACAAACAACCAATATACTCATTTATAGTTGAAAATACTAATAAGTACATGAAAGGACTACATATATAATCTCCTGGTACTTAACACGAAGATAAAATACCAGAAAAAATTTGCAATCCGATGGAGTCTTGTATATCAGGAAGGCCAATATACCCATCTATGACAAATGAAGCAGTAAGTAATATAGATTTCAGTAAGAAAGAAAGAGAAAATCTCTAACATCTGAATGCCAAAGGTTATAAAGGTTCAAAAGTCACTTCATTGATGGCTGACATTTATTATTGTCCTGCACTCCAACCTTTAAGGGAATGTTATCATATTCATACCAAACAGCATTTGGTTCTAGCAACCTCAAGTCCATTAAACCTGATTTAACCTAAAACACATACTGTGTCCATTAGGAAATAACCCTACTTATAACATTAAACACCTGGTGATCATAACATAATTTGAAACATGCTAAATCTGTAAATCTGGGTAACGTCTGAAACACACCATGTCAACAACGCCAGACCTAACCTGAAACACATTTAATTCATACAGAAAGTGTAAGAAGAAATATACTAGTAACAGCCAGAACCTGACAATTACAGGGCCCATAATAAATACCCAGCAGTCTAATTTAATCTATGTAGTACACATACTGTACAATCATACTGTAGTACACATGAGGTACAGAACAAGGGAGTATACAGTGATACAACTTGATATAAAACTAATCACAAACCAGTTGACAAGGTGAGATCTCCCCACACTTTCAGTGCCAAACTGTATGGTTTTAAAGCAATATGGTGTTGGCCTCTGACCAAGTGCTGTGTAATTCCCGGCTATGTTCATGTGGGATAAATGGGATACAAACATGGTGAAAGCTTAATGTGATAAGTACACGGGGTGTAGATTTATGTGTAAAATAGGGTAACAAGTGAAGCAGAAACAGTGATGACAGTATATGTTTTATTCCTGCCGACCATTCTTGATACGGGAATGAATAAAGACATATATTCAGACATTATTTCTTTCTTTGCATACATTTATTTTTGTGGGGTTTTTTTTCCAGCTTCTTTCTTCCAGATTATCTAGCAAAATATCACTTACATATGAATTAACGGATTATGACACTTATTGTCAGAGATAATCAAATGAATATGGTTTATTTACTTATGTAGCATGTTTAGAACATCATAACTGAGATCCTTTGAAATCAAAACAAGTCAAATTTTAATATTTCTAAGACAGTCCAGCTTCCACAAGTTTATGCAGTAAAGCAGCCTAAATTCCAAGCCTTATCAACATATTCATTATGTATCAAAATGGACAGAAATTACTCCTTTAATTATTCATTGACTATAACAAAGGTACCAGGTATTGTTATCTGTAATAGTTAAATAATTAATAACAAGCCAGTTCTGTACCCATGTAGTATGCTTAAGTACAAAAACCAAAACATTCACTTTTCTTTATTCTAATTTTTCTAACAAGGAATTTAAAAATCCAGCTCAAGGATAAATACAACTACGGATAGTTCAAGCTGTTAGTAAGTGCGCCAGTGTTTATACTATCTCTAAATTAACATTAACACATCTGGTATTTACACCTGGAGCTCAGGTGAGTGCTCCATCATTAGATGATACTACATTAGGGGTACTGTATGTACATCAACCGATTATAATATACAAGTAAATAGGTGATGAGACAAAATTAATGTTAAAAGTTTAAAACGAATAAGCTGACAGATGATATTGGTAGTGGTCTGGTGAAAAGGTGCTGACAAAGACTCGGTGAAAGAGAATACAAATTAAATTTATCAGGTATATTTAAATCGAAGATAACTTTTCATACTTATATAGGTAAATAGGTAATAGTTTACCAATATGTGTGTGTGTGTGTGTGCGTGTGCGTGCGTGTGTGTGTGTGTGTGCGTGCGTGATCTTTAAAAAATAGCATACCCTTTTTCAAAATATTTATTATCTAGCTTATATCTGTCTGAACTGTAAATTATTTTAAATAGTATCCCATAACCATAATAAACAAATAGGCAATTATTGTAAATAAATACTGTAGATAATTATATGTGTTTTAGATTTAGTTTTTATAATTTGATAATATTACTGTAATTAGAAATAGTAGGAATTTGCATTTTATTATTTATACTTTGAAATATTCCCACCCAGAATCATTTAGTAAACTTTTCCCAACTGTTCTTTCTACATTTCAAAATTCCTTTGTTTCCCTTTCCCTGTAACATTCTTGTCACTTGGGATAATATCCAGACTTCACTCCACTGGTTATCTCAGCTGATACATTACAGGCTTTTCAAATATAACTCGTCAGTATAGATGTAAACTCTTTATCTTTGTAACATCCCTTAATCTAGTCAGCACATACAAAAACTGGACACTTGAAACCTTTTAGATCTGGATCTAGTAACACAAACAACATTTTATGGAATGAAAATAAATATGATAAAGGCAGAACTACATCAATGCTAACTAATCTCGGAGAAGTACAAACTTGCTGTGCCATAACATATATACTTACATATATGTACACTTTTAGGCCCCCCCCCCCCAACACACCAAATTGCAGAAACAGATGGGGGTTTTCTGCTGATAAATATTCAAGTTTTAATAAGCACCTAGACATGATAGTGATCTGAATATTCATAAGCATCCACAGACACAGCTGACCTAATTGATCAACATGACGTCACTGATGAGAAATCAACACCCCTCTACCTTTTTTATGATTCTGGTGGTGAATGAATGATTTGTTTAGTCACACTTGGCACATATAATAGAGGGATGATTCCTAGTTAAAAGATCCCACAAACACAATGATCTATTTCTAAATCTCATCTGAAAATTTCCAATCCAGTGTTCTAACCACTACACCAAAGATTACCACCCTTAATGCTTTTGGAGGTTTCCTGTGTGTATTCTTATTACCCTCCTATGTATGTGTTCTTATTACCCTCCTGTGTATTCTTATCACCCTCCTATGTATGTGTTCTTATTACCCTCCTGTGTATTCTTATCACCCTCCTATGTATGTGTTCTTATTATCCTCCTATGTGTGTTTTTATTACCCTCCTATCTATGTGTTCTTATTACCCTCCAATGAATGTGTTCTTATTACCTTCCTATGTGTGTTCTTATCACCCTCCTATGCATGTGTTCTTATTACCCTCCTATGTGTATTCTTATTACCCTCCTATGTGTGTTCTTATTACCCTCCTCTTATTACCCTCCTCTTTTACTCCATTCATATAAAGACCTTTTTAACCCTTATTTATCTGCTACATTACAAAGTTTTTTTGCTATAAACAAAGAGACCTTCTACAGTGCTCAAGATTCTCGATTTTTCCAAAAATTATATTACATATGAGAAATATCACATTATTCTTAATATAAATATAATATATTATAAACATAAACAAAGTGACTTAAACTAGAAATAAAGCTCAACCTATCATTATAAATAGGCAATGATCCAGCAGAAGAAAAAACCTCTTTCTTTGTTTTGATGGTGAATATTGTGCCTGAAAGTGTGAATTTGTGTCCTATATAGCTTGTGTTAGATAAAACCTGAGTAACAAACTGATACAAAAATTTGTAAACCAATCAAACTTATGGCAATTAACAATACCATCATCACACACTGAATGTAAAATAAGGGACCAACAACAGCTAAATATTTCTTACATAAACATCACTAAATAGGAAATAGGCCATGATAATGTTTAGGTCATTTCTAACTGACAAAATACTGGAGCAGAATAAAACAGTGCTCTGACAACATTATGTCTGTCTCTGGTGGATGATAATGGTGAAGATAAGGACTCAGGCAAAGATAATGATGATGGTCCACACAATATCCCCTAACAGCCAGTCAGTGTGTGTAATACTAGGACCCACTAAACATGGACAATGATTGTTTTGGGCTTATTTTAGGTGATATCCACCATAACAAATTGTAAACTAGCCGTCCAAATGAGAGAGAGACAAGACCTGGATCTGTAGATTAATAATAATACCATGATTTTATCAATGCACTTGCAGCTAATATTCAAAACCAATAATCCTCAAATATGTCAAACAAAATAACATGGGTTATTTAATATATATATATATATATATATATATATAAACAGCAGCATGTCAGATCAATGTCCATAATATCCAACTGCTAAAACACCTAAATACCTAAACAGTTTTTCCCTATAATAAACTGAAACTTATATATCTGGTGGCTGTTTCTATGGCATAATGGTTGGAATACTGTGCTGCAACACCTTCAGTGGTTAGAGTTCAAATCCAACTCCTATCCCTGTGATTGTGGGATAATTCCGATGGATGGCACCCCTCTGTCAGATGTCCAAGGGCTAACCCCTGTTGAGGCTAAACAAAGAAGTCACTCACTGTTATATCTGACTGTTATATCCAATATAACAATCTTAGTTAACCCATCCAACACCTGATAAACATATATCAGCCAAAATATCCAACCAACAAACGATCTGATTTATTTAGCCTGCCAACCATCAGTTTGTTCATGAGCTTCATTTTATTCCAATTTTAGATAGAACTATGATACAGCTTACAGCCTTGAATGTTTTATGTGTCTCTATGCCAATGAATTGAAAGGTTTTCAGGGATCAAACTGGGCGATTTCAAAGCGGCATAATTAGAGGTACTCCATGGCACTTCAAAGTGGTGTAAAACCAAAAAATTGTGCCGGACCTCATCATATACATGGTAGTTGATATATATAAAATAAATAATACAATCTGAAGTGGTCAGATGAGAACATTTTCAGAATTTGGTCCATTTTATATGGGATATATATATATATATATATATATATATATATATATACCACCAAATAGAACTTGCCATCATTTATCAGCATTAGGTCCAATTTTAAAATCACATAAGATTCTAGAATCTTTTAAAATATATCAATTTACAAAAGATGTAGTGCCTTATTGGAGAACAGCTACAGTTACGCCCAAACAAAATTACTGATTATGTGTTGTTACTTTACAGCTGATAACAGATCTCCATGTAAACAAAATGAGACAATGTTTATTGGCCAAATAAAACCAAGCCATAATTTATGGGAACATACTTAGAATTATCAAGACAATCTGAATAAACCAAGTCAGTGTTTAACAATGGCTAGACATAGAAAACGGACGCTGAATAAAGGTATCTAAGTGAGTACTGTCTGCATCGGAATAGCATGCACCAAGATGTACATAGTTCAACATTTAGGACTTACTCTCAGTATGGCAAGTACAATCTTGGCTTTTCCGGCCTGGACTGCCACTGTGCTTATGGTTGTCGTAGAAGGATGTTTGTCGGACAAATCCGAAAATTCGGACGACAGTGCGTCGGAATAATTCTGATCCATGTTTCTCGGTGTGACGTGACGGCGCTGAGTCGACTACGATTGGCATGGGCCAAGAGTCATCTTCAATAAGATCCGTCGATGTCGTCGGCCGATTTCGGGGGACGCAGGTGCGATCGCCTCTAATAATCTTCTACTGTCGCAGTGCAATCGACTTCAACGAAATCGGCATCTTCTACTAAAGCGTTAGGGCAGAGGATCGTTTCGATGGTGTGCGGATACTTCTTATACTTAATAGGCATGCATGCAGCAATAGAAAGGTAGACGGCTCTACCACACACACACACACTAAACTCTTCTGGATAGCAATCTCCGGAAGGGACAGTAATATAGCCGCACTTCCAGGATTGTGGAGGCCGTGTCTGAGGGGGGGCGGATGCGGGCTGAGCCGAACTGCTCACACACTCCGGTTTCTGGCTGAGGTGAAGATAAGTTGAAGATGCCGAGCCTAGAAACTTCCCATGCCTCTGCGCCAGTAATAATTCCTAGAAGTGAGACGGACGGCTAGAATCGGGCAGCAGGCCAGCTAGCCAGCCACCGGGGTTAGATCTGTTGGTTTGGCACAATTTAGTTGGTGTATCTGAAACCGGAACTGGGATTACAATGCTGACAGTGTGTGTGTGTGTGTGTGTGTGTGATAATCCGGAAAGTCAAGACAACACACAGTCAGTTTACACAAGATGAAAGAAAATAAAAAGCAAGTAAATAGCCTGATGGTGGAAGTGACCTACAGATGGATTTGCTGAACTACCTAGAGAGTGGCTATTCACCTGGAGTTTAAACACTAATCCACAGAAGACAGCAGCGGACAGCAAGAATCTAGCCTGATTAATATTACTGGAAATTACCATTCACCGGTGAATACCTTTATTAAAATCCAAACTCCATTTAAATTAAAGAAACTGGGGAATTAAACCCCACAATGATGAGATGTATTTGAAGTTAAACCTTGAGAAAAATCTCTCCCCACGCCCACCCTCAAAGCTACCATTCACCTTCCTAGAATTAATGGACCGTCCCAGCAGGAGTACGATGTTCCGGAACTGAACTACCGCTGCCTAGAAATAGGGGTGTACTGGTATGTTCAGGATCTCCCGGCTACCAGCCCACAGATAAGATCCGGCCAGGTAGTAGGCTATTAGTTATTCTAAGCGGTTCCCATATTAGGTCCGCTATAGGAAGCTAACCAACTGATGTGGGCCAGGAAGCTTAGGCACCATCTCCACAGTCAGAAAATAAACATCCTCGAACACAGAGAAACCAGTTTACAGTCGCAGGAGATTCCCCCCCCCCCATGTAAAGCAATTTCTAAAATATGTTTGTGACGTAAAATCACCGCACAACCAAAACATAACAAACCTAGTGACAAGAACAAAATGAGTACAGTATTGGGCCACCACGTAACAAACTTTGAGATAATCCTTCACGTTTCTAATTCTATTACCAAAACACATGTTTTATTACTTGAGCCCTGTGTGTTCACATGATTACTGGGATTGTTTATGCAGAGAAAATGACAACACACCGTTAAGTAAATTACTAACTGGTGAACCAACCAAACACACTGGGCAACAGATCATTATTTTACAGCTATTAATAATAATAATAATTATAGCTGATATTCTTAATAACTATACTATAGCTAATGTTAATTATACTTGTGTTTACATTCTGATGGGTAGTAGAATGAGATTTGAAAATAAGACCATGCAGGTTTTAACTAATACACCTGCTACTGACACAGACAGTCAGAGATACATACACTGTTTAGAAATCAGCCATTAATGTACTTTGTTAATATATCAACCTTCAGGGTGTAACATTTATATATCAGGCTAGAGGCTGTCATATTAATACGTTAACCTTCATACTACCACGCTGAGATAACAGTCTTTAAGTAATCGTGTGTCTGCAAATGGAAGTGTTTATATATATATATATATATATATATATATCAGGCTTTAGGCTAAAGTGATAATATATCACTCTTCTGACTATTACGTTAATATATCAACGTCTAAACTAAAGTGAGTGAGTGAGTGAGTGAGTGAGTGAGTGAGTGAGTGAGTGAGTGAGTGAGTGAGTGAGTGAGTGAGTGAGTGAGTGAGTGAGTGAGTGAGTGAGTGAGTGAGTGAGTGAGTGAGTGAGTGAGTGGTGGTGGTGGTGGTGAGTGGTGAGTGAGTGAGTGAGTGAGTGAGTGAGTGAGTGAGTGAGTGAGTGAGTGAGTGAGTGAGTGAGTGAGTGAGTGAGTGAGTGAGTGAGTGAGTGAGTGAGTGAGTGAGTGAGTGAGTGAGTGAGTGAGTGAGTGAGTGAGTGAGTGAGAGTGATACAGAGAAGAAATGCCAGATGTACATCACCAAGCCTACAGTTTTATTGCACTATTCTAACTGATAGTTTTTGTAGAAAAGTGTTGAACAGGCTTTAAGTATGAAAAGAGCGCTTTATAAGTTTGGTATAATAATAATTTCTGGATTAATTAGCAGTAATCTGTACATGGCAGGGATCAAGGACAATCACACAGGGGGTGTAACCAGTGAGTCTGAAGATGAAAACCACAGCCAGTTTAACTCCATGTGTTAACAGATGAGGATGATGATCAATGCTGAAATAACAATCTAAATATAATCGAGGCTCGTTGCTTTTCTAAGATGTTAATATTCAACCCAATCATCATTAGCCCTGATATATGGTTATGGTGGCAACTGGATGAGTCACAGTTTGTAACTTTAACATCAGGACTGACGTCAACAGGATCCGCAGACAACAAAACCCAACGAATCACAATCACTGGAGTGGCATGCCGTCAGTTCTATTGCTAGCCATGGGATATTATTAGAATAAGATTTTGGCACCAATAAGGTATTCCGCACATTTTTTTTCCCCCCGTAAGACTTTACCGCTGGTTGAATGCTTGCACTCTGTATATTGGCCTAGTACTGGCTGACAGGATGTACTGGATTCCAAATGCATGAAACTGGCCATAAAATTCGTTGGTTGAAGACAGATTACGTATTCGGGAAAGACGCAATACTTCTAAGAAACCAACACTATTTAGGGGAACACAATGAAAGCTAGTTCCAGGCAGTTACGCAAACAGCCACTAGCTGTTACCAGTCTTAAACATACAGAAACTCAGTTTTCTCCATTTCAAATAACAATCTTTCCATTCCTTTTGACCGAGATACTAGTGTACTACAGATTTCCCAAACAATAATAGCATTTTGTATTTATTACATAATCTAGTTCATCAGTGAATGCTAAATCACCCTACACAGGTTTTACCCATGACTGTTAACCATACAATGTTGTTTTTAATGCCCTTGGCAATACGGTATAACACTACACTAGATCAAGTCCTGGCACCATATAGACCAGTACAGTATCCAAACACAAAAGTGTAAACACTTATTTTCAGTGTGGACTACAAATTAGGGAATATGAAGACTAGCAGTTGGCAAAATTTAAAATTACTGAAGTTTAAGGTACCTCATAATTATAATTTAATGTAGAGAACTTCTGTGTCACTCCACTACTAAGGTCAGTTTATCTACATTATTATTATTATTATTACTAGTAGCTGTCAGTTCAGTTCTAGTATCAGTACCTAGTTTATAACAAAAAACTGTAAAATACATGAAACCTCTGTGAACTAACAATAACATGGCAACAAATCAACTATGAACTAACAATATCAGAATAATATGATAGAACAACATGAACTACGTAAACAGATATATTTGTATAGAGATATGAGTAATATATGTGAAAATGTTAATCTCAAGAATATTTAAGCAATTTAGATATGATTACGTCAACTATCTAATTCTCTGACACAACCACAATAATGCATATGCTACATGTGTTTGTGTGTGTGTGTGTGTGTGTGGGTGCGCGCGCGCGCGCGCGCGTGTGTGTGTGTGTGTGTGTGTGTGTGTGTGTAAGTGTCCATGTGTGTGTGTCTGTGTGCATCTCCACATTCTGCATGCTGCTTGAAGCAAACAAAACAGATCTAATGCCCTTTATACTAATACAATTCTACTGGTAGAAGTGTTTAAATTTAATAATCACTCAGATTACAGTCAGAGAAATATTCAATATATATACAGATTTATGTAAGTTATCTACCAGTGTAATTCAATTTCATTAATTGTGCATTCAATAAAACGTAATTGGGAATTTATACACAATTTCGCTCAAGTAAGAGACATCACATATTAATTTAACACTTCCACCATCTAAACCAGTATAAAGCTGCAGTATATGACTGGTGTCATCATCAGCAGTTTTCCTCCAGGTAGTGTACTGGCTCTAGCTGCCAATAATAGATACCTAATCCAAAATAATCTATCACCAGACAACCAAGTACCCATTTATAGCAGAGTCAGATGATAAATACAGACCTCTGGCCACCTGGTGGATTCAAAATGAGGACATCTATCTTGATACACCCAGTGTACAATCGACTACCCAATGACTGATTTGGAAATACGGAGAGACAAATGGCAAATGAATGAAATCAGTGAATGTTACCGAAAGTATGTCCTGTTTTATATAATAAGTGTTAAATGAGTCATTTGGATAAAAGTATATTGATGAAATATATAAAGGTATCTACAGCGAGAATCCGTAATTCGGACAATGTTTGTCACATGATAATATGTTGGATAGAATTAGAAGTGAATCTCAGAATGTCGAGTCCATGACGTAGTCTGTGTCACACATTTTTAGATCGTAAAAACATGCCGTTGTATATAACAAAAATAATACGCAACATCCATTGGAACCACAATGACACTTATAATCTCTTGGTGTATTTATTTATTTTCAACAATTATGACAATAAATGACCAGAAAAAAATCGAACATAAGGTCTGTTTAGCGGAATTAGTTGACAAATGTTTAATGTCTGTTGGTGAATCAAGTGGGGGGTTTAAATGTTTGCTGGCCAATTGAGAGTGTGCTTCCAGGAATATTAGTATATCCTCGATGAAGCCATTGATCATTTTGATGTTTTTTAATTACAAATATTATAAAGAAATACTCGTGTCTCTTGGCCCATCAGATTAACTCATGATCTGCTCATTGGAAATATCACACATTTGTGTTTGTAATTAGCCACGAATGATTATGATTGGCTATGAGATAGCCACTGGCAATGGAAGCATTGTGTGTCAGTGTGTATGGTCAAGGACGATTATAATTGGTTATGATATAGCAATTATCGCATATAGGCAAGTTAATTAACGAATACTGACTACATGTCAGTGTGTCTTGAATAACTGAACCAGTGAAAATATATGGGAACATTTTCGTGTTGTCAGATTATCAAGGTCATTGTACATGTCACATTCTGTTGGTGAAATGAAATCTCAATTTCAGAATGCTGAATATGAGTTTGCTGGATTAAAGAGTCATTTATAATGGAGCTAAATCCAACACAGACAATAGTGTGTCAAAAGGTCTATTTGCTGGATAAACGATGTCCGTATTAATGGATTCTCACTGTATTTTAACTGCGCTTAGGATAACTATCTAGTCTAGATATTGCTATAACTCGTCAATGTTCACATACTAATAGACAAAAATATTGTTTGGGAATTCAAAAAACAAATCATTTTCAGCTAATTATAGCACACTGGGACTGGACTCCTGCCAAAAATTATCACTGTACTGACAACATAATTTGTTTAAATCAAGTGGAGAGTGGAGAGACATAAAACTAAATTTTGTACATTATTTATCAACACAATAACTTTTCTGCAGGTTAAGTTTTGATATATGTAAGATGATAAACATGATTCATAATGAAATTAAACTTTTCCACATCACAACAAGATATCTCCAATACACAGATATAGAATGGGAAAGTAATGAATATGTCCATCAGCAAGAGATCACTACTCAGAGAAGTTGTTCAGCTGAGTTGCCTAAACCTCGACATTCATCACACCCGGTATCAGATCAAGAAAACAAATCTAGCAAAGATAGATGCGAGTTGGCTTTGAACCCACAACTCCTAGGTTTGCAGCACAGCACTCTAACTACTGCAACCCCAGAATGGCTTAGTACTCAAGAGAAATGATTGTCAAAATATTGATATTAATATCATTTAGTTCATGTAACATTTGTTATATTTGACAAGCCAGAATGTAAATAAATAGTTGCTGTGCTCAAAATAATAATAATAATAATAATTTAACCTTTGTTCATTAAACAGCCTTATATATAATACTTGGTCATTCAGAAATGATTACTAGTAAAGCTGGTGTGCATGACGGATTTTGTGGAACTAGTGATAACCAGCTGGAAGCTAACTGTAATGTCCACATACTAATATATAAACATATACAGTCCCGTACATAATCAATGTGCTTTACTCAACAATACAAAGTTGATGATGAAAATTTACATAAAGACATGAATGCAATTAAAATAACTAAATAGTATGAATTATAAAATTAAATACTTCTCATTTATCTTTAATGAAAAGGTTTTCATCAAGGTGCACCGATACTGTTTAGTAAATAACAGACTAACAGGCAAAGAAATCAATTTTTCAATTTATCAACCCTGTTGTGATAGCTTGTTTTGAAATCCCCCCCCCCACAACCCTAAACCCATATATATTTTATTATAAGTTCCATGATTCAGTTTAGAATTTTAGTTTTATTCATCAGTTGCAGCCATCTATAAAACAATAACAACTTTCTCAGTGATACTCTACGGTGCAGAACAATAGTATGTACACCTTAAGACATGGTTCCCACAGCCAAGGAAATATTATTTTCCAGAACATTTCCAGGACAAAATTACCATTTTACAGCACAAAGTATACAAGATTTACAGGTAATAAATCAAGATACATGCAAAAAGGGCTATGATATTTATTCAATGTATGATCGATTATTGACATTTTTATGATACAGCATCCTGAGGTACCATTCTTCTTCTACAATAGAAGTTTTCTTCTGGAGGCATAATATTCATTCATGGGCTTTTTTGTTCTAGGTGGAATTTTTCACAGGCAAAATTTATTTATTATTTTCCATGTTTTCAAGGATGTGTGGGAACCCTGTAAGACTGTCAATGTGGAGGATCATTATTTAAATGTTTTTCAATTAAATAAATATATTCAACTTTTTATGATAATCCTTCAACTTAACACTAACAATGAACTATTAAAACACAAATATTCCCGAACTGCAATACAAGTGTACAAATTTATTTGGAAAATATTTCTTGAATCTTAATATTAATTATGCTTAAACAGATACATGTATAAACAAATTCTATTTTGGTCTTTCTAATCGATGTGGAGCAAGATGCAACAGGAACCTTTCCAGCCCTGTCTTACCTCTAACCTCACTTTACTAAAAAGATCCATTCCAGATCAGAAGACTAAATATGCTGGGATACAGATGCTAATAAGTGAAAAGATGAAAGAAAAAAAATTGAAATACCAGAGCAATATCAGATCTGGCAAAGATTCCATAAGCAAAGATTAACATTCTGTGTTGTCAGTCATAACGTTTTTATAAAAGAGAACACCGCCTTATATGTAATCTCTGGTGGTTTGATGAAGTCATGAGAATTCTCAGCACTCTTCGTTAAACGATAAACAGAATGTTTAACAACCAGCAGCTCAACACAAAACAGATAAGAATTTAACGGATAAAGTGATTCATAAAGCTCACTTCTTTCAGCTTGTCCATCAACTGAGTCCATCGTGTATCTGGCTGGTCCAAAGATGGTGCTGCCCTGTCTAGCTTAACTTGAGTCTTTTTCACAATGATGGGATCAGAAGTCTGTCCCCCTGAAAGCTGACGTCTTCTGGAAGATAATTAATTAACATCTTTAACAAACATTTCTCAAAATTTGTTTATCAATTACACTTAAGCTTAGTGACTAATAATCATTATGATAACAGCAAGGAGAGGAATCATTCTGCAGATAAAACAAGGATTTCTCCAAGTACAGTGCTCTGATAGCAGGGTTCGGGATCTTTTAATGCCAGTTGTGTATCAAAAACTTTTATAAACTGACCACCATACACACACATATAAATAACTATATTGTGGATGCGAGATTGATGGGTGGTAACTGTGGGTGTGAATTTACATACCCATTCTGCATTTCTGAGTATATGCACATACATGTTGTGTAATGTATTTACTTAACATTCAGTAGATGAAATTTAGTGCTGCCAGAGTGTTCTAAATCCTGAAAGGATCCTTCTGTTCTTAATATCAACTTTATTGCTTACCTGAAGGCCACAATAACTAGTATACTACAGTAATCCCAAGATTAATTAGTATGAAGCTGATACGGTTCAGTAAATGTAGTTATATTTAATCAGACTGTAGCCAAACTAGCTTAAGAGAAGATAGTTATAATCTTCTAAAAGAAGAGATTATCAGCATCATTATCATCATCATCATGGCTGCAATATGTATACACAATACCATATTATTCAAAATGTGTGTGTGTGTGTGTGTGTGTGTGTGTGTGTGTGCATGTGTGTGTGCGTTTTCGGATACATATATATGTTGGCACTGGCTCAGAACATCAAAATCTATACATCCTTTAAAACCTGTACCTCCATTAATCTATAAATAGTTAAATCAATACATGATTGAATTTATGCATACAAAAAAGTTTTATACATTCATAGACCTATATATATATATGTATATATATATATATATATATATATATATATATATATATATATGGGCAACTCATCAGCCTGTGGGGCCCTAATAATCTGCTTTTCGTACATGACAATTATATCATGCCCACAGGGAAGCAGTTGATGCACAAAAAGCGGAAGCAAATAAAAAAGTACCATTTGACACCACAGCTTGCAGTTAACATGTGTATGTGGTTCAATAGTATGTTAAGATTTGACACCACACTTTATATTCAGCAGTAAACCGGTATGGCTCAAAGATAACCTACCATTTGATACCACAGATGCTGACCCCAGCTCCATTCTGGGTTCGAATAGCTAAACAAATCCTACCTATATTAACCATATAGATAGAGGTTGGATAGGTTCGCTATCGCCAAGTTGTTGTATGATCGTGGTGAAAAGTTATGCCTTTTACAGGCTCTCAGCATGCCAACCAACATAACAGTTTCAGTTGAGCACACAACAAAATTGTGTCACGTACACTATCATCATCTCCAAGTTGTTAGCCGATCTGGATGAAAATGTGTGCCTTTTGCAGTGATATTGATGGGACGCATATTGACTTTGTTCACACCGAATGCGTGAAAATATAAATATTAATAAATATTGTCATTGGTGAGGAAATCCCCACACAAAATGTCCGCAAAATCATTATGCAAATAATTAATAGACTCGTAAGGGAGACTGTTATCAGCCTGATTATATATCCAAATAGTACATTTCCATGTTCATAAGTCGACATGCGCAGAGCAGCTGTAACAGTCTGTAATTCCCTTGCCGATTTAACAAGCAGGTCTATGATTGGCTTAGCGTGGGCAGCAACAACCACTAAGAGTGCCTGCACAACACTGAGCCAAGGTCAATCTTAGAGTTGGGAGAAATTCAGCTGTCATTACTGGTATACAATAGAAAATGCCTCCAAAGAAACATTTATGCCCGCTCCCGGATCAAAGACCAATAGCACAAATGTTTGCTCCTCCTAATAATAATCAACCCAGTGATGGTGATAATCCTGCCTCTGCTGTGCCAGATTCACAGTCTAGCCCCAAGTCTTGCAAATCGCCACCTCAACCTGTCAGTGTCACAACCGCGACCTTGGCCGACACCAGCTTGGATGACAACAATAACACCGCCACTGTCAACAGTAACACGTGTTCAGTATAGGCAGTAGAATCCAATGAGAATCAAAAGTTATGTGAATCACCAGAGGTAGGCTTACCTGAATCTTTAGGCCTCAATAAAAACAAAATCACTAAAGTGGTCCAAATGGCACCCCTGGCTTTTTATGATGCCAATATTCAGAAATTGTTGTGCACACTGTGCATCAAGAGCAAGAAAAATAACTCCATGACTGTGGGTTGTGCAACTTTCAAAACGAGTTCGTTGACAAGGCACAAAGAGTTGAGAGACCACCAGGCAGCACTAAAGGCACTGTTGCAAGCCACTGATATGAAAAGGGCCATTGACAACATCATGTCAGATGAGGAAGAAGCTGTTTCCATTGCTGCCAAAGTTGTATACTGAATGGCCAGTGAAGACATACCACTGTCAAAAGGGAGAGGAAGGTTAATGGGATGGGTAAAAAGTTCTGAGTTATAATTGAAAATCAATTAAACTTAGTTTTGTTCAAAAGAAAACCTGCTGTCAGACAGTAATATATTTGTTCCTTTTGCACAGGGGTTATTACTAAGAAAGTAACAGTTGAAGGCAGGTAGGCCTGTACAGATCTTAAATACATAGCTCTGAAAATTATCAGAATCACTCCCAGAGGGTACTTTTTTACGCTGCAAACGTTCGGTGCCCATTCTTTTCAATTAGTGCCCACTCATTTCAATTTCATGGGGCACTTTGCTCATAATCTTTATTCTTTATTCCAATCACTGCTTTTGGCATGCTAACCAACATAACAGTTTCAGTTGAACTATTACCCGATCAGAATGAAAATTTTTGCTGTCATGAACTCTCGGCACTCTAACCAACATAACAGTTTTAGTTGAATGCCAAGGTTATACTGATCAGGATGAAAATGTATGCCTTTTATTAACCAACAAAACAGTTTCAGTTCAACACATGATAATGTTGTGTCATGTGCACTACTGTACAATGGATTATTACTGGGCTAGAACAAAATATATGTTCATCACTTAGTGAACGTTCACCCATGCCTAATTTAGCATCCCTGAGTATATATACAGTTAGGTGTGGTGGGATATAAATTAAAGCACCTATCTGCTTTATCTATTTGACCTATAATCGAGAACAGCAGATTTCAGTCAGATCTCCGATACTGCAAATAACACGTCGGGATTATAATAGCTATACATTCAACAATTTTCTTTTATCAGTCATAAAATGGGGAAAAAGCTCTGTCTGCAGCTTAGTGTGTGTGTGTGTGTGTGTGTGTGTGTGTGTGTGTGTGTGTGTGTGTGTGTGTGGTGTGAGAGAGAGCATATGTGTGTGAGATTCTATTGACTAGGGATTTGGCAAATAAATAAAATGTAGTTAATGATTATCCACTAAGTAAAAATAAAATATCCAATTTTGTTATTCCTGAGTGTCTTAACCTCAGAGAATTGATACAACCATAACAATAAAATGATCTGACAACTGTTAACACGCATCTAGCTGTTCACAATAGTAACACACCTGTAGGATGATTCTCCTGAGCCAGACAGCTGTCGTCCAGCACCAAGCTGCAGCTGCTGAGTCTGAGCCAGCCAGTTCTGATCCAGCTGGGCCATCTTCATGTGGATCACATCCAATCTACCCCTGACCAACTCAGCCAATCCATCATCGGCTAACTGATAGGACTTCTCTGATCTGTCAGTGTATATCAGTTTATACAGAAATATTACGTAGAAATAGTACACATTTACTCCACAAATCAGTGGACCAAATCAGAGATTAAATAAATAGTCAAAATAATTGTATTTAAAAGATGAAACAAACATCTTCAAGTCACTAATACTGATTATAAACAAGAAGACATTTCCTAAAATATCCCTTTTAAAATCAAAAAGAAATACATTTCAGGTAGCTGATGTATAAATGATGTAGACTTGCATTTATGTGGTAAAAATGGCAGAATTTTAACTCATTATAAAAATATTATTCCAACATAACACACCCTTCCTCCACGAGGATTGGCTTCATCAGAGTGGTAATTAATTCATCGCCTAGTTGTGTGGTGTCCTTGTAGTCTTTTTGTAATGACTGATATTCTCCAGTGTGCTTGATAACGAGCTGATCCACTGTTATCTCCATATTAACAGCTTGACTAATCACCACCAAGAGCTGTTCTATATGGTCTAACGTCTGAGAAATAGAAAACATCTAGTTATAAAAGGTAACTCTGCTGTCGTACTTCTTTTATAACTTTGCTTCTCAATTCATGTTGCTGCTAGTTTAAAAATAAGTAAAGATGAAAAATCATTTACTCTTCCCAAAGAAGTAAATATAAATTTTACTCATTCAAACTATTAATCTCTTGTTGCAACTATTTTTTCCGGTGGTCATTATACATTAGTCATCTTTTACAAAACAGTTACTAAATATAACCAATCAAGGCTAGTAAAATCCTGCAGTTGCTCTTTAATATTCTTTCAAAATTCTTTCTCCTAATATAGGAAATAATGACCAGGATTTTTTGCAGTTACCAGGTTGTTTTGCAGCCTCATTTGATAATAATAATAATAATAGTGATATATATTTAATAAAGTGCCCTTACTAGCAGGAGCTATTTAAAGGCACTGTAGAATGTTACCCCAAATAATATGTCTGTAAAATCTTTATAAGAGATTCAAATGCTAATCATCATTTATCTGTGATAGGAACCTTGAACAGGTGTGTTTTTAGAATGGATTTAAAAGTTTCAAGAAGAAGCATTTCTAATATCTTACAGTAACCTATTCCACAAAGTGGGGGCTGCAACACTAAATGCACAATCACCATATGACTTGAGCCAAGACACTGCTACCTGGAATAGTATCTGACTGAATGATCTGAGGTTTTGAAGAATTGAGGTGATATGATCACATTTTTGAGTATTTGTCAATATGTGAGTTGCACTATTCTGAATTCGTTGAGGCAATTGATATTATAATCAAATATGCCATATAACAGTGATTTACAATAGTCTATATGAGATGTAACAAAGGCATGGACCACAGCTCGGCATACTCATGTGATATGTTCCTATATGTTAACACATTTGTAAAAAATAACTCCTTATATTTTTTTTACTGACCCATTAAGGGTAATCAAAGATGGAACGATGGAACATCCATCTGAAATGCTGGTGTCTTTAGGGATTTAACACAATGTGGTGATGCCAAATATATAATATGTGTTTTATTTTCATTTAATCTTAGAAGATTTTGAATCATCCATAGCTGAATATCAGCAATACAGTGTTCTAAATTCTTCAAAGAAGAGGAGAAATTTAACTCATTGTCATGATCCAGTGATATATACAGCTGTGTGTCATCAGCATACAAGTGATATTTAATACCATATAGCTGTGCAATGATCTCAAGAGGACGGGTATACATAGTGAAAACCAGAGGATCAAGAACTGAACACTGTGGTACACCAGATAACAAAAATTGAACATCAGATAAAATACGATGAACAGACACTCTCTGGAAGCATTACTCCAGATAGGATCAACACCATTCAAGTACTTCACCTGACAGATCAAGCACGTCTTTCAACATCGAAAAAAGTATATTAAGTCAATTGTATCAAATGTAGCAGACAGGTCCAGAAGAACAAGTAATACTGACTTAACTTGACCAATTGACATCATAATATAATTTTTTAATGTATGTCTGCCAAACATTAATTTTTGTATAAATGTAAAAGAATTTATCCAGGATATTGTTTTTAATTTGTCTGTCTAATCTGTGATAAATTTTAAAATGGAGCAATCAATGTACCTCATTCGATGGATGGCAAGAACTAGCCACGAACCATAAAATGCAATAATTTACATATGAAGACACACTACGTTGTAAAACATTGATAATTTATTCATTTAAATGTATGTTAAGACCCTCTTAGAGGAAAGTTGGGTTGTCGGTTCGACACTCTTTAAACATTGTCATCTGAGCTCTACTTAAGATGGCAAACAGTACATAAGCTGAGGACACCAGCACTGTTGTCAGCTTTACTCATTAAGTAATATCAACTGACTCAAAGAATAAAATAACGATACAGTCAGGCCCCACCCATTATAACATGAAATCGGATATAACATGGTCAGACCTTGGACCCAGAAGCGTGGAATCCACAACAGAGCATTGTTATGTGAAATGGCATGAAATTCACAATTTGTAATCCACATGTAAAAACCATAGCCAACAGCCACAGTGTACCCATGCATATATTTGTTGAGCACAAACTTAATTACACACTACCTTGGCTCAATTAGCCAAACAAACAGCCCAATCACAACCCTCAATTGTTGTGTGACTCCACCCACTAAATAAGTTTGATAATGTTTTCATTACAAAAGCAGATATACAAACAAATACATTTTCAGAGACATTTATTTATGCACATGCAGCAATAAACGTTTATTTATTGGCACATATGTACTTGAAATGAGGCTGCAAACTGACCTGGTTACAGGCAGCATTACAGACAGTGCTTACACTACAGTAATACAAACCTCATCAGCTTTTCTGTTAAATCTTGCAGCCATGTTCAGACGGGATGCTCGCTCATTGACCCCATGAGAAAACCTCTTCCACGCTTCATTGAGCTGTCTGGATCGCTCGTGACTAGGGTCAAGATTAAACCCCAGTGACCGACGCAGCTTTAGGCCAGTCTGTATATACTGTTTGCCATAGTCATAAGTTGTCTTAAAATAAAATTCCATAATCATTATTTAAGACAATCGAACATTAAAACTGAAATATAGCATTAGGATTAAGTGTGACTGTTTTTTTAAACAGTGCCCTAATAAAATTATATTCTCAAATAATATTCTAAAATATCAGAACTGAATGCTAATTTTATTTTAACTGAATATAATCCTGATACTGCCACATAAAAATATTTATCTGAACTATGTACATGTCTGTTGACTGAAATAACTTAATAACTAAACCACAGATAAAGCCTAAAGTGCTATTTACAAGAGATAACTGTTACCAATAATAAGATCAGTGATCCATTTATCGGAGATTCCCACAATAACAAGTAATTCTGTTATAAAGTCATCTTACCAGAGCTGTTGTTTCTATTTGTTTTTGTTCATATTGCTGCTGCTCTTCTTGGTGGGGGCTGTTAATCATGTCCAACTGCTTCTGACGAACAACATCACAAAGCTCATACAGCCAGCTGATTGCCTATCAGTCAGAAGATAGATTTGACCAAATAAGTGTGTATGGAGGGGTATGCATATATACATATATATATATATATATATATATATATATATATATTCAATTAAAAACCATGAATTTAATTTATTCCAAATTTTAGCCAAACCACAACCACCCTGAAAACTAATTTAAAATTTTAACTAAATCTCTGTGACAAAATTGCATAGCTGAAGGAACACTCCATTTATGATATAATTATTTTTATGTGATGCAGATGCAGGCTAGAATAAAATAAACACGTTCATCAACTGAGATTTATGCAAGTGGAGTCCAAGTACAGAGAAATAAAATAGTAGGAGGTAAATAAAGAATAGGAAAAAGAGATAACAAGGGTCATTTCTGTTTATGTTTGGGTTTAATTCTTGTGATATCTTATCAAATAAACCTATTGCATAACAGTATTAATATAGTGTAACACACACTATCATTACTACCACCACCACCATCATCATCATCATCATCAGTTCAGCAGGAGCAAAAACAACAACATGAACAATTGTCATAATGTACACAAACAAACAACAACAAAAACACTTATTTAACAGAAATGGAAGTTGGTATCGTGACAAACCTGGTCTGAGTCTTTCTCACATATAAGTAGCTGTATAATCTGTTGTAATTTGATGATTACAACATCAGCATGTTCATCAACTCTACCCTTATTTAGCTGCATGTCCTCAAGGAGACGCTGTACGTGCTGTATCTGTGGACGCATGTCAGATGTTACATCCTGACCAAATGCATTTTTTACAGGCAACGAAAGCTGATCAAGAAGGTTCTGTCCTTCTTGGAATGTGAGCTCAGCATGATTTTCTGAAAATATGCAAAGCAAATATATTAAAATTATTTCATGGTATACTGCCATCACTAGCAATAAGGTCTGTTATAATGTTAATGGATTACTCTCTTTATCGTGCACACATGCACACACACACACAGTGTCCAGTTAAATATGATGTAATTTAATCCATACTTGTATCTTCCACTTTTTGTTTCAACTCTTCCAGTGACCTTTTTGCAATGTCCAGATCAGTATAATTGATGTCTATATTCAACATCTGCTCCAGTTCCTGAAACTTCTCCCTCATCTGAAAATTCACAAAAGTCGTATCACTAAAACCCGGATTTTTAGGATCATTAATTCAGATGCAGTGTCAATAATGATTTACATATAGATCATCACACATATGAAAATCCTGTCTCTAAATAGTCAAAGTATTCTAGTCATCAATATTGAAAAACATGCCCAAAGTACCACTTTGGTCTGAATTTGATTCCCTTTTCATTGTCTTATGTTCAATTCTAACACAAAAATGCAAAAGTACAAAACCTTGTTAAATACCAGCTTTGAGGCAATAACACAAGTTACCTGACCAGATTACCCATACAGATTAAATTAGCCTAATAAATCTATATTACTGTGGATCACCTTGTTATTCATTCTTTCGGTATGCGCATCTTCTATTGATAGTGACACTTTTAGAACCAATGTATTTACTAATAAGAAGTAAAAAGTGCAATTTTGTCCACCAGTGACTTACTATTAATTGCAATGATCAATGAAAGTAAAACAGTAAAACGTTATCACTCAGTAGACAACCATATTATTCCTATAAGCATTCAATACAAACAAATTCCTTACAGTACACTGTAAATAGTCAAAAGACTAGTTCTGAAATAGAAAATAACCAATTTTGGCCTCCATCATAAAGGTTATTCCCATAAAAATGTTTGAAAACTATCATATCAAGACCATTTTCCAAGTCATTACCCATTAACAAGGGTATTGTTATTGCATGATATTCTCAGATGACACTTTTCAAAAGCTAAAAACCAAGCAGAAAAGATGAGTCAACAATTGAGAGTATGAATATGGTGATTGTGTAACTTCATTTAACATAAATAATACATTTGCAGCAAATGTGGTTTTGTGATTTTTGACTTAAGTAATTTTTAGGTTATTATCTCAATCTTATGCAGCAATCTGTATTTTGTTTAAATTTTATTTTCAGTCTTCTTTTTCAAAGGTTTATCACAAATAAGTCATGCACTGCAGAATACTTGTCATACTGATCAAAGCAAAGACTTTAACAATACATTGACCCATCACCTTGAATTTCCAAGCTGTATCATAAAAATAGTTATCTAGTAAAAAAGCACTGACTAAAATTAATATATTACAGAAACTGGTAATGTGATTTCTTCACTAATCCTGTGGTGAAGAACAATGTGCATTTGGATCAATCTGGAAGTTCATTAATGTTTATCAAAGAAGTTGAAATGGAATAGTATAACATATTAAAATAAGACAATGCTTTTGTTTGGTTTTGTCATTGTTGTTGCTTTAATTTGGGATAAAAATTCAACAACAGAATCAGAATTTTGAGACCCAAAATTTTAGATATTTGATAACTAGACTGGCCCACAGAGTTTGAACAATTGCGGTTCAGAAAGTAAAATGTACAGGTCAGTGAACCCCCAGTAAGTTTGATAAAGAAATACAATTATTAATGATGAATAACTATCATGATATGAATTCCAGGTGCATAATAAAACTAACAAAAATTTGATGACTTGGACATACAGGTACAACAATATTTATAACAATTTAACATTTACCTCTTCTATAAGCCTATGGAAGCGCACAGATGTAATGATAAGGTTACGCCTTCGTTCAAGACGGGCTGCGTAACTGCGGCACACCATGTCCATAAACTCCTTCTGAGCCTCAATATCTGAAGCTTTAGCTCCACCTTCTTTAATGATCTCTGCTGATTTATGTCGTAGCTCAGCATAAGTTCCATAGGTGTCCTTCACAAGAATATAATAAATAATACATGTATTCGCTTTGATCGTGAAATGTGATAATAAAATCATTGGTAGCATCTCGGTTTTAATAATCACGGTAACTCACAGTACACTTCAGTTCAAGTTGTTCGTGTTGTTTGCGAAGTTGATCAGCTGAGGAATGTGAGTCACCAATCTCAGTCTGTGATGTTAACAGTCTCTCTGCTGGACCCAGGATCCAATCAACAATCTGAAAAATAAAACATCCAGTTGAAAGAACAAAAAATAAGCATAATGTCAAAAAAGAAATTAACAAATCAAATGCCATAAATAACAGATCACTAGACCCCATATTCCACAACTTTTCTATAAAAACATATTTTTCCACGACTATTCTGGATTATTTTTAAGAATAAAAATTAAACCAAGTGTACGATGTGCAGGTAATGATAAGTGATAAAAAGATTTGTTTATAATCTCATTTACCTGTCCTACACACTTCTCAAAATTATTTTATAAATCAGTTTCATTGACATGAGATTAAATGCCATGACTTATCCTTGACTTAAAGACATATTCAAAGACTTTTCAAGAAATTTGTTTCCAACCTTATTCATGATACATAATTTAATTCTGAAACAGACAACCACCATTATCAATTATTTTTAAAAATCTCAATGTAATCTCAGTTTATTATATTAATCTAATAAAATTTACTACATCAACTCTTCAAGAAACAGTTTATAACTTGGTTTAAATATATATATATATATATATATATATATATATATATATATATATATATATACCCAATTATATTCTGTCAAACAAACTAAATGTCCTATTCAGTGTTGACCTTTTTCTATTCCAGATTCTATTTCAAACCAGTAGGAAACTGACTCAGCAAAAACAAATCAAACTTACTGTTTTCATGGCTGTCTCCAGCTCTGAGAGATGCATCTTACGGCCTAGTTCCCACTGTCTCTCCTTCCATAGTTCCTGTATCTTGTCCAGCTGTCCTTCCAACTGTTCTACAGCTCTTTTGATCTGGTTCATGGCCATCACTCTGTCCAGTGTATACAAGTTGTCATCATCGCCAGCATCTACTGGCAGACTGCGAAAGCCTGTCTGACCTTCCATCTGTAACTGACGATGGAGATCACGACCTGTACAAAGATTTGATTATGTTTTAAAAACTGCTTTTATAAAAATTATCAATCACATCATAATCTTTTGAGCAGTATAATTATTAAAAACAAATACTTGAGTATGTGTGTTTATATATATATATATATATATATATATATATATATATATAATAAAAAGTCCAGTAGAAAGAACAAAAATAAGGATATTGTCAAAAAAGAAATTAACAAAACAGATCCCATAAATAAAAGATCACTAGACCCCACATTCATATCAGTAAAGAATATATATATACTGTAAATTAGTTTTATTTGGTCAAAATAATTAAATATGGTTTTAGATTTAGATTTTTTATGAATATTTTTATAACTTCTGAGAAGCAAAATTGAAGTGAAGTATTCACAATACCATGGGAAGATGAGTTGTTATTATCTGACCTTTCTGTATTGTTTTCTCTGGTACATGTATAACTGACTCCTGAAGGTAACGATGTTGATGAAGTAACTCTTGAGGTGTGATAGAGTCATCATTTCGTAGACGTTCTATAATCTGTGAGTACGTCCTCTCCAAATCATTGGACACCATCTTACTCTCCTTCATGTACTTCTCAAAAGCCTAAAAACATTTTTAAACGATAACTGTCTATTGATGACTTCAACTTAATATAAATTTGCTGATAACACCAAACATATTTTATGTCATGCAGTGGGTGAGAAAACTACAGCACAATGGTATATATATATATATATATATATATATATATAACAAATAAACCCATCAATTCTTATCAAATGAATAAGTGAGTTGACTGGTGAGTAATTTGTTTAGTATAGATACTAGACAGACCTGAGACATCTGGATGAGTGACATTAACTTAGGAAAACATTCCACAAACTTTGGTAGCTCAAGTTGAGTTAAACCTTGAGCTGAAGAGTTCATCCCTCTAATTCTACCAAATATATTTCATGAATGAAATGATGCCCTTTAACATTAAATGTACTAAGTTAATCATTTTTCTATATAAAATATTAAAACTTCTTTCATAGTATGTCTACATGTTTTACATAGTTTTACCTTTAAGGCTATATTCAGACAAATATTAAGTATCTAAATATAACTGTGTTGTACGAAATGTCACAATAAAATAAATGGGCAAGTATTCGTGTTATTATAAAATATGCTAACATCTGTTCAACTGGGAGCTAGAAGTAAGACTAAAACATAACCATAACCGAAATGGCAAATTATAACAAATATCTATCATGAAATGGCCAAAGCACAATACTCGGCCAAAATATAAAATGAATATGTACTACAATTTGATGGATCATCAAATATTAAACATATTAATATATTTTTCATGCAATTCCTACACATATGATATAATTGAAATTGGAATGGGATATAGTCCTCATATCTGTTGGTTTGCAAAATACTTTGGGGACAAATGGAAGAAACTAAAATTGATTAGTTTTGTACAACTTATTGAAAATAATTGTACTTATTATTGATGATGGTGATGATGACTCTGATTCATCATTAAGCTCTACTATTGAGATCAAGAAGATCGTTTGACAATGAAGACAAATAATTGCTAATCTGCTGATTGATTAATCTGCTTGGGAATCATTTAACAATTGATAGGTGAGCAGATGAAGCCATATACTTGCTAATCTGCTTAGATCATTGGAAGCCACTTGTTGATTGGTTAATTGCATAAAGAAAGACCCTTTAAAAAAACCTCAACTTTGGTATTCCTCAATGAGTATGCCCATTAGGCGACAGCTAGAGGTCTTTACCTCAAATTTCAACAAGTGACAAGGTATACCTCAGTTGTACCCAACATCAGTATGTGATTTGTTATTTGTATGCTATTGTCCTGTTATTGAATTGTTTATACAGTGGAGTGGAGATGGTGAATATCATTGCATCAATTTGGATTATCAGATTACTCTACCTGTTGGAAGTTTTTCCCTATTTTCTTCCATTTCTTCCCTGAAGAAAGATTTTCTTCCTGGTAAAAACCCATTTCTTCCCATGGAAAGGGAAGAAATAAATTTTTACCAGAAAGAAACCTAACCCTGGTCATAATGAACAGATTTAGTAGCTTGGCATGTTTTATTCATAAAAATGTGTGAAAATATTCAGGTTTAAAATATACTTTTTATCTGCATGAAGCTATTTTGATGAAAAATCAATATAAAGAACATGATATACATTTTGTTTAGAATAGCAAAAAAAAGCTTTTGTAAAAAGGTTATTGAAATAAGAGGAATACAGAATATTTATCGTCATTAACCTATCATTGTCGTGAAACTAGCTTTGTTAACTAGAAAAATAATGCTACAGTAATTAAACGTTCATTTAATTATTGATCATAAACCTGTATGCGGTCAACCAGTGAAATATTTTAGGATGTAAGTCAATTGTGTAGAATATATCAGTATAAAAAGCACACCACATAGGATTATTACTGTATATTCTGGAAACATGACACATGCATCAGTCTGTAGAGATAATATTAGTAAATGATGAAGTAGTTTAAGGAAGTCCGTTATGCAAGGGAATCATGATGGTCACAAATATATTTCAACTACACATCATAATGCAAACCTGTGTTATAGTTCTCGCTACATATGGAGAACAACAACCATCAGGAATCGTAGGTCAATTGTGGAAAGAGTAACAGACTGGACAAGACAAACTACCCTTAACTCTGTGGTAACTACCAAATGTACACATATTCAGATTATATCACCGGTCCAGAAATCAGTAGGGATAGAGTGTTATAATAAACATGGTTTAGACTAATGTAAAAAAAATTAAGTCTACTGCAGCAAATGTGGATCTTGAACTAATATTGATGAGATCCAATTGTGGTATGCCATTTTTTAAGTGCCTAACATACAGATCATACAAGCCACAATAAAAGACTTTATACTATTATTCACAAATAGACAATATTAAAAGCTGCTCAAATAAAGACAACCAACCAGCCAATAAAGGCTTACAGAGCCTGTCAAATAAAATAAACTGTTCTAGATCCACTCAGACACTTTGTTCATGTCATAATGTATAAATGTGTTTAACAGATGATAATCAGAAGGATAAGCATCAGGTGATACTGCTGTCTGTGTTACAGTCTAGTTAAGTCCACATTCCTTTTGATTTATTACATCTTTTTAATTTCATACAAAACAGACTATAAATGAGAAACATTTGTTTAGGTAGTAAACCAAACTTGCCGGATACAGAACAATACAGAGAAAGTAATAATAAATGTTATAATAATAGTAAATGTTGTCTGCATCAATCGATACACTTTGTCAATATACCGTCACAACATCATCACTCAAATTAGAAACCAGTATGTTAATGAATGGACCTCTAGATATATATGCACATTAGAGAAGGTTGCTACTGAGTTAACTTACAATTCTGTTCTCAAGCCACAGACTATGGTCATAAGCCAGGTTACCTCCAAGGTCAACTGTTAATTGATTAGGACTGACGGTTGGAAATAGCTTGCTGTGAACCAATTCTTTAACCTAGGGAAACACAAAAACAATAATTTATGCTCAAGTACATCAAATTAATGAAAACTAAAATTATCAGTGAACACCAACCCCCAAAGGGGGGAGATGACTGTTTAATTTGAGATAACAAAGAAAAAGCTATCCAGTAGTATAAAAATAGCCTTCCCTTAAATTAAGTTTCTCACAAAAAATAACTAACTAGATCAGTTTACCAGTGTCAACATTAATGTCAGATAACATCACAAAACACCAACAATAGGTGACATTCATAGCTAGAAAACTGATATAAAAGTTAACAACTCAATTTGGCTTTTGATCAACTTTGAGCTGTTATATTTCTATTAATATTTATCAATCATACCTGTCTTATCCTATATACAATAAGTCATTTTTTTGTCAACTAATACCCCTGTGGTGAGGGCAACCCTACATTTGTCCAGGTTATCTCTTGAGCATCCCAATCAAAAGAATTATTTCTTGAATGCAGATATTCCACGCTAACTTTTTCAACACTTCACAGACGTCTTCTAACTTTAAAAAAATCATCTACTTCAGTGTGAAAGAAATCTTCAGATGGAACCAAATAACATACCAAGCTTGATTGATAACACATTCCCAAAGGTACAGATTTTGTTTCTATATTAAAGGAAATTCCTTCTCTATTCAGGAAGATAAACCATCCAACCAATATGTTTATATAGTTTATGAAAAAATTAAATAAAAATGCTTCAAAATAGTTGACAATTCCAAACAATAATGCTGAAAGGCTCTGGTACTTCTAAACTTCAAATAATATATTTTAGGGCATGGTAAGAAATTCTTGGTGAAACAGTAATTTAGCAATGCACCAATGATAAAGATATTAACTCACCTCAAAGCTGTACTGTGTTTTATCCTTGCGAAAACTCAGAGTGAATTTTTGTTTGTCAGATACTAGGACATGGACAGCATGAACCATGGATCCAATAGAGTGCTGTGGAAGAAGTGTTAAGAGTGAAAAGTTTTCATATCTGGTGATATAGGAGTAATAGTTGGCACAGATTTGTTTATAATCTACAGTTTTTCAAGCTTAGAGTTAGAGATGACAAAATAAATTACTTTACAAATAATGGTATGTGTGTTCATGCATATGTGTATCTATGTGTGTGTTCATGCATGCATGCACATGTATGTGTGTGTTCATACATGCATGTTTATGTATTGGTGTGTGTGTGTGTGTGTGTGTGTGTGTGTGTGTGTGCTGTGTGAGGGGGGGAGTGGGGTAATATAAACAATCAAACTTTGTGGTGTTCAGCAGCAGTATATATAGATGTTATAATCAGTACTATCAATAGTAATCCTATTAATTAGGATCCCATCAATGATCAATGATTTACTCGTCATTACATTAAACCACAACAAAATTGCACACAAAAATTATATTCTTTCAATTAAACAATATTATTCAACACACACACACACACAAGTCCTATAAGCTGATTACAATAATATAATACCAAAGGATTACCTCAATCAGCCGAAATAAGGCCTTCAGATCTCTATACCAGCCTTGTCTGTTGTCTACGAGGACAGTAAATCCCTTTGAACTAGATTCTTCACTAGAATTAAAACAAATAAAGACTAGTCATAATACTGTCCGTTTCACATTAACTGTTAGAGAGAAACAATTTCCAAATATTGACATTTGTGCAGTAACTATAGTCTAAGGTGGCCACATTTCATGTCTTATTTATGACAGTATTAAAATATTTTGAACTTCTTATACATAGCACTCATATACATACATCTTTAAAATACTCGATGTAAGGATGAACAGATGGACAGACAAACAGATGAACGTGATTCATTGATTATCTGACCGACACACTAAAAGGCAGAATACAATTCTACATACTATTATAAAGTACCATGTCTCTCTCACTCCAATGAACAATTAAAATACTCTACTGCAGAATGAAAACACCCTGATCAATTGTGACAAGAATCGCTTTATAACATCACCTGGCACAGCATGTTTGTGTCATAACAAATACAGGGTGCCCACATAGAATATCACTAAACAAATCAACTATGCAGCTGCTGAAACACAAATTTTAAACAGGTTAGGTTCATGGAGTGTTCAAACAAACAATTCACCTGGACAGAACTTAAAATGTATCTCATCTTCATAAAATCAGTAAATATACCCAGGTAGATTCTACTCCATATGGACACCCTGCATGATCTATCAATTCAGATTCAAAGAGCACATAATTATAAACTGTGCCCATATATGTCTACACAGATGAGTCACGTCCGTGGCTTGCTGGTAAATAAGGTGCTACTTTTAATATTTAATTCATCAAATGTAAAATCTGTCATTGCTATTATTCACTAATTAGTTTTTATGCTGTAACAGCAGACCAGGATGGTACTACCATCTGGTATAGTCTAGTATTGCTTTATTTATCTATCTATCTATCTATCTATCTATCTATCTATCTATCTATCTATCTATCTATCTATCTATCTATCTATCTATCTATCTATCATCTATCTATCATCTATCTATCTATAAGCTGATCAGTGTGCGCAGGTACTCTCAATATATAGCTGGCAAGTCACTGGCCATTGGAGACCATCAGATGAGGATAGCAAAATTCCCGCTGTTGGCTATATCTACATGATGTTTCATTCATCAGTAAAATGTTCTGACACAACTGTCTGTTTACTGAAAAAGTAGCCCCTGGTGAGATTAGTTTTGAAGCTATACAAAGAGCAATCATTCAGCCTCATGAATCAGCACCAGCAACCAAGCACACACACAAGCAATGGTACCAAGTGATTATCAAAGATTTGCAATGCTCAACATAGGTGTGTGTGCCTTATGAGGTCAGCGGTGCCTAAAGTAAATCAGTTACGATTAAATGGCTTTATAGGAATTAAGCCAACACTCACAGTTGCTAATGTACTGACAGTGACCCAGAGCAATATATCTAGGAACTGCCTTAATTAGGCATTTAAGGATAAACACATTGACTCCACTTTTAATACATTAATCATCACTTAATGGCTGAGCTTAATAGTTGTGACAATTGATTTACCTTAATGGGATGATATTTTACAGTCTGCACATATTATACATTAAATATTAGTGTACAGGTTAACACTTGGCTGATAAGATAATTGACATCAATCTGATTTTCAATCCAAGCACTGACAACAACATTATAAATCGACTGCTGATATTTCTCAATGAAAATGAAACACAAGTTTTACATGAAGACCTGTCATAAAAACGTCTACTCTATACCTACCATGGAATGGTGGCCAAGTACCGGATACATGCCTCCGTGTCATCAGGAGATAGGTCTTCGGCAGCACCCTCATGTGGGAAGGTCAACACTGGACCACCCCGTCGATCACGGCCACCTGGTGGAAGAATATTATAAAGTTAGCAATTGTATATTTATAATTCTGATTGCATTATAATATTGAAGGGGATCAATGAATAACTAGAATTTTAACAGATACACACAGCTCCATCTTATGCAAATTCACTATTTTATAAAACAAGGCATCAGATGATTGATGTTTTACGGCCACTTGTACGGAGTTTTGCATTAACCACCAACGTGATGATGATTGATGTTTTACGGCCACTTTTGTAAACACAGTAGGCTAAATGGGCCAAGCACCCTCCAAAGGTGATGAAGCGAAGTCAAAGATGAAACAACCTTCAGATATGCCCACACTGAGATTCGAACACCGGTGGTAGTGATCTAAAACAAGGCATCAATGTCTAAACAAGAAAATATCCCTAGTTGTGATAGAGATATGATGACGATAATTGATGTTTTACGGCCACTTTTGTGCACAAGGTAGGCTAAATGGGCTGAGCGACCTCCGACGGTAATGAAGCGAAGTCAAAGATGAAACAACCTTCAGATATGCCCACCCCGAGATTTGAACACGGGTGGTAGTGATCTGTGGTCCAACACGCTACCGCTAGACCACGGAGGCGCCCAGATAGAGATGTGAAGTCTCTAGATTAAAAAAGCTAAAATTAGAAGATGAAAATAATAATATAAAATAAAAGAATAAAAAATTTAGAATTAATGTCAATTAATGATTCACCTTTGTACACACAAAGTTCACTTAATAAGACAAGGATCAAATAACAGTTGGATTAAAACATTTCACCAGATTACTGCAATTAAGTAGCACCATAAAAAAAACCATAATATGTATGTTACAGTTCGTAATAGTTACCTCCCTCTCTTATTTGAGACGAATGTAGTCTCAATTGGTCTAAATACAAAATATTTAAATGACGTTTGTGCCAAAGATGCACAACACAATGTGTGTATGTTTGTGTACTCATGCACACAGATGCCACTATATGTGCATAATAAACACCTGAGAGAGAGAGAGAGAGAGAGAGAGAGAGAGAGAGAGAGAGAGATTATGTCTAACCAGAGAAACAAAGGGAACTATAAGTCAAAACATATATTTTTAAATCATACTATTGGTATATGTATTACATTTATTTCCTATATATCATCACCAATCTCTTCAATTGACAACATAACATTATACATCTTCTATTTCTGGCTATCATTGTCAAAAAACTCCATACAACAACAACAACAAACAGAACAATTTAATCACTAATTTTTTTCAATTCCACGTGTGGGTGGTGTGTTTCCCAAGACAGCAAACTTTTAATTAGAAACAATTCACCAATACTGGGTTAAATACTGACCAGCTGTGATGGGGGGGGGGATAAAGAGAGAAGACATATGTTACTGCCTGTGGTATCACATCAGTGACATATGGTACTGTAGTTGGTATACAAGACTGGATCAGATGTTCCCGCTGATAACCCGGTTTGAGATTATCTAGACTCAACGTGTACATGACAGCCATCTGGTTCTAGAAAAACATTTGCTGAGATGAGAAGAAAAAAACCGCACAAAGAATTCTGTACAAAAACATTTCATGCAGAGGTCATTACCAGAAGTTATTTTAAAGTGTTCATTATAACTTGATATTATAAGCTATAAAAGCTGTTATCCTTTTCTCAAGTGACAGCTTAAATGTCAAACTTGTTCTTATTCGGGTGATAACAGCTCTGCTCAAGCCATTAAACATACTAGCAAAATACCCTCTGGTTTGAGCCGAAAAGATTTACATAATTTAATAATATGAATCTGTCAATAATGGAATAACTCTGGCTGGCATATTTACAGTAAGACGATATGAAACAAGTGACTGAATAATGAATGACCACTACACGTTAAAAACACAACCAATAAAAATTCCTTGAGTAAATCTTACTGCAAAAAGAAAACCTAGATATCAGCCTCATTACCACCATCTACATTTATGACTGTGATTTTAGTCAATTTAGTAATGTTTATAAAAAGTGGCTCTATCTATTTTATTTGCTTACTTTTTAATTACCCATTGTTAAGTAGTTCTCAGTCATTGGCAAATGCTGGCTGTAACTTTAAGTGCCTGAACACAGTTACACTTACAGTTCAACTATGCAATGTTTTAGATTTTTGTTAAGTTTTGACCAGTGATGATTGATGTTTTATGGCCACGTTTGAGCGCATGGTAGGCTAATTGAACATGGGAAATGAAGCGAAGTCAAAGATGAAACGCTCTTCAGATATGCCCATGCCGAGTTTCGAACTGAGGTAATAATAATCTGTGGTCCAACGCGCTACCAACTGGACCAGGAAGGCGCCCCTAAGTTTTGATCAGTGAAAAGCCATAAGTAATGTACGGCTATCTATACTTTGTTTTACTCTGGTCTAAAAATTTCAACACCCCCTCAACCCCAACAATGGTAAACAGCAGACAGATGTTCAAAGCGTGTTGTCATTTACTTATCCCAGTATAAGTATTCCTCCACAAAGGAGAAATGATTGTGAAGGTTGATAAAATGGCTCATACTTAAAATGAAAACCTATAAACTAGAACTTCCTAAGTTCTCTTATCAATAACAACACATAAAATGAACGTCTGCCTCAATTCAGCCACTGTGAGATAATCCATTACTTGAGATAGCAAAAGATTAACATTGTTATGGATTCAGACAACAGTACCAGTGAGTTCCTGTAGTACATCCACACACACAGGATTATCACGTAGAATATGACCAGAGAACGTCTATATAGTTCTCTGCTATGACTACATCGTCACGCAAACTGCCATTCCAGACCTATGTCAAGTTCTCAATCAAAGCCAAGTGAAATTAGTCACGTGAAAACTATTAACAAGCACAGTGTCTGATAAGATTTGGAGCTATGAGATGTCAGCACATAACCTGTCACACTACATTTAGCAGTCATACTTCCAGTACCAAACCAACAATTTAAGAGCACTTATACTGAAGGGAAAAAAACAACTGATACCAAAATAAAGCCGTTTATTTTAATCAAAATATTCCACACCTGATAGACACATCACACGAAAAAGAAAATCTTATCAGAAATGATTACAGTTTTAATAGGAAGAGCGTAGGATATGTAGCTGTATCCCTGAATGGCAACTCAGGTAGCAGATCAACATATCCAAAAGAAAGTGGATTTTACCATATATCCTTCTTCATGGTAAATCAACAAACTGGTGACAACTAGTATTAATAACGTCTAACTTAAATTATTTTATACTTGTATATATTTAGCATTAGCCAGCAACATACATCTAACACTGAATGACATCTCACCTGTCATAAATTTAATGTTAAACCTGGTTTAATAGGTACATGGTAATTTCACAGTCGGTTGGAAACGGGAATCGAATTCAAATAATGACGACTTTAAACTGGTCAAATCGTCCACCCCAAACCAAGGATTCAATTAGATTAAACATTGATTAATCCATGTCTGATATCAGGTAGTGATATAAAACTGTCAATCATGCTACAGACTGATAAAGGTGATGAATTTCATAGCCGTCACTAATTAGCCCTTTAAGGCAAACACAGCTTGCTATCAACAAGCCAGTGCTGGGTCAATGTTCAGCAAACTACACACCAAGGCATCTCTGTACATGTATGTATGTAGCCAAGCCTATAAAGTTAACAGTAATTTACCAAGAGACTGCTCCAAGCCTAGGGGCGCCACCATCACTGTTTAATGTTTCACATTTCACCGTTAATACCAATATGCTACTGAACACCAATAGACGACCCCCCCCTCCCTCACTCCCCATGATCAGATGTCACCGGTAATCACTGTATTGCAGCTTAACATATCATCATCAGATTGAATTCAAATATTACCTACACCTGAGGGAACGCCAAAGACTGACCATTGTATGTGAGAGGTGTGTGTGTGTGCATGCGTGTGTGCTATATCAGCTTTGGTAGACTGTTTGATAAAAAGTACACAGTACTGTATTTAACTGTCTGTGTTCTATACTGATGTCTTATTAATAACTTTACCCTAACATTACCCTGTATTTCTGTTCTTATTTCGCTGCCATCCACCTCACACAGCGCGAGCTGTATGTGTGTGTGTGTTGTGTTTATAATTGTTAATGTAGATCACTTTGTGAGAGGTTTATTGTGGTATGTTTTTTATGAATGGTTTGACCTCTGTTTGTAAGGTGTCAGCTGTGTGTATGTATCTACACAATGCTATAATGGACGGTGGAGTTTAATGGGGGTGTATTTCAGGTTATATTTGCCTTGGAGTAGTAGTAGTAGTAAATAACAATGCTAATTACCTGTCCATTTCACACACACACACACACACACACACACACACACCTGGCTTATTTGCCATTGGTGAGAATAACCTTGAAAATCAATTAAAATCATCAGTCTATAACATGTTTCACCTGGTGGATAAACACAATATATGTATAAAATCACCAGACACACACACACACACACACACACACATACCCGATAATACCACACACCTAATATATGTATGTAGGTTATCAGAGATAAGGTTTTATTATAACACATAACCAAGCCTGAAGTGAGAACAACCATCCATTTATTTTAATCTGTTCTCTTCTGTTTAGCGTCACAATATTAAACCAGTAACTCAGGGGATTCTGAGGCTAGTAAAGACAATATTTATCCCAGATTTCACTCCCTGTACAGCCAATCTCTTCAACCTACACATTCCCTAGACCAAAAAGGAGTAACATTCAGAATTAATGACTCATACTTCCATGACAACTGAGTGCAGCCAGAGAACTATTATCAGAGAGCTGTCTGACTGAGTTCCTCAGTTGTCTTGAGGTCACAGAGCCTTCTGGGAAACTGATGAAAACGTCAGGGATATCTTTCTAGAGAATACACGTAATATATTATTAATTATACTTAAATGTCACAGTTTGGGGACAAAAATTAAGAATAGGGACATCCAAATTAAATAATGGAATAACAGAACATTAATTTGGAAAAAGAGATTATCCATAATTCCACTGACAAGTTGCTTCATAACTGGACAGCTAACTAATACAGGGCGCAATAATTTGGGAATAGTTTACTCATTGACCGTTAAAATGCACACAAGAATCCCTAAGGAAACCTAAGATACCAAATTAAGTAAATTTTACCAAAAAATGTCTGTATGATGAAGTACTTACTATAAACGATGATATAATAAATAAAAATGACAACAGATATGTTTGGTGTGTCAGCCTGCTTCTTAAATCAAGTACAAATTGCTGCATATTTACATCAGCATCAAGTGAGGTATCGTGTCTCCACAGAAATATTAACCTAACACAAAGAACATATGCTGATTACATACTGCAAGAAGTACCATTTACAGAAAACTACTTACTAAAGGTAGTTAACCTGAATCAGCTGAAATGTGCAGATGGCACTGATAGATAACCTTCAGTATAAATTATAAGAGAAACAGTCTCTATACAGCTCACTTGCCGTGTAATAACGTGATCTATATAAAACTGGTATAACAGCTTTTAATTTTATATAGGGAGCCATACTGATGATGGCAGCTCGTGGAAATGATAGTTTAAGGACTCATTTATACTTCCTTTATAATAATAATTATGATTCCTTACTAGCCCAAGCCAATCAAATCTGCTGTACAGTGAAATTACATAATAACAAGCAATCAACGTGTAGATATTTAAAGAAGTTATAGATCCAAATTACAGGCCATAGAAATATTCATTTGTATACATTAAATTAACCAGTTAAACCAATATAAGAATGGTGAGCCATAGGTACATCACACATCTATACATCTTATTGAAGTTATCTAATCACAAGCATCACAGATCTGTATATGTTAATGAAATTTTATACATTCAATTGAACAATACACATAAATAGCATCACAGAAACTATTTTCCTTGGGAGAGTAAGACCCCAGACCTTCTGCCATGAATTGGGTTGATAGCTTTATTAGAAAATCTGTAAGTTATGACCGAAATTTCTGAATGTTCATCAATAAAACCAGAAGTAACTATTCTGATTTAGTTAATAAAATGTCAGATCAAGCTTCTACTATAACCACGATGTCATCCCCTCTACAATCTCCATCAGTATAAGCTGTCAAACTAACAAAGGTTATGTCTTTGATAAATGAACACTTAACCCAGTATAGAGTTCAAATGATTTGTGTACACCAAGCGAATACATCAGCTAGTAATGTAAGTCATTCTATGAAACTGGTGCCTAAGAAGGTGGCAAATTCTAAATACAGCAACTCTTGGGTTTTTTAGTGAATTTCTTTTAAAGTTGAATATATTTTCAAAAGCAATAATTGCAAAGACAAAAGAATTATTTTTTCCAGATAGAACAGTCTCTGGTCTATACATTGAAGATCCATAAGTATTAAACACGGACACCAAACTGGACGGGGATAATGAGCTAAATGACGTCATTAAATAGGGTTTTAACACACAAATCCTAAAAATCTATGTAAAGGAGTAATAATTTATTATTATCAGAAATTTTCAAATTATCCAACCAATTTTACCATAAAAGTATTTTAAGGATCTGAATCTATATTTTCAGATTTAATTTTATAATGAAAACAGTAAACAATTATTCAATGATTTATTCCAAGAGAGCAATACAAAATTATGCAGTTCAAGAGTTTATGGTAATCAAATTCTTTGGTTTAGTACTAAGTAGAGGTCTTAAATTCCAGAATGAGCTCAGCTATGAAAGTATTCCGTTTGTAACATGGACACCAAATTAGATACAAACCAAGTACGTAAACAAACATCAATTAATTATTTTCAAAACTCTACCATGTTGGGAAAGTCATTAGAAAACCAAGTTATTGTTAAGGTTTTCATTTTTAAGCAATATATTGATAGTAGACGAAATAAATAAATAGGGACACGATCATTGCATTGTGCAACATCAACGTTATAGCAAACAACGCAAACAGCACAATCTCTTTCTTATTTTTAAATGATCAACTTTAAAAAAAATTGAAATGTCCATGTGGACTAAATGAATAGCTTTGGTCTATGTGATACAACTTGTATAAAACTGAAATTGCAAAAAGACTAATCGTAACTGCCAAGTAGGTGATATAATCAGTGTAATTATGGCACATCAAGGTGTTAAGTAGGTTAATTAATACAGCATTACTATAATGATATTACATACCTAGCGTGTGTGAGTGTGTGTGTGTGTGTGTGTGTAATTATGTTACAGGAGTATCACTGAAACATATTTTTATATAAACTGACATTTATCTGAGCTTATTAAATCTCTGTATTAAATGATGGTATGAATATGGCACATTCGTATGAGGCATACATCATTATGTGCATGATTAACAACCAGAAAATATATTGATCACTTTAAGACAGAACTATTAAATTTAATCAATCTAATGTTGATATCCTGTACGCGTTCTTTTTTTAAATCAATAAATTCATACCATGATCACAGTACTCACTCCATATTCATACCTTGCTAAAAATATATTAAACATTATTACATGCTTTATTCTGGATTGAGTGTGAAAAAAGCATATCATGTAAATTAAGGACCTAACTGTATAATTATTAGGCAAGGAATGGTGTATATTGTACAATAATATTATACGTGAAGTACATTCGGCATAAAACATACAAGCTCATAATGGATATTCCATATAACAAGTTGGAATGTAATACCAGTAGGTTACATAGAGCATAAATAATGTACGTCACTTCATACCAAAATTAGTCAATCATAATTGCCAATTTATGTCATAAAGATTATACTTAATTAAGATTTGTTTTAGCATACAATGCTGCAACACAAGAAAATACAGCTACATTTAGAAACCTCATGTAGCATAAATATACAGCGCCCTCAATGTAGATACGCCATGCCATTCATACATCTGGCATCCATGGTGATCAATCATTGATAAAAAAAATTCTTAGTACAGGCATCGGACTAGGAGTTCCAATTTCATTTGGTAATATTTTTTTTTTCCATTTTCAACGTTGAATTGGGACAAAGTTTTAAAAAATACAATCAATTCCATTACCGGTAGTCCAATCTCTGGTGTTCCCAAAGAACAACTAAAAGTGCCAAACTCTGAAGACGGGGATTTAAACCGGGGTTTTAATGGGCTCTATGAAATGTTACATCTTTTCCTAAGGAGTAGCGTAGCCCTTCAGACATGTATATCTCCAAGGTCAGATGATCAGTAAGACTGAACAAAAACACTCACCCATTAGAGGAACCTAAGAGACCTAAAACACTCGCCAGCTGTAAATATTAAAACCCTTTTGACTTCACCCCTTTTAACCCACAGACTGTTATACACATTGTTTGGATGCCTCATTCCTGAACTCTCCGAAGAGTAACATATATCTGCAAATACTCTCACATTCTAGGTAGAAAGTCTATATTAATACATCACCCCCCACCCATCCCCTAATTGAGCTGAGATACTCTTACATTCTAGTCAACCAATCAGTACACTACCACTGAGCCAATGCTGGAGAATTTCAAGAAATGTCACTAGCCTCTGGTTAGGAACTGAAATGGGCAAAGTTCAAGACTACTCAGCAGAACACTTCAGTTGATTATTAGATATACAAGGCTGGTGAACTTATCAGGTCAGATCTCAACCAATGGGGCTTGTTTGTTAACATGACAGCTGTTGGTAACTGTTGGCTCTATTATTCAAAACATGTAGTTGGTAAATAAGTTTAAACTATTTCAGGAAAGGGGCCTTAAGGCCAAGAACCTAGCATCCAATTACTGAGGGAAAATAACAAATTCACACCCAAACACACTTCAAATATGATACTATACAGCCAGCATCACCTAAGTATCTCACTCACAGTATCAAACAGTTATCTTACATCCATCAACAGTGGAAGCCATTTCAACAACAAAAAAATTACATCATCAAGAAACACTTTATATAAACAACCTAAGAAGATACAGTTATGGAACAAGTAGCCTTGATAAATATTAACGTTTTAATTATTTAGAGAAACTACTATAATTAAGATGTTATATGGAAATAATATTTAACTTTGACTATGAATTAAGTTCAATAATTGCTGATCTGTCTGACAACCAAGTAGCCATTGCCTTTTATACAGCATTCCATTAATTGACTTAATTCGCCAGTAAATACTTTAAAATGATATAAAACCTTTAATAAGCAGCCTCTGAATTCTTTATTTCTATGGCTAAAGTTAGCCTCGTTTCAATGGTTTAGCCTTCACAACAGTATCCAAACAAGCACTTTCTCCAGTTATTATCATTTACTACTGGCAGATACCTACTTATCTATGTCTCAATAAACTGATGCGAGTACAGGTTGAAAATAAAAATGTGTGCATAAAGTTTTACCCCATACAGGCTAATATTTCTTCTACCCCATTGCTAAAGCCTGTTCAGGATCACAGTAAACAGTGACCAAGGAATTGAAGGGGCAGTAGCTGGTAAAAAGATTTGAACCAAAATCCTCAAAGATTACAATCCACTATTCACATCGCGCAAAACTATGCCTAACAAGAACCAAGAGGGCCAGAACCCAGAACTATTTTCTCAGTAACTACAAGCTTGAAGGTCTAGAACAAATGTGCACAGCCTTCTACTTGTTCTAGAGAAATTAAGTGAATTATCAACAACAACAAAAAAACACATTTAACTAATACCGGTCTATCACCTAGACTGACATCTGACATACACTCCCTTATGAGCTCCAAAGACAAGGCTCATCACAATAAACCACACCTGCCAAACTATATTAACTATAATAAATATAATTATAATTACCTGTAAGCAGTACTGCTCTCTGTCTCAGCAGCTCCACGATCTGTGATGCCTCTCTCACATCTGACTCTGAAAAAACAATCACCATTAACATTAGCAGTCAGACAAACCATTCTGGGGACCATAAAATCCCTACCATGTTTAAATGGGGCAACATCTCGTCACGTTTTTGTCATCAATCAAGCGTATCCTTTAATGGCTAAATTCCCATCACAATCAACCAACCGGAGGAACTAGGTCAACATATGAAAAGGAGCGATAGGTGGTTATAGCGGGCATGTTACCAACAGCCATAATGTCTGTGAGTAGATAGTTTGTTAATAACATTTACATTCTAGTCAGTCTTATTCCCTAGTGAAGTGAAACGCTTCATGGCTGTCATAATTTCACCAACTGAAGCATGTCACGAATTAGTAACACCACACAGACACCATTATTATTATTATATAACCATCCTATCTAGTGCATGATAATCATGGAGTAATTGTCACTGAAAATCAACACATTGCTATCATTATAGCTGAAAAAATATTTACAACAATATATATATATATAGACAGGTTATGAAACAAACTTAGTCTTTACCAACAAGCAGGGCTAGTGTGCTTTGAGTTTGAATTGTGCCAAGTATCCACTCCCAGTAAGAACTTTGGTGGGCCACATACACTCAAACATCTCTGGCTTCCTTTGTTGTGAAACAATCAGCATTATTTTATTATTTATTTTGGGCAGAATACAAAAATGTATGATATATATGCTTATTTAGCTAAGTCAAAAATTTTGTGTCAATAAGGTCTGTTAATGAAAAGGGCACCCTAGGAGAGCAGTTAATAATGCATTATTCTGCATACCTCAAAGATGATATTTAAATCCCAGTGTTACCCATGTCTGAGGACTGCTTCATTGTATCATCTCATTTCTCTGTAAAATAGCCCTTTGACCATATATATCAGGTGTGACCAATAGTGAGAGTAAATAAAACATTCACTTACTCCTAATGAAGGATACAACTTTATTACCATCAAACATGATCCTGACAAACAGTTTATACAGTAGGCTACTACTTTGACATCGAGGTCAATTCCGTTTTGCCCATTCTAATTCCAATTTTATCAATTTACGGAAGTGCCCATCAATTCCAAAATTGACACCATGTCTGATACTACTACTACTAGAAGCAAGGTTGGAGTTTACCTCCTGGGTTAAACTGGTTTAGTTAAATCTAGGTTTTACTAGTTTAAACCAGGTTTTATTGGGTTTTTCCACAGGATAGAGTATATTGATTTAAAAATTTATATATATTTTAAACTTAGAAACAACTAGTCACTATGACACATTGATAATTATGCAACAAAGTAAACAGCCCTTCACTTTGACTAGTGTTGGTATAAAATGTGGTTGACCATACAGTGTCTTCACTTAATCCTCAATGTGGCAAGATATCTACTATTAGTATTAATACTATATAACGTTGCTTCTATTAATTAACCTTGTAACAACCAAATGGGATAGAAGGTGGGGGGGGGGTAAAATGAGGGTTGAATTATAATCTCATTGTCTTTCAAAATATATATACAACATCTGAATAAATTCTGAATATTATGTGAATTATACATATAGATAGATAATTTAGTAACCATTCATGTTAAGAACATCATATAAAACTTTTAATAAAAGAAGACAAATCTTCAAATCAGCACCTTTAACTTTTCACTTTTACTAGTTTTAGATATAAGTGGGACCATATTAAATAACTACTTCAAGACATAACAGATAATCACAATCACCTTCTTTGACAGCCATTATAATAAGTAGTCTGGTAATTTTGCAACAATTATCAATTAATTTATTAATAAAATAATAATAAAAAGAGCGTTTATGTAGTACCATGTATCAATTACAAGTTAACCTTCAAAATGGCCTAATGTTGGTCCAGATGGTAACTTAGATTTTAATCACAATTAATCATCACCTAAGCCAATGAATCCTGAGTGAAAATCATTATATGATATTGGTATATGGTGCAATGATTATAATTGTCTTAGAAGAATTGATGATTTTCATCTTACCTCTTTGATTTGAGGTAAAGTATCCATTGGAATGTCTGCTTGGACTATCTAATGGAGATGCCATCAAGTTCTGTCCACTGTAGCTCCTATCATGCTGACTTGGATACGATGACAACTGTTCTGGATATCCACTCATTCCAGAACTGTCATGGGTCGGGTACCTCATAAGTGTACCTGAACTAGGTGTATCCCGTTGCTCCCTGGGCAGTGTTGTATAACTGCCACTGGCCACTATGCCAGATTGCTCTTCATGATGCCAAAGTTCAGCAGGCACACTCCGTCTTGAGTCACCCCTTTTCAGATTCTGTTGACTATATGCTACACGCTGAAGTCCTGGACTTTGTGTGTAATCCATGGGATGGCGTAATTCGGGCTGTGACACATAATTTGGATGATACTGCATTCGGCCATCCGGTTGGTCACTGCGACTACTCCTCAGTGTATCACTTCTTTGATCCATTCTGACATGCGACTCTGGCAGGTAGAAGTTATCTGCCTCACTCCGCATGCTCTCTTGGCGATTCAGGTCCAAGGTGTAAGATCCATATGACGGGTTCTGTTGGCTGAAGCTGTCCGAACGTAATGGATCGACATCACCCACTGTCATGTAACCTGGATCGTCCGACTTCAGAGCAGACAGTGATGTCCCACGCCACTTATCCATTATGACACTCAAACATGACACCAACCAGGATTCATATACAAAAAAAGTTCAAACAGCATCATGAAATGTCTTAAACCAATAACTCTGTATCTTTACATCGCCATCTCACCTAGATCCTGAAATAGACGTGAAGGTTATTAAGGGCACTACCATTGCTCACAGAGCTAACCCTTATATAAGAGAACCATTTTAAATGATAATTTGTTGAAGTAATGTTTTATTTGAATCATTCCAGATTAAATAACAATTTGTTAATCAAAAAGATGTTTTCTTGAAACATGAAAATGTCACTAATGGTTATCACTGCCAACTTAATGTACTAATACTGCTAGGTCAAAAAAGGTTTCAACAGCTAGGCTTCAATTCATTCATCATTTAGACACTATATTATAAGTTTATATAATTTTGAAAAGAAAATTGTTCTGCTGATTTCTAACACACACAATATACAAAAATAGAGTCCAAATAAGAACCCCAAAACACAAGTTACAGCAACATAGTACAGAATTTAGATAAGATTGAATCAGATTTGACTATATATATATATATATATATATATATAAACTAAAACAAACTAAAAATAGGAACCTTTCTATTAATTTTATAAGCTGTCTGATTTTAATTTGAAAGACTACACTGATTGACTGAAGTCTGAATGTGTGATGTACGGAATAACTAAACAGTCCTGGACCTTGGCTTTCATTTCCGCGGGGCGTGTGAAGAAACCTAAATCCGTTTTCTTAAAGGCAAGCTTCAGATCTATAACCACAAAAGCTGGCTTAGAACGCGTCAAAGCCAAAGGTAGATCTAAGACACAATGTCAAGGTCGTTTGGTAGTCGCCAAACCGAATCATTCAATGAATGCGATCGATCGAAAATAGCAATTGTTAATTAACTTCAAACAATTATATCTCGATTTAAATACACGAAAAACACTTGTAAATCGAAACGTATTCGAACAGGCCAGAAACTAGTCAGTTACTAAACGATCTACAAACCGAGTGTTGACATCTTATCTACCGGAAACATCAACAGGTGTAAACCAAAGAAGCCCGCCGCAAAACTTTTGGCGACAACTTTCTGAACCAACTGAACCGGAGCAGAAAATGTCAAAAAGCCGTCCGCGAAAACTGAACACCGACTGAATCAGTTCGCGGGTCTACATTCCCGTTAGCTTTCTATCCGAAATTCTCAATCCGAAATTAGGCGTTCTGTTCAGGTGACAGCGACCACTCGAAGCGGCTGATTTTGGCCGAACGCCCAATTTTGTCCGCGTGCTGGTCCCTAAACCGTGGCTCTTACTCCTTGCGGACGTCCACCCGCTTGTGGCCGCTTTAGACCCAGAATGACGTCACAATTTCGATCCGGATAGCGAGAAATCGGTCTTTTTTGGCGAACGATTAAATCCAGGAACGGCAAACAGACCGTCTGGAACCCTGTCCGACATAGGAATGTTTGTAAACTCCGCCCGGACGTAAGACCGACAGCGTGTTGACGTTCGGCGCGATAAATAACCACAGCAGCCCCGCCTCACCTGCAAAAATGTGAAAAATTCAGTTTTGATATCCTCGTTAATTGTCTCATAATTATAGTTCACACCTTTGAAGCAGTTCAGCGGGGTCATGTTTATAAATAATCGCAGGAACTGGAATATATATGTTTTTATTCGGTAGACATAAACTGATCCATGCTGCGCTAAATACGAGCCAATCTACACTTGCTCAGATAGGTGTAATGGCTTGATTGCCTGACCAGGTTACACACGTTTATGTATGGGTAGTTAATCGGGAAGTAAGTATACATGTATATGGTACTGGTAGGTGGATACATGTGACAGCGGCCCTTGAGCAGTTTCGCGTTTATCTGAACACGGCCGCCACATCAGTGTAGCATCCATAACGTTTGCCGCACTCTGAATACAAACAATGTACATGCAATGCAGTATGTGTTTAAAAATGATGCCGCGATTTTAATTATTTGAAAGTTGCTGACGTGCTGACAAATGTCATGTTAAATAGAGATTAATTGGATATAGATAGCAGATTGACTGGACTGCAACAAAGTGTGTTGTTAGACAAGTCACCGCTTATATTAACACGTGCCCCCTTCACCTGTAGTTGGTAGCGCGCGCTACAAGCTTCCGAGTCGTGGGAAAAATCCTTCTGGACTTTTCTTTGTGATGGAATTATCTGGAAATGTTTCTTCTCCCGAATATGACATCTACGGTATTTAAAATGAATCCCTGCTACATTGTACAGCCATTAAACTGTACTTTCCATATTAGGTTACATACCTAGTCACTTTAATATACCTAGCTGTCATTCAGACAATTTTGTTGTTGTGTTTAGCCCCAAAAAAATTGATATAGAAATAAACTTTTTAAGGCTAGTTGTGTACATGGTAGCCTAAATTGGCCAAGCCATGTTCGTAATAAGATAAAATGAAAGATCTTTCAGACATAACCCGGTAGGTGTTTGAACCGAGGTGCTAGATATCTGTGGCCAACGGCGTTACCAGTTTAGCCCTAGATAACCCCAACAGCCAAATTTTAGGAGGGCGACTTTCGTGTAATTATTCAATTAGTTAGCTATAATACTTAAAAATACGGTAAAGTACATGGATACTTCTTAATAGGGTGAATTGATCCATGACTCGGTGAAGATTACAAGGTGACATTGCCTGTCTCTCTGATTACCTGCCTGCATATACTACTACTAGTACTACTACTACTGCTACTACTACTACCACTACTACTACTACTACTACTTCTACTACTACTACTACTCATAATAATAATAATAATAATAATATAGATTTAATAAAGCACCCGTACTAGTTGGAGCGTTGTTCGGTGATACTCCAAATAAGATGGAAACTTTAAAAAAACAATAAGGTATTTGAATTAATTAATTAATTATTCGTGAAAGCAACCTTGAACAGGTGAGTTTTTAGAACAGATTAAAACTTTTCAAGAGAAGACGGGTTACTAATATCCACCGACAACCTATTCCATGAAATTGTAACTGCCACAGTTTAAAGCGCACAATCACCAGATGACTCGAACTCAGATACAGATACCTGCTATAATATCTGACTGGAATATCTAAGTTTTTTGGGGGATGACTTTAGTTAACAGAGGTATTAACGTACCATGTCACATATTGATTTGTTAGCGTGCTCGAGCACGTTTGTGTTTGTGGGGGGAAGTTGGGAAATGGCAAATTCTAGCCACACTTAATACAAATATATCAAACGACATCGACTCTAATCATATTAACTATAATCAAAGCGGCAGAGAGATAGTTAAATCAGTAAAGAAATTTATTGACGAGAGTAACTTGATATGCAGGTAACTAAATATATGCTAATTTCGACATTAAATTTCACCATACGACATCTCAATCAGTAACACTATCATTAATTATACGAGTATTTATTAATTTATTCTAATTTCAGACGTCCCTTGTAAAATTTACCATTTAATTGCGTTTTACGTATATAAGATCAATAATGTTTATGGAACAAGTATATACAACCACGTACATATCATTTGTGGTTGTGTGTGTGTGTGTGTGTGTGTGTGTGTGTGTGTGTGTGTGTGTGTGTGTGTGTGAAGCCTAAAAAATGGGGGCGTGTCGATGGCGCAGTGGTTAGAACAGTCCGATACAAACCTCCAGGTTGAGTGTTCAAATCCGATTCATACCCGTGATCGTGGGATGTTTCATTGGAGAGTGGCTCCTCGGTTATATGACATAGGTGTGACAAGCCTCCAGGTAAAACATTAAATCACTCTCACTCACAACGATTATCCTAAAAATATGATAGACCAAAAAAATATCAAGCCTCCGGCAAACTGAGTTCAGTTATCTGTTAAAAACAACAACAGTATTAAAAACAACAAAATAATTGTGGATATAAAGTAAATATACTTGTGTTAAAACAAACAACAGGCTACATAACGAAAATACCAAAGTTCCTGTAGAACGCTTTTGCGTAATTATTTTTAATGAAAAAAGGCTAAAATTTAAAAAAACAAGCTGCTCAAGAGACAAGATAATTATTTAGTAAAGCTCCTTTGAACATTTGAGCCACGGGTAATATTTATATGCTGGCAATAATTTTATTTGCTCCTGGTTTTAATTACTAAAAGGGGAAAGTGAAATAAATATATCGGTGGAATAAGTATTGGGGAAATCATGTTTTTAATTAAAGCTTACATTTTTAAAACACAAATATAATTTTAAAAGTGCATCTTACGGTAATAGAAACCCGACAGCGTGGGAGAATAATCTACAAACTGACTACCATACTAACAAGTTAACCCACAACAGAACTATAATATAAAATTCCCTCCCCTTTTATATTTCAAATTGTCCCTCATCATAATGATGAGATTTTGACACCATACCGGTAATATACAATTTACGTCATAATGTACCGAGTTTTGCATTAACCACCAACGTGATGATGATTGCTGTTTTACGGCCACTTTTGTGCACATGGTAGGCTAAATGGGCCGAGCGACCTCCAAAGGTAATGAAGCGAAGTCAAAGATGAAACAACCTTCAGATATGTCCACGCCGAGATTCGAACACGAGTAGTAGTGATCTATGGTCCAACACGCTACCGCTAGACCACGGAGGCGCCCCTTAACCGCCAACAAGAATAGAGTGAGTGGATAGGGGCGTATCTGGAAGATCTGACAGGATTTAACCATACTTCTCACTAAAAAGGTCGCATACTCCCTCCTCAATTCAGCCACTTCTTACGGACATTACAGGTCAAATATTAACCCTTCACTCGGTTACGTTCGAAGGAATGCCGTTGTTTTAAATAAGGAAATGAGACGAAGTGAAAGATGAAACACCCTCAAAATGCTTCTCAGGCGGGATTTGTACCCATATGCTAGTTGTTTGTTTCCAACCGCGCTACCACTTAAGTGATGGAGATGCTCTTCCGATTAGCTCTCTCTATCTTTTTTGTGTGTGTGTGTTTGTGTGTGTGTGTTTGTGTGTGTGTGTGTGTGTGTGTGTGTGAGAGAGAGAGAGAGAGAGAGACCAATGTGTATTGAGAATCTCGAATTAAACTCTGGATGATCCATCACGGGACTGAACAAAGAAAAACGAATCTTCATGCTAAGTCATATGTAATATCTCACCACTGCCTAAGTCGCCAGGCAGCAAACTCAAGAAAGCGAATCACCTACAGTTATTGTGCATGAGAGTAACACAATTAGGTCAGAACACGACAGTTGTGAGAATGTTTATGTTAACTGGCTAACTAGATATATTTATGGCTATCTTTTAAGTGCTGTATCTTTCTTCGAAGCAACACTACAAACGTTATACCTCTATTGTCACCGTTTTAAAAGATGAGTTTGTGCAACGGGCAGCTGTCACGAAGCGACAATTATTAACCTTATAGCTTAGCTGCTAACAGAGGTGACATTTGTTGCAAAGCAGATTATTATGGCGTTATAGCCTCCGTACGGTTAAAGCTTTTGATTTTTATATTTTTTATTGAGTGTTTGTTCATACAGCCTCGCCCATCACTCACAGGGGAGAAGTACGAAAAGATGGAGCCGAAATACCCCGAGGGTGGTCACTGCCAGAGTATATTACGTCATCATGGGGTCTTTGCCATCCCCCTTTTATTTAATTCAGTGGATGCGGCAGCGGCCATTTAACGTGGTCATCCACCCACGATGTTGTGAGCCGAGAAATTAATCCTCGGAAAAGCTTCGATCTCTTGATGGGATCGAACCTCTGATCCTTGGCGGTCAGAGCAAATCCACCTTTAAGCTATATATTTACACTTTCAAACCATACCGAATGTTCAATATAAGACTGCAATATACTGCTTTCATTAAATAGACAATGAAACTATCCCGTTTCTTTATGGTGGCTTAATTTTTCTATGAACGAAATGGCTGACGTCGATGTGTAGTAAATTATGTAGTCACAGCTGTTAGTTAGCCTCGACATTGGTCACATCTGGGACATATAACCCAGTGGCAGCTGTTAGATAACCATTTTTAATTATAGAAATTATATGAACTTCATATGAAAATATCACCAGAAGTTCATTGCTAGCTGTCATTTGTAGTTTTATTACTGAACAGATGATTCCTAACGTTGGCACAATTCATTGGGTAATCTGAACAACATCTTCTATTCGTTTGGTTTAAACAAAATTAAACTGGCCGTTCTTAAACCAATGCGTTTGATGAATTTTTGTATATCTGAATTGTTGCAATTTTCTTTCGAAATGATGAGCACAAAGACTACATCCATATCCTGATAATCCAAGGGTGTTGTGATCGAATTGATCAAAACAGTAAACTACTCAGTTCGGGATGTGCATTAGATTAAGAAAAGGTGGTGAGTCCATTATTACAGACGCCATTCTTACTTTTGGAAGAGCATGGAGTTGTCCATCTATAAGCAACTTAGCACTAAGCTGATAAGATGGATATACTAGTAAATTGTATGATCTTTATTAAGTTGTATGTGTGTGTATATATATATATATATATATATATATGTGTGTGTGTGTGTGTGTGTGTGTGTGTGTGTGTGTGTGTGTGTGTGTGTGTGTGTGTGTGTGTGTGTGTGTGTGTGTGTGTGTGTGTGTGTAATAAACAAACAGCACTTATAAATTGTGCAAAACAACATCTTAGCAACAAGACAGCAATTTTTGCGCTATAAGATCGAAGTACACTGTATCACACAGTTGACAATGATACTCATGTTATGATCACTTAAAAATTGCGTTGTTTGAACTTCACTTATTTATATGAGTGTTTCCCCTATGTAAAAAGGAGCGCGAGGTAGTACAAGCAAGCGCGAAGGCTCGAAGTCAGTAATGTGGGTCCGACCTATTGCTTATCTACGTAAAGTATCTTTAGGGCATGCGATTTATATGATTCCATTTAAACGTTTCCAGTGCGATTTTTGCCAAAGAATTTCAGGCCAATAACATGGCAATACAATAGAAATACACAATGGATTGCAAACAAAAAACAACAGGTGTGTATATATATATATATATATATATATATATCTCTCTCCTCTCTCTCTCTCTCTCTGTGTGTGTGTGTATGTGTGTGTGTGAGGGAGAGAGAGAGTTACTCCACAAAACAGATTTACACATTATAAATGTCAAAAAATACGTTAAACAGTATCCTGTTCTTACTTCCTTAGAATATTTATTCAGGAATATGCCGAACATTTTCCTACCGAGAACATGGCTAATCAGTCCAAACTGTAACTTTCTCGGTTGGAAATGGAGCAACATAACTTGTTACTGATTGCTACTGCATAAAAAGTTTTACAATTAAAAAGCCTAATAAGCAAATAAAACACCACTAGTGGGTGCATTACCTAAACAGGAACCGGTTTCAACAAGCAGCATGCCATAATCTAGTCAAGGAAATACAATTTGATAGGGGAGAAATTCCAACATTACTTCAGTTTCACCAGAGAAACTAAAATCCCGCCATATTTTGAATTCTCCATGCGTTTTCTACGCAGTCGTAGGACAAATCGTACAGTGGCATAGGGTGGGGGTGTGCAGCCCGCATAGGGCGGCCACTTTGGGGGTTGGGCGCCAATCCTATAATTTTATTATTTTCCTGTGATTTTGAGGTACTTTTTTGGTAATGGTTGTTTTCCCAAATGGAATAATTTTAAAGGTGGCGCCATTTGTAGGCTCCCTCCACCCACGTAGTTAAATCTTTTATGTACAATGTACGTGTGTTTGCTGCTGTCGAAGTCCTGTTAGTAACAGTGTTACGTTAAGGAAGAGGGTGGCCGATTTGGCTACCTCACAGGGCAACCAAAACCCGCACTACTCCACTGAAATCGTATGCCGCATGATCCGGACATATATGGAAGCGCTTTCGTCCGTTCACATGTTTTCCGTTTTTGCCGTATCCGCATACCGCTTTAAATGGAAACTTAGCTTAAAATGCGCGATGTTGCAGAAATGTAGGTGATTTGTATCATCATTTTGTACCGCTTGCTGACGATGAAACGTTGTGAAATATAAATAATGCGTCGCCGAAATAGCAACCAGGCGGTGATTTCGGCATATTTGTTTGCGAGGCGGTGTAGATAATCAGCAAGGCTATCGTTATACAGCTGAGAAAACTTTGTATATATATCACTTAACCAATATTGTTGTCTAATGCGTAAATCTCTTCCTGATTACAAGCACAAAAATTGAGTAACTTGATCAATTGGCTGTTTTTCTCTTTAAAGGAACAATTCACCTTCATTTAAAATTGTCCGGACTAATACAAATATGCTCACACAAATTAAAAAAAAAGATCTTATCAGTAAAATGTAAAATAACAATTTATTAATGTAATGATAATTTTTTGGGTGACGGAGATGTTATGGTTGGTTGGAAGTAGGTTATTGGAAATGATCATACATAGATCTTTCTGCTCGAGTACTAAATGTCAACGATACCCAAATGAAAGAATAATCAAATTCAACAATACAAGTATCATAATACGAACCACAACATTTACTTTCATTGAATCTTCATTGCTGGAGCTAAATAATAATAACACTAAGACTGCTGTATAAAGTCACCTGTTTAGCGAGTATTATAAATCTATATCATTATAACAACATCATTATTTTTGTGTGTGCCTATTATTAACCCGCCCTTAGTATTAACAAAGACTATTTATAATAAGACGTGTTACTTCCAGTTTTAACATGGGGCGCCATTTTGAATTCATGGAGCGCCAGGGACCTAGCGACCGGAGGTAGATTGTCACGGACAGCCCCCTTCGTTAACATGGCGCTTAATAGCACTGGTTCATTCATAACAGAAAAGGTATGCACAAATAAAGACATCCCCCAAAAGGAAATGAGAGCTAGTGTAAAAATTTGATATGATCTGGGTTTTTAAAAATAAACTTAATAAAGGATATTTAAAAAATAAGTATAACAATTTGAAGTAGACACGCGCCTATTTGACATGACCCATTCAGTAGGCCCAAGCAGGATCTATCTAGATCTATATTTGTTTCAGACAAAATCTTATTAAATTTTATTGAACAATATCAACCTATTAATCACAAAATGGGTATGTAAGATATACATAAGCTTACAGCTACATGTACTGGAGCCACTGAAGATGTTATGGGCGGGAGGTATATTTTACTTTATTATTGTTAATAATATAATTGGACTTCTAAAATTACATTACTATAATCAGATAATTTTTCCCTAATTACAATAATTATAAGTACATGAGTATTTACATGATCACCTGCATCCATATTTATTTTAAACGTAAGCAGTTGGTACTTATTGATATATATATGGACTTCTATTTATAATTTAAATGTTATGAAATTAATTATTAAATACCTCAACTAGTGGTAGAAACATTCATTTTGTTATTTTTTCTATTGACAGAAGTAAAAGATGGGTTATTAATTGTTGTCGTTCAGATATATGATGAGGAAAGATTTAAATTACTTGAATACTGATTGTATAATGTATATGATATGCATTTCACTGAAACGGAATTCATGAACCAGACAACTTATCTAGAATGCTATTCCAACTATTTTTGATGTACCAAATCCACCGCATGCATCCACTGAAATCAAAGAGGAAGGTATTAACAGATAGGAGACCTATACAAGAGACAGGGCCAGCTGTGATGGTAATTAATATTTATAAATATGAATGGTGAAAATTGATATTATAAAATTAATTAAATAAGAAACAAGGCATCAAACCCATGAAATTTTGTCAGCCCATTTCATATCTTAATATAAAAAAGGATTACCAGCACCTGAATTAGTACTTGAATGTTCAGCTCATGTCGTTTAATTGGTATACTTCTCTTCATAACTTAAATGCATATCAAATCAAATTCTTTAACCAACTTGAAAAAAAGGAAAACATGTGTTTACACATTGTGTATGCACTTAGTTCAAGTCATTATTTTACAAGGTTTTGTTCTGTTTCAGTCCTTGAAATTCTATGGTGATGAGATATCATGTAAACAGGCCAATCTCTTGATTAAAGATTTACTGGTGTTATCTGTTACAGTAATCAATGCATGTGTCTATTACATCTCTGGGTATATTCTGTCTAAATTTAAACAGTTCACTGATCTGGACTAAATGTCATATTTTTGTAGTAGTGGTTGTTTAGAGCTGGAAGCAATTTGGGTTATTCTGTCCATTTGATACCATTTAAATGGCTGATTGTAACTATAGATGAACCCGTGGCACAAGAGATTTGATGCAGCTTATTGTATGAAAGTACTAATTTCTCTATCTCTAACATGTTAGCGCAAACATAAACATTGTTAATATTCTATGTATATTCTTTGTTCTCCGCTGGGTAGCCTATATTGCATGGTCTATATTACTGAGGTGTAGACTTTAAATGAACTTATAATTTTTTAATTAATATATGATAAACGAACATGATGAATATATGGTGAATTGTGTTATGGTTTGCGTTATAATAGCTGTATATATCATTATATGTATATATCCAAATAAATAAAAATTTATGGACTATGATAAACTGACATTGCTAAAATTACGACTTCCACAAACAAAGCTGTGAAATAACCTAAACCACGTTCAATTATTTTCTGATCAGCTGTCAAGTGATCGCAAATTGTAGGCTATGAATTAATTAAGTGACTAGGCTGTGAAATAACTTAATTATTCATTTACAGTTTCAGAGCTTCGTTTCCTTCGATATCATGTGTGCACAATTAAAGTGTTAATTAATAAAAGAGTATGTGATCATGTAACATATAGTACTAGTATTGGCAATTCATTTCAACCATGCGCACACATGTACACGATCACATGTGGACAGCCAGAGGGCTTTTGTTTATCTGAGAAATACCTCCGGTCGCTGGAGGCGCCACCGGTTCCAAATTCCACATGGCGCGGCAAGAGTAACGCCTCTCTATATTTAAGCTCTCTGGTATTAACAGCCGATCAAAACAAATAGTGAAAATAATATTCTAAATAAATTATAAAGATAATTCCATTCCCACAAAACCGTCGTTGTCGGGCATTTCTTTATTGTATATTAATTTATTAATACATAGAAATAATTAATATTAATAGTATTAACAGTTAAACACATTTGTGGTTAGAACCCCACGCCTGTCGTAAAGTTGAACAGTCGTAAGTTGCGTAGGTCGTAAGTCGACGACTACATCACTTGTACACATACACAACTATTGTAAACTTGGTAGCAGTTACCAAAAATCAAGCCGCGCGTGAAAGAAGGGGCATGAGTTGCACACAAAGTACTGAGATAAATCCTTATCACACTAGAAACAGTGCCATTTACATTTTCTCGCACAATACCTACGAATAAAGACCATAAATGTCATTTGCATACGATATTTCACGAAAGATTGTCAGGCGCCATGATGATTCACTTAGATCAGACACCAACGCATTTAAAATAGTACCATGCTTGGCCTACACTGTAACCGTGTTTTCTTTCGGTATTTATACTAATCTGTATCTGTATATGCCGTAGTTTTCATCCCTGGAGTTAAGAGTAATGAAAGTTGCTCATCCTTCTTGTCAATTAAGATGGCGTAGTAATTGTCACATTTACATGTGAACTACTTTTATTAAAATGCTAGATCGATAAAACTTAGCGCCGATGTCATAACGGAACAGCATGAACATTAAAAGTAAAATGCACTCAATTTGTATTGAGTAATTGCACACACACACACACGCACGCACGCATGCACACACACTCACGCACACACACACACGCACACATACACACACGCTGACATGCACGCACACACATGCGCGCGCACACACATTATATATATATATATATATATATATATATATATATATATATATATATATATATATATATATATATATATATATATATATATATATATAGTACACAATCACACACACACACGCATATGAAGTCTTTGGTGACATGTTATTATAACTGAGTATATATTTCCCATTAATGTTTATTACCCCTAAATAACTATATATATATATATATATATATATATATATATATATACGTACATATACAGGATGATAATGACTAAAACTATAAATAACCTGTCAAGAATAAAGAACTTGATTCCATTTTGTGGTAATATTGGAACTGACACGATGAAATAGGCTGCACAAGAGTCCTTTTATCAAACTTTTGTCGGGATCATATAAACGAGCAATCCACCGTATCGGATCACGTCTGTCTCCAGCTGGAGCTCATCGTACTCGTGGTGTCCATTATCTATCCATTTACGGAACTCGTCAATCTGTTGCATGTTGTTATAAGACACTGTCGCTGCGAACGTTGACTCGGCGACAGCCTGAAGTATCACCTCTTGGTTGTCTCGCACCATTTCGACTTGAACAGCTTCTTCCTGTTCTCAGCCAGCGTGCCGGTGATGTTCGTCCTGTGTACAATAGACTCCTCGTTGCTGCCCATGTTCCAGATGTTGGCGGCCATCAACGATGTTTACGATGTTCCACATCCGTGCACTGAAGGATGGCGGCCTATTTCCTCCGCGAACTAACTGACGTCACCGCGCTGATCATGATGACGTCATAACATGTGGACTTTCTCTTCGCTCTGGGCTCGAGACGCGACCAAAGTCTGACGGGGGGCATTGTGATGCTTTGTGTCTTATTTGTTAGGTGTGTTTCACCTGGGATGTGCACGTCTTGGCTTTCAGCTGGTCGGATCGGTTTGGCGCCCATGCGGGGAGGGTCTATGGGCGGGGTCCTTGCAGTATCCTATCAGTAAGGAGGATATTTTCCCGCCTTAATCTTTTGGCGAAATGCTCCGAGATACTATCTGGTATCAGGATCCAACTCTCAGCCAATCATGCACGTCCTTAGCTTCCCGGTTAAGATTCATTCGGAGCCGTAGCTGTGATCAGAACACACCTTGTTTATAAAGCGCGTTCTGGTCAAATAGTATATAATTAGATCTACAGGCATTTAACACCTATTTCTAGAGGTATCAACTATCATTCACTTTTATGTATTATATCTTGAAATGTATGTGGTATGAGTTATATCATTCCATCTTGTGGGTATTGTATATATATATTTCTTTATAGGCATTATAATATAGTATTTAGATTTAATTTATTAAACATAGGCATAGCTGCACATATTCATAATTTGATTAGTTATAGTTCATTTATATGGCTTGAATGTGGCATGTGTTGATGAATGTGTATACGCAACCTCTTCGCACATAACACCCCACACGCGTTACATTGTCGTGAACAATCATTCCTAAATATTTGTTGCTAGATACAAATGAAAGAGGCTCATTATTCAACATGATGCATGGGACATATAAACTCGATAAATTATTCGGTTTAAAACACATTCATTTGGTTCAATCAATCAATCAATCAAGTTTATCCATAACATATCGAGGTATAATTTCATATTTACATATAAAGTGACATTTCTAAGCATACTATATGTTGCAGGGTGTTTCTTGGCCAATGATGATGACCGTCTTCCAGCAACACCCTATAACACTTAAACAATAACATTATTTCTGGAGTGAAGCACGGCATGTACAGGAGGGACATCAAGACCAATACACAGTCTCAGCGTAGTCCATTTGCAATTTTTCACACCAGCACCATGTCTATCTAACTGCAATGATGTGGTACCATCCATCAGGTTTGCAAATATGAAGATTTATCTACCAAACAATTTAAATAAATAGTCCCGGGAAGCATTGTCTACACCTCCGTTTGCTGCACCTAACAGTAGCCATGTATTTGTCCAGGAAGTAAATGCGGAGTTCCCTCTTGAATATCTTGACAGAGTCAATTGAGCGATATACCGGCGCTAAGTCGTCCTGCAACTTGGGAAAGTTGTGGTATGGAAGTAATGACGAATATTTCGTTATGGCGCGTTTCTAATTTTCTGTGTTCATTTGTCATGTTGGTCTCAAGGGGGATGTAAATTTTCCCAGATCCGTGAAAGACTTTGGGAGCTAATAATTTTTATACCGGTGCATGAATGTTAATACATTCAATTTATATTGATCTCTAACTTTGAGAATTTAGCATTTCTTGAAAAGAGGTTCAGTGTGATAGTTATAAGGTTTTTTAGTTATGGTACGAATGGAACTTTTCTGCAGTTTATATATCCTCTCAATCGAGCTGCTTGATCCCAAGTTTATATGATACTGTATTAGTGATTGATAGAGTGTCACCAAACATGGAATTGGTAGGACATTTATAGCCTAGTCTATGATATAATATGCACTAGAATGTTTTTTTTTGTAAATGTGGTCTGTGACATTTCCAAGAAGTTGTTTTGTCCATATATATTCCAAGGAATTTGAATGATTTAGTATTTAAATTATTACCTATTCATTCAATATTTTGCTCATTTATCTTTAAACTCCGTTCGTAATCAATAGTCTGGGCTCTTTGCGGTCTAAATATGATATACTTCGCCTTTTGGGTATTTAGACATAATTTATTTGCTCTAAATCATTGATTTAATCTTTCAAGTTCTAAAAGCATTATATTATAAAGATCTGGTATATTTTGTGATGAGTAGCTGACAGTTATGTCATCTGCAAAACATAATATGGATAATGTATTTGAGTGTTTAATGTCGTTAATGTAGATTAGGAATAAAATTGGTCCGAGGATTGATCCTTGGGGTATACTCCACTTAATGTTTTCAAAAGGGGAATTTGAGTAATAATTTTTTTTAAATTGTTTTCTGTCTGACAAATAACTTTTAAACCACAATTTAAACCCATATTTTCCATCTTTTTAATTAAAATTTGAAGACTAATAGTGTCGAATGCTTTGTTCAGATCCAGAAATACGGTGACATGTTTCTTTGGTTTGTCATTTTATTGGGCTATCTGATTTAAAAGCTAAATGATAGGATGAATAGTCGAATGTCCAGGCTAGATATAAGTTTCTTTGAGATTATTCGTTCGAGTATTTTAGAATAGACAGAAAGAATACTTATTGGGCGGTAATTCGTGAATAATGTTCGATCAGCACTTTTAAAGATTGGGATGACTTTAGCGATCTTCATATTTTCCGGTACAACTACGTCTATTACATCACCAGGAGTTACTGGATCTAGAAATATGTTTATTTTTTTATTTTGTAAGTAGTGTGAGAATGAGTGTTGCGATAGAACATTTTTACTTATTTCGTATCCAAGATTTGAGAAAACATTATTAAATCTTTCACCAATTTGTAGTTTGCCCTTTATCGTGTTATTGTTATGTTTAAAATGATCCGGTAGGGGAACCTGATTGTTGTGTGGATTTATTGCTGATCTCAGTATAGACCAAGTCTTTTTCACGTTGTATTTTGCAAGCTGTAATTGTTCATGGAAATATGTAGCTTTTGATGACCTAATGAGCTTGTTGTAAACTGAACAGAAAGTTTTGTATTTATTTATATTATGATCCGTTCGGTTTCTTCAGCAGTTTGGCCTTAGATATTGATGATTTGTTCAGCCCCTTCTTCATCCAAGGCAATCGTTTCACATATATTTTCGGTATTTTAACATGTTTAAGTGGAAATGATATGTCGTATGCTTTCAAATAATGATCCATGAACGCGTTATATGCCGTGTCAGGACACTTTTCTTTAAAGATAGTTTCGAAATCGGTTGAAGTTAGTAGATTATTGAATGATCGTGTCAGTATGTTATTTAGTTTTTTCGTATATTTTCCGTTTTATTATCGCAAATACACTAAAATGATCCGAAATATCGTTTGTAATAATACCTGATGTAGATAAGATATCTTGCTTATTTGCATATATGTGATCTATTGGGTGGCAGAGTGATCTGTTAGGTGGGTGGGTTTAGTTATTAGAAGTAGGAAGCCATGTGAGAATACTGATTCTAGGTATTCACCAGTTTTAAGATGATTTGAACATTTTAGCAAGTCAATGGTTATAGCCCCATCAAGTAAGTTTCTTTATTTTTTGCCGCCAAAAGTTGCTGTAAATCTTTCATTGTTTGTATAAATATGTCTACATTTGGGTACAAGTTGCGCCGGTTTATTATCCCTACAATTAGTTTTTTAAGTTCTAAAACAATTATTCAAATATATTTTGTACAAATATACACAAATCGTGTCTTTTCTTGTATTTTAAGGTATCTTTAATATACATGCCAACTCCGCCTTTTGAGCTGTTTGAATTGTTTCTTGTTTCAAACTCCAGTGGATGGTAGCCAGTTAATAAACATTGACCTTCAGCCATACTAAAAAGTTCAGCTACTCCTATTACATCAAATCTACCTATATTACTGCCCATATCATAAAGGAGGTTACAGAAGGAATCCCAATTTGATCTAAGTCCTTGACAATTGAGACAGAATAACGAAATTTCACCTTACAAGTGTTCATCATCAGACAGATCATTTTCATAGAGCAATTTTAAATCATACTCGGCATGAGTGTTGATGTGATCCAAAGTAATGCTCTCTTCCATAGCTACGACTGTGTACAATGAGGACTGTGTCAAAGGTATCGATGTTTACATCCCATACATGCCATGATGATGTCTATCAATTTCATGTCGTCTGGGTTATCTCTCATGGATCGTCTCTTACCTTGTAATAGCACTTCACGCAGATCACTGACGACCTTTTCAAGGCGTGTTATACGTCCCTCATTTGTTTGATTCCGCACTCTTAGTTCAACATTTTCCACTGCAAGATTGTCAATATCCAGCCTCAGATCTTCCATCTTGAGGTCCAGTTTCTCCCGCCATGAACGTTTTCATCTCCGGTGTAGACTTATCCAACATAGCTTGCATAGTCACTGTGATGTCAGACTGACCAGAGCCAGAAAGAGGTGAAACAGCAAATCTTTTCCTCGTATTTGTGACGGATGGAGTCTTTTACTCTCATTAAAATTAACAAAACTACTTCAAAATGTGTAGTGCAGAAGGTGAAGGTGCAATAATACAGGTTTCATCAGCATACAGAATATGGTTTGTATTAACGCCATTCATACTAAAACCAATCTTGCTGTTATTAAGACAGACACTACGGTCATTTATATAAATATTAGACAATACTGGAGATATTATGCCAAAGTGTGGCTACTAAATCAAGACTCACTCAATTACCTCCCTTCCTGAAAAAAGACCCATACACCTTCCAAAAACCAAACAACACCCACCATTAAATCTTTTGTAATATATTTTCTGGCACATAATCTCCACGGAGAAGGACTCCACCATAGAGGCTGTGTTAAACAAGCGACAGCCTGTGAATACTCCCCGAAATACTAGCAAACAAGCAAATGAGATAATTATTATATGTCCTGATCTGTTAAAAAAAGACATGCATGTTCAGTACCTTTGTCTTGTCTGCTCTTTACTAGATTGTCATCTGACTTTCGTTCCATGGATGATACCGCAATCAAGAGACTACGCATTAGATCACCCAGCTATGTTGTTCAGCAACCTGTTGTTCCCGACATTAGCCACATAGCTGCCAATTTATCCATCTGATAGTGTGAATGCCAAACATTATTTCCATATTCCAGGTGGGGTCTGACAAGTGCTTTGTACAGCATTGGCAGAGTGTCTTCATCTAGACATGAGAATGTCTTCTTGATGAGCCACAGCATCCTACTGGACTTGTTAACAGCAAATGGTATGTGCTGATGGAATTTCAGCTCCTAATCAACATAGACACAGAGGTCCTTTTCTACTTTAATGGACTGCAACTCAATATCACCCCTCTTGTAGGCTAGACATCTGTTATTCCTCACGAGGTGGAGGACCTTGCACCTGTCCGCCACTTCTCAGACCACTCAACAAGTCGTTGGAGACCCGCTTGCAGTTCGGCGCAGTCATTCTCCGAGGAGGATTTCCTATAGAACTTTGTGTCATTAGCAAATTTATGTGCTGTGCTGGGTATCATATCGGGTAGGTCATTGATGAAGCTGACAAACAGTATGGGCCCGAAAACGCTCCCTTGAGGAATACCGCCGAGCCCCTCCAGCCATTCTAACAGACAACTATTCACCACTACACGTTGTTTACGCTCAGTCAGGAAAGCTTGTATACAGTCCAGGACTTTGCTGTTGAATCCATATGCTGCTATATTAGCATGAAGTCTCTGTTGTAGTACAGAATCAAACGCTTTATGGAAATCAAGGTACTCTGCGTCAATTGTGTCACCAGAGTCAAGCATTTCAGTCCACAGTTCTAAGACTGTGAGTAGTTGGATCATACATGACTCAACTGGGACAAAGCCATGTTGGGTATCTATATAATTGTATTCCATGATAATTTTAGTCTAGGGATGACGTCTTTACATGACTTTTCCATTTGGAGGGCAGACTTAGGACTGAATTTTCCCGCACTTGACAGCATGATCTGATAATGAGTTCCAGTCCTGAACCACTCGCTGGCTGAATATGTTTTTCCTTATTTCGAGTCGACAGCGCCCCACGAATAACCTCTGACTATGACCTCTGGTTCGTTCATTGAGTCCTCTGTTGAAGAATACTCCTGGGTCAAGTCTGTCTATCCCATTCATGATTTTGTACATCTGTATCATGTCCCCTCGCTAAACAAGAGTGATAGGAGCCTCAGGGCAACTAGCCGCTGTTCATAGGACGGATGCTTCAGGTATGGGACTAACTTTGTTGCTCGACCATGAACCTTTTCCACTGCCAATTTATCCATCTGATAGTGTGAATGCCAAAAACAAAATCCATATTCCAGGTGGGGTCTGACAAGTGCCTTGTACAGCATTGGCAGAGTGTCTTCATCTAGACATGAGAATGTCTTCTTGATGAGCCACAGCATCCTACTTGACTTGTTAACAGCAAATGGTATGTGCTGATGGAATTTCAGCTCCTAATCAACATAGACACAGAGGTCCTTTTCTACTTTAATGGACTGCAACTCAGTATCACCCATCTTCTAGGCTAGACATCTGTTATTCCTCACGAGGTGGAGGACCTTGCACCTGTCCACCACTTCTCAGACCATTCAACAAGTCGTTGGAGATCCGCTTGCAGTTCAGCACAGTCATTCTCCGAGGAGGATTTCCTATAGAACTTCGTGTCATCAGAAAATGTATGTGCTGTGCTGCGTATCATATCGGGTAGGTCATTGATGAAGCTGACAAACAGTATGGGCCCGAAAACGCTCCCTTGGGGAATACCGCCCAGCCCCTCCAGCCATTCTAACAGACAACTATTCACCACTACTCGTTGTTTACGCTCGGTCAGGAAAGCTTGTATCCAGTCCAGGACTTTGCTGTTGAATCCATATGCTGCTATCTTAGCATGAAGTCTCTGTTGTAGTACAGAATCAAACGCTTTATGGAAATCAAGGTACACTGCGTCAATTGTGTCACCAGAGTCAAGCATTTCAGTCCACAGTTCTAAAACTGTGAGTAGTTGGGTCATACATGACTCAACTGGGACAAAGCCATGTTGGGTATCATATAATAATTGATATTCCATGATAATTATGATGTACTAGGTGATGACGTCTTGACTCCATGACTTTTCCTATTGTGGAGGGCAGACTTACTGGACTGTAATTACCAACACTTGATCTACTACCTTTCTTATATATTGGTGTGATGTTTCCAGGCAGTGGGAAGTCACCCCTCACTGAGTGATTTAAGGAAGATGTCACTTAGGGGTGATGAAATCACACCAGCCGTCTCCTTCAAGAATTTCGGTGAATTTTGTCGGGTCCAGACGCTTTATTGGGATTCAGCTTGGACAGCTTTTTCTGTACCAATTCTGCTGTTATGTTTACATCAGAGAGTGGGGGGTCACGGTACTTAGTTTCTAGTGATGTCATATCTTCCATATTCTCACGGTTGAATACACTGGCAAAAAGGTGTTCAGGATATCAGCCTTTACCAGATCACGTTGAATTTTGTACCATCATTACTCGTGATGTCGCCAATCCTGGATTTGTTCTTCAATTTGGAGTTACAGTATCTCCAAAAAGCTTTGGGGTCAGAGTGTGGACAGCTCATTCTTCACTTGGCACGCTCTGATATGGTCAGCATTACTCTTTGTTAATATATATTGTTTCCAGGCTTTGTGCTTCTTCATGTGCATAGCTAGGGCTTCCCGGTTCATCCATAGTTTCTTCCTTCCGTCCTTTGATGGTTTGGACGTTGGTTTAAACTGATGGATGGCGTCTTCAAATATGTTCATAAAAAATTAACCAGATTCCTCTACATTCATTCGGTCTAGTTCCGTCCAGTTCTGTGCTGCTAGGTGGATGGTCATATCCTTGTATCTGCCTTTGTGATAATGTAGTCTGGGTTTCTTGTGCAATTTCAGTTTGTGTGTACACATGGCTATCCATCAGTAGGCACAAATGGTCACGATGCCCAGTTCAGGTAAGTGCTCTATGCCCTATACCATCTGATCATCACCTGTCAGGATGATGTCCAGCAGGTTTTCTTTCTGACCATGCCTAATCTGTGTTGGTTCAGATACCTATTGAAAAGGGTATACATCTCTGCATATGTTGAGAAACCTTTGACTGTGGTAGTCTACTTACTTGGGTGTAGTCCACAAGATCACATGCTTTTGAATTATTTGGCAGTGAGCTTGAGGGACTTCTATAAATGCATCCCAGGTATATTGGTTTAATATCTGTAATCGTAATGATGTCCAAACAGTATTCTTCTGTGAGTAGCTGCAGTTCCTTCATTTTGTTTGTCAATGTATCAGCATTGGTGTATAACATCATCAATGAGTCTCTAGTCAGCTTACCTGGGTTAATGTTCACTAAATCGGTTTCATTATCTGGTGTGGGCTGATGTCAATATGATGGTTGTGGGTCAGTAGAAACACCAACTGTTTTCCCACCGATTGCACTACTAGTGAAATCTTCTCTACTGGTTTTGTTAGCAGTCAATGTGTTATCAAGTACAGGCATACCATCTGTGTCATTTCCAGCAGCATAAAGTGGTTGTTCAGTTGCTGCTGGCCGGTCCGTTACTGTAATTTGGTGATCTGATTTTTTCTAATCACTAAATCAACTTCTCCTTCTCGTCTCCTTTTCAGCCCAGCCCACAGTATTTTTTTACTCTCTTTCTCTGCACGACTCAGATCTGGGTATATGAAGATGTATGGATTCATCAATGTCACAGAATTTCAACCCCTCCTTGATCAAATCAAGTACTTTATTATGATCATCCTGATTGCGCTTTGCAGAATCTGGGCTAGTGCTTTCCGTGTATGATCAAATTATTATTTCTCAGCTCACGATCAGTAAACCCATCCAAGATCTGAACTGCCTCTCTTTCGTGGGGTTTGGTAACGGCCTGGTTGGTTACATGTTGTGTGGGAGTGGTAGAAATGTTGTTCGTATTTTGAATATGTTGTTGGTCTACTTGCGCATATGATTTAACCACTTCATCTTGCTTTGTAAGCATACCATCTATTTTTGTTTCAAGCACCAACATTCTGGTTTCCACATCAAGTACTAGATCTGTATTAATGGGGAATTTTGCCTGCAAGCGGCGTTTCAAAGCCACAATTGACTCACTTGTTTGACAGTACCAGTGCAGGGAGTTCCACTTTTGCAACATGAACTGAATGTTGGTGGAATAGTGGGCACAATCAAGGCAAGATCAGTGACAGCATGCCTCACATTCAACAACATTGCAGTGACCCCATGTGTGACACTAATCACTGTCGAAGCTCTCTTCATCAGATTCATCCACATTTACAATGTTTTGGGGCGTTTTTTTACCAGATTATTTTGTTATGTTCTTCTTCTTCCCTTCTTTGCCTTTAACGTTGCTATCCGGTAGGATGTCGTTGACCGGCAAAGCTATCGATCGACCTCCACTGCTTGATCTCCTTTCGTGTGTCGGTTTATTCGTGATATTAATCATTTCTCGTGGATGATGGCAAGAAAGAAAACAAATATTGCGAACTGTATTTTTTCGCCTCAATCTCATCAATCGGTCGGTGATGGACCCCAAGCAAGATGCGTCGTTTGCAAAGCCGATATTAGTCGATTTCAGGCGGTCCGCTCGCTCATCAGCATAGGAACACTGACACTATCCTTGATGAGTAATATAGTATCAAATAACTAAGAAGTTATTTAAAGACCAAAACAATAAAATAATTTCGGAGCAAATATCCTCAAACAACCATATATATAATCAGAAACGGATACTTAAGTCTGGCCATATTCCTTCCTGCTGAGCACATCATCCCAATGTTTATAAGTACCATTGCCATGGATACATCCGTCACACCAATTCCTACTTTACTTCGCGAATTATTGAATTAGATACATACCACCTGGATCGATACCCACACCTGTCCCTCGACAGCATGGTTCATTTTAGAAGCGATGATTGTGAAGGATGGCTCCGTCGGCTCAATGCCAAAGTTCGTCGCTACAACCTGCTCTTCTATGAACTGATCGCAGTCATGCATGCAGAAGCGACCATGAACGACACGCAATCATAGTTTATCGCTGATGCCAAAATCAGACGTAACCATCGCCGAAAGATGAGGTCTGATTAGAGACACATCGCGACTACTCGGGAGGCTTTCAAAGATGTGGACACCACTCCAAAAGAACTACTAAGAACTGTTAGCTTAATTTATGTACCATATGTTCGATTTAAATGAGTTCAGCAGTTGTCACGATCATTCCATCGAGTAAATGTTTTCAATTTGATTACATGCTTTATTTAGATTTTTATTTCCATTTAATCACAGCTTTTACTAATGTTGGGGCTAGTTAAGTCTCTCACAAACTCTTCTACATTACAAAAAAATCACATTACTTATACAGATTATATATACAGATGTATATAATTTTGGTAATGTAGACGAGTTTATCTGGGAGTATATATATATATATATATATATATATATATATATATATTACTTTCAAATATCATAGTTGGTCGAAGCGTCTTGAAAATCTGGGGTGATATGTCTTGTGGGGCGATATAGTCGTATTGTCGAATAGTCTTGTTCCCAGCATACAGCATACTGAGCATAGTAACGACAAAGCATCATGTCTGTAGACAAGAAAAAACTACCTACGGAACCTGCTCCTCATGCAGGAAAATGACAGACAGTTCCTAGGTATATTTTATTATCATTTACAAATATAAAAGGTAATATTATATGTCCTCACAAAAATATGAAAGTGCCGTATTAGCCTTACCTTCTTATATTATCGCTCACTATAAATTCTTTTTCTCTGATCAACAGCTAATACAATTAATAGAATGTATTACACTAGTGTTATATGTAATAACCATGCAATTAAATTAATAGCATCTTACTACCACAATGTTTTGTAAGTTCTTCATGTGACAGATAGTTCCCTTACTTTAATTTTTACAACATCAGTATAGTTATACTATAAAATAAATATTACTAAATTAATCACAGCAACATCAAACTACCTCCTCATAACCGTGATAACGTATATCAACTGTTTTAGAATCTTTACAGTTTAATACCTTTTGATCTGTGAAACAAAACCTTCGTAGATAGCCATAACCAGTGTTTTAATATATCTGTCAGTCTGTTATCACTACTATAGAATGCTAGACAGCTCGGCCCAGACAGCTCGGTCCTGGGCCAAGTTGTCTTGAACAACTCGGCCCTCTTATGAGACAGCCCAGCCCTGCTGATGAGACAGCTTGGCCCAATGATAAATGATACAACAATGGTGTGTTGTAGTATTGCGTAATATTGAATCAGTTGGGTGGAGATAGCATCAAACATAGGCTAATCACTGTGCAATCCTAATTTCCTAACAAATGTGTGTGTGTGGTATGTTTTGTGTGGTAAATGTGTTTTTATCTCAGTTTTACCTTTTATCATGTGCATGGAATGTATATTTCCAAAATAAAGAAATAAAAGGTGAACAACGAATTGTTTAATGACACTGAGATAAATGTATTAATAAATAATCTCATATTAATATATTTATCTCATCAGACTTATTGAAAGATTATCTTTATTGATATAAAAATGTGTTAATTATTGGCCCATATCCCATATTTAGAGTGAGCTCTTGGCGAAGCAAAAAAGCAAAGACTATAAGGCTTGGATCCATTACCAGTACATTTCACACAGCTACATGCACTTATTCCATATTACTATCAGTCTTGCACTGCAAGTAAATGACCACCAAGCTCTGTTAACATACACACACACATATATATATATATATTTAGAAATCAGTTTACACACACACACACATATATATATATTCCGGGGCGAGATGTCTTGGACAACTTGGCCTACTCTTTTATGTCCAAGCACTTTATATTTGTATGTAAACAAGTCAAGTGTTATGTAATATGATCTGGCAAAACTGTGGCTACTAAATCAATTCTCACCCAATTAAGGCCACCCCAATACATCAGTAATATCACATTTTGGAACAGCAAACTGAATTTTTTCTAATGCAACTGAATGAAAGAAATTCACAAGTATCCCTTCTATCAATGGTAGCCAGCATGGCATTTTGTTTATAAGCAACACTGTCAGGCAATAGGAAGCCAGAATTGTCCTGTGAATTAACTGCCATATGACATGGCATGTTTGGGATACTACTTGACTCATAAACTACACACACACACACACACATATATATTGGTAAGTTTTTATATTTAAACATTCTTAAGTGGTAATAAAAATTATAGCCCTCCATAATGTTTTAAGTTGTGATTTTACTGAACCTACATTTCAGCAACAATAGGCAATTTCTATGATGACTGCACCATCTAGCGAACGTCTGTTTGAGGGTTGTGTTTCACTGGGCTCACTGAACCATATGATAAAAATATTCTTTTTCCAATCGTAATATTGCAGAGATCTCAGTATGTTTCATATATTGATAACATGTCTATTAGATTTCCCAATGTGATTATTTATTTTCAATAACATGTAATTTTTTCAGGCAAAAATAAACTGTCAATTTTTCCCATACAAATAATCTTAACAGTTAGTAAAAACAATTCTACGTTATATTTAATAAAAATTAAACTGCTACAAGAACTTAATAATAATAATAATATGTGATATTTATGTAGTGCCCTATTCAGCTAGAAGCTGCTCTAAGGTGCTTTACAATATTATTTTCCCTCACTCAGGCCTGTTTCCACCCAGCACATGCATCACAGAAATTGTCTATTGTTTCCATTTTTTCTTGCACAATTTTAGACTTTCAAATTTATGTTATTAATAAAGAATAAAGGTGCAATGCACTCTGCAAGTGAGGGACCCTTTGTTAATAATAAGTCAACTTGAGTTCATTTGAGTTATTTAGCCTCAATGCAAGTCACCCCTGGAACATACGGATAAGGAGCAATTTCATAAGGAAATTTAACACAAACACAGATTTGAGTCACGTTAAAACTTATAACCTGGAGGTTTGCAGTGCAATGTTCTAACCACTGCACCATCAATTGCGCCATTGATATTTGTTTGAATATACCACTATGATGAAAATGATCAGGTTCCAATATTTATAATAAATAATATAGCATAGATTTAGTGCTGATGGCTAGATCAGTCAATGCAATAATAATTGACTAAATCCTGTACATTGAATATATTTAGGCATAATTACAGCCATATATTTAGATGCTGCCTGATCTGTTATAGCACTATTTATATACTAGTACTTGAATTGTTATTCAACTCAATTATTATACCTGTGGACTGGAAACTATAACATTTCATATTTCATCTGGAAATAAAAGAGGAACATTTGTGAAAGTGGTAATGTTTTTATGTATGCAATATATTTTAATAAAATCTTTATTTACAAAAGAATTAACAAATTCTACTACATCGTTGGTAACCTTAGAATCTAACTTGCAGATTGTGAGGTTATTATCTGCATGAACAACCAAGCAGATCAGCTCATATTCTTTCTTTTTTAAATCAGCTGAAATATTTATCCACACTAGGTCTTTGAATAACATTTAAACTTAAATTGTACTTATGCATATTCATTTCTTACATCCCCTTTCACTGATGCTTAACAGAAAGTACACATACACTTACATTCCAGTTATCTCTACATAGTACAGTGATAGGCTGTGCTGTATTCTTTTCGTTGTTAGTTCACTTAGTAATGACTTTATTAATTATGTCAATTCATAATTTGTTTATCACTGTTACTAAAGATTGATAGATTAATAGCTGTTTATAAAACATCATTAATGTTACTTACAGAAAGATCTGGAGGAAGTTCTCAGTTGAAAGAGGTTATAGCTAAGATTCTAGAAAACAGACCCGAGGATCCAGTATCTTTTCTTGCTGACTAGTTTGTATTCCTGTTTTTTATCAATATATTTTATTTTGTTCCATATTTCCCAGAAATTACTTTATATTAATTTAATGAATTGGCTTAAAGTTAATCCATACTGTGAGATTTATTGTGTACCAGTTCTATTAATATATATATATATATATATATATATATATATATATATATTATTGTATTTTAGGTGTTAGTATCCCCAGGCTGTCTTGTTTGGCACAGTCTATGTATACATATATATATATATATATATATATATATATATTAATTTGAAGAAAATGAATATTATCTAAAACTACATGAATATTGTGTGTATCTGACTATAATTTATTGTCATATGGATATAAACTCTTGAATTTTGTTTGACAGTTTTGACAGCTTAGGAGACAAGATTGACAGAGTTAGCAAGGCATATCAACAAATATGTTTGACCCATTACACAAAGCCTGCATTTGCCAATAACATTATGATTGCTTACGATATTCTAGCACAGAGCAAAGGTTGGTTAACTTGTTTGATATCACATTAATAATGCTTGTATAGAATGGTTTAGTAACAGGTTTAACCTAGCAATACACACCCCACCAACAACAGGAAAACAACAGATTCATATGTGGATTAACAGTATTAAGTATTCTTGTAATATGTTGATTTTTGAAATATTGTTTTTACCGTAATCTTCTGTGTATAACACACATTTTTTTCACTATTTTCCGTCGTTTTTTGGGCGCGCATTATATACCATAACTAAATGTGCACATTATTTTTTAATACATTTTTTACAAAGCCGCCGATTGCAGCTGAAAATCATCACCAGGAAATAAAATCGACTTTCATTCTTTTTATAATTATTTTCGTACCAACCCACCTGAACACCATGTGGAAGCTGATTAGGCTACTACACGGCCTAATCCAAGATGGTGACAGATCAGTTCCACTTTCTACAGAAAATCAATCTCCAAACCTAGAAAACTTGTAAATTTATATTAATTGTAACTCCCACCTTGTCGAGAAACACATAAATAGTTCAAAGTTTGTGGAGATCTACTTAAAATTGTCCATTAAAAATGTCGCCCTGATAAGGCTAGTACTGATAAAAGAATATGTGCATTGTTATTTATAGATATAATACTGTAAACTTAATTGAACTGTATTCACAGTTATTATAATAAATCTGTTAATTTCCTTATGTCTAATTAATATCTTTTATCACTTTTAATTACCAATTGTAAAAACTCGCGAAACATCTCGACTTATATATGTGTCATATTTCATTTGTTAGCGAAAACAATAGAAATCACTGCTCACAATTGAGACAAGTTTGTTTATTTATTATAACATCAAAGCAATTATGAATGGAAATCAAAGGTTTCAGCAAACAGCTTTTGATCCTTTTGCGGACCTTAGAAGCAAAATCTGTATCAGGCCATCATATGCGGAGGGTGTACATAATTATGGAAAAAATGGTGTGCAAGTTCAGCTGCAGATGTTCCCAGTTTCTTCTGCATGTTATGCGTCAAAAACGGTTTTTCCAGACATTTTTCTTGTCAATGGAGGTGCATGTTATACATGAATGTGCATTATACATGGAAGATTATGGTATTGTCTGTATGTCTTAACCTGCACCAGTGAAAATCATACATATTTTCTATATTTAGGTTACTAGCTTAACAACTGTTTTTCATTGTGATTAATTGCATCTTTCATGTATATAGATAACAATACAGTAATAAACAGTTTGTTTTCTAATTGTATCATTTCTGCACAATGATTTGTCCAGAAGCATATTTATAATTGGCAGAATCATTCACGAAAACATTTATTTTCGTATTGAAGGATTTTGAGAAAACACATTAATCCAGCTTTAACAAGCTTTCTGTGTAATACTATTAGAAATAGAGATTTTGATGTTAATTTGGATTTAAACATGCAGCGAAACCTGGCTCGTGTTAATTACAGTTGTCCCTGTTGCAGTTAATATATGTCTCTGTAATCTGTTACATGGTGTCTTAGCTGTTCTTCTTCATAGAGGTATTAAGTAGTATTGTAGGTAAGATGTTACTGGACATTCTTGTCCACATCTCAGCATATTTGTTGTTCTCCTATATCATGTAAAAGGTGTTGGCATTATTCTTAAAATATTTATGTGCTATGTTGCTCATCTAGATCAGTAGCAGGTCATGACCCAATTTACTTTGTTTATTGCATTCAGGAATCATTGCCAGATTCTGCTCTTTTTTACTTCTTCTTGACATTCAAACAGGTTTCATTTTAAAATGTGTTTGAAGTATTGTGAGATTTATAGTCTAAACATTTTCTTACATGTTAAAATAATCACAGGAAGGAATTATTTACCGGTTTGGGGCAGCTGTAGTAAAGTAAGATTTGTAATCAGTTTAGAAGATGCAATTTTTATTTCTTCAATGCAAAATTGACTGTTACCTCAAAATACATGTAATCTCTGTTAGCAAAAATATGTATCTTTATAAACAGGATTTTCCTTAATTTTATGATAGCTTGCATCTATTAAATCATTATACTGAATTCCTATTATATCAATTGTTTGTCTCAGCACTGTGTTGAAGAGCAAATGACTGGTGAATCAGTTTGCTTCTCAAAAGATTGATCATGTTCTGTGTTAGTGATAAATTATCCAGAGTAAGAGCAGTTGTCGGGTTGAGAATTTATTTTTGATTTCAGCAAAAATGCAAATTTTGGCATCTCAGCCTAAAACATTATTGGGTAAGAATTATTGGTATACAAGCATTTGCTCCAATATATCCATTTCTGATTTCTAACTGGATATACACAGGTAATATCATTCTATGCTTTATGTGACTAGGGACTGGAATATAGGATTTGCCATACAAAATTTGCTTTATGACATGAAAGACCACGAGTTTATATTTAAAAAAACAAAAGAATTGTATATATTGCTTTGATACAACTGTAGATTTATGTGTAATATAGAACTAGCTACAACAACAAAGTATGTCCAACAATAATTTCTTCACAATGTAGCAAGTAATATAAAACATGGATCACTGCATGTTAATGGTGTCCTGAAGTAGCATTAACTTTCTGTATAACTGCAGTAACCATGGCAATGGATCGACGAATGAAATTGTCACGCAAAGACACAGGTACCTGTACTAATAATTTTCAAACTAACATAGGTATTTGTTGAATTCCTTTATTTTAATTTTATTCATATATTTCTATTACACTGTACTAAATAATATTAAAATACTGAGTATTCTTATCGTTATTTACTTTATTTGTAAAGGATTTTTATTATTTAGCTTGAATTTAGGATCAAATAGATTCCTTTTTATTTTTCTTACTGTTGCATGTTTTATATTTAAATAATATTTACTCATGTATTTTGATGCTCCCTAGTTATAGCACATTAGCATATTTTGAAATAGGAGGATCCCTCCTTTTCAGATCAAGGATGCAGCAACACAATTATGAGAGGGTTTGATTCTGCATCACTGGAGATCGATTTAGTTTGATTTAACACATTTATTGAATTAACATGAACTTTGTGGCATTTATTTCTCAGAGTTGCTCAAGCGGCTTTTGGGGAACAGAACTATGTTGTTTGCTCATCAAATAGTGATCTTGCATTGTTTGTTCTGAATTTTAGTCAGTAAATTGAATCGACTCCAAATGAGTGGATGTTGAAAGTATGTTTTATGTTCAGCCTCCATTACATACAGAATGCTGCTGTGCAAATGCCATCAGCAGCTAAGAAAAAAAAAACATATTCAAAGATCTTCATTGTCCCCTGATGAATACTGAGGCTGAACAAGACACCCAGTCACTAACTGCCTATTATAAGTGTTCTTTTAGTACAGTGAGTTGAGTACCACATTGCAAACCTGTAGTTCAGTGTTCAAATCTTACTCGTACCTGTGTTTGTGGGATACTATCTCAGGGGGTTTCCCTCAGCTATAGATCCCAGGCTTGGCCAGCATCGAGACTAACCAAAGCACCCACTCATTTAGTGCCTGCACAACAGAACATTGATTTTCAGAACATTTTATTCATGTTTAAGTTATATATGGAACTCTCAAATATTCTACTGACAAAATTACTTAAAACAAACCAGAGCTCACAGAAATAATTATGAGTTATGATTGGCTTAGACATCCACAAAATCTTTTACAGATTCTGTGTTTAGATGATAACAGTTCTTGTTTCTTTTTATTCGCTTTGTTTAAAACTCATTCGTCCCTATTTGATTACAGCCCTAAGCACCATTTTGACACTACTTCCCTGTAAGCCCTCATTTCAGAAGCAGCTGTGTTATGTCATTTTCATATTTGTTGGTTTCATTTGCCATCAAATCAAACAGTTCTGGATTAAATATTTGAAAGAAAAAAGTCTATTTCTTTCTTCTCGGCACCTAGAATATTTACCGGTCTGAGATTTCCTCTGAATGTGTCAACATTGACTCCCGAAATTCTGTCACTCCATTCCAATGTTGGCTCATCATCATGACCAACTGTCTTCTTGGTTCCAGGTCAAATTTATTATCAGTGATACATCATCATGAGAGTCAGATTCCGGGATTAAATCTGATAAATTCTCTTCATTTTTCACGCATATCTCGTACCCTTTTTTTGTGCTACATCAATTTCAGTGAATCCTTAAAAATATCACTGCTTTCACTGCCAGATACCATGATTGTTTATAAAACTTTTCAATCTAAAAATATGCCGGTTTTCCCTCAAATCTTTAATGTTTGTTGTGTTTTTTGCCTCATCTTCAGTGCTAGAAATGAGTTACTATTTTAGTGCTTTATAAATATTCAGTTTATTACTACTTCTACTAGTACTGCTGCTACTTTTATGACTAATTTGTTAATCTTTAATGGAAATATTTTATATCCTGTCTAAATGTTTGGTTCCAAGTTAACAAATTTTGGAATACATTTTATTGACATGTAATTTGTATTATAAATCCACAGGTAAACAGGTGAAGGGTATTAATGGCATCACTTATATGGAATTATTGAACTTGATGTGCAAGTAAGTTTGAAGTGTCTTAGTGATTCAATGGGTAAAAGTATTGCTGTTCACCAGAATTATTAAACAGTCCCATTAGAATAAAAACATATGTTTTGACCTCAGTTGTATGAGTTAGTATGATTGATACATTATTTATGTGACAGTGTGTGTGTATGTATTAATTATCTGTTTCATTTTAGAGAATTCCCTCCTGTGGTACGAGATAAGTTGTATAAGAAAATCCGATGTCGTGATTTTGAAGTAATTCGTTTTGATGTGTTCAAATCATCAATTTTTACCTGTTTAGTGCTTAAAGGTGAGTGCTGTTGTTAACTTTTGCCAGTATAGAGTTGAGTAGATTGAATTATCAAAAATTGTCCAAAATTCTAATAATAATTTCCAGGCATGGCATAAAGGTTCACTGTTAACTGTACTGATGGGATGTTTCATCCTTCAGTAAAATGCTTTGGTCTAATCCTGTCATTTCCCTGGGAGTTAGTCCCATTCAGCCACCCACATGTTTCAGCTGTTACCAATGCCAAGACTAGCCAAAACAGTCACTCGGATCCTGAATTTCTGGATCTATAGCTCTTTTAACTCTGTCACCAGAGCTTTCATAATATTTTGTTGCCATCTTTTGCTTGCTATATGCTAAACCAACAAAAGTAGATATGATCCCATAGATTAGGTATTTTAACCATTGTTTACATTACACACTTATACCATGTTCTTATTTTATAACATGCTTTCTTCACAGATTTCCTCAGCCAATGTGAGGGTCTGTTTATGGTTTTGGATGGTCAGAAGTCAGGTAAAATAGACCGTGTTCTCTCTGATGCTGTGGTCCATCAGCTACATGAAGCTGTGAAGAATACATCAAACATGCCATCCTCGTCAGTATTTCTGCAGCTTACAGTAATGTTATTGCTGTGTACTTTAATAATACATACACTGTTTACTATTGACATGTCCAGAGTACTGATGGAGACATTTATTTTGTTCATTATATTTCATGTTATGTCAGATAACATGCTAACATGTTAACTTATTTTCAATCAAAACCAATTTGCACACACAAACATTAAAGCAAGTAACACAGACCTACAAAATAAAGTCTGAAAAGTTTTGATATATTTCAAGAATCAACACCTTCTGTTTAGATTTATTCTGGCTTTGCACATAACCTATTGTTCATTTCCAGTTACTTCCTGTTTGTTCACTTTATTGTTATGATAATGAAGCATTCACTGAAACTGAAGAAAAAAGGGTTAATTGTTTATTACATGCTCAAGTGTACAGGGAAGATGTTATATCCAACCGCCATTGATGTAAATTCATGCATTTGTGTATTTTTACACACACACACACACATGTTTTAAAGGTATTATTGTCATTTCAGAGTTCTTGAAGCTGCTTATAGCCTTGGGCCAAAGAAATTAACAAATAATTTAACAACAGTGAGTAGTAACAAATTAATGATTATCATTATTGAAATAACTGATATATAATCTACTTATATAATGGCTTGATCAGAACCTAACATCCATGGATCAGAATTGTTTGTACAAATTATTGTATGAAATAATATGAAACCTGCAATAACAATATTTTGTTTTGAAAATAATTTGAAAGCAATTGGTGTCATGAACCACATGTTACATGTCACTGTTATTGTTGGCAGGTACTAATTAATGGCTTATATCAATGGTAATCTTAATTTGGTTTGAATTATATTTCTTGTTGAGTCTAAATGAACTAAAAAATAATCTAAAACGTTTTGTTGTCATTCAAGATTATAACCATTGTCTTTGTTTTACTGGTAATAATTAATAATAAACAGAGCATACTGTATATAGCCAGGTAAATTTGATCTGATGCATGAGACAAATTGTCTTTTTGTCCACTTTAAAGGATATTGCATTGAACTGATGTCTAAGACAAGTGGAAAAAACATTAGTTAACAAATTCCGGCAAAAAGTGTTTTTTTTTTAAATTTCTCTTTTCCCTTTCATATTGAAATAAAAGCAATATTATGCCAAATGAATTACCTGGTAGTCATAAAATTAATTTAAATAAAGTTTGTATTATATTCTGTTTTTACCTGCAGCTTTATGTACATAACATATGGGGGGAAAATATTAAGTTGTGTCAATTTAGAGACTACCACAATGAATTTGAAGATGAACTTGACGTAAAAGCACCAGAGGACAGTGAATTCATTCACTTTAGAAGCTATGGCAAATAATTTTGATTACCGTAGCTAATTGGCTTTGAGACTTTACTCTTGGCTTGTGGTGTTTAACACCTTTTTGCTGCCTGATGTTTATCCTGCCAGAATATATGGTCATGTTCTATCGTATGATACTGTGCAACACCTAAACTTGTGGTGAGTTTACTTGTGAAATGTTCACAGAAACTGTGGTTATATACTAAATATGGTGTATAACATAATTGTATTGGTGGTTGTCTTATATGAAATAGGATATGTCAGTGTGCTGACAGCCATTACTGTTCATTTCTTCAATTATGGCCCATGATACTTTGGTTTGTCCACCGAGAAATTCTATCAGATATTTTCTCCTTTGGGTGTTCCTCATGTATAAGATGATACCGGTAGCCTTTTTTCTACTATATTCTAGAATTATTTCCTCAACTTATAAATGAGTATATATAGTACATTCAGGGGATAGGATGGCAGGATATATTGCCCTTCATTGTCAGTGTAACTGATGAAATGTATATCATCCATCACCCTCATCCCCCCCTCATCATACACATAAAGCATTACCCATTTTGTGTTTAACTGCTTTCAAAACATGAATGATTTTTATTTTTTTGTATTTCAGGCATTTTTCAAAGGAAGCAGTGACAAGAGACAGCTCGGACAGGAAGATTTTGTTATCATGGCTGCAGATGCTTTTCTTGCCAAGGTTAGAGAGTTCGATTTCAATTTGGATCCACCATGGCACACAGATAGTAGATATTATGTACACACCACCTACTGATGTAACACCAATCTTAGCCAAGTTACACTCTTCTTTGCTCAAGTGATGTCTAATCATGTGACACTGTGTCTAATCGTGGAAGTCATGTCTAGTTATGCAACACTTCATAGTCATCTGACACTCTGCCTAGTTGTGTGACAGTTAGCGGTAATGTGATACCAATCTCATCATCTGAGCATTATATTACTAAAGGCACTTCATGTATGTCGTTTAATGTCAACTCTTATCTAGGTTATAAACATATATGCATGTTCTCACTACTCTTCACTTAATCTGTTTTAATATCACAATAATTATGTTCTACAGATTATGGCACCAAGCTGTTTGTGAGTGTATATGTTTGTTTGTTTCTCTTAGCAGTAAGCATGGCAGTTTGATTTCCAGTTGTATTGGTTTTGTCAATATGTACATTAAAACCTGTCTTCAGAGATCACCCTTGTGACCACCAGGGGTGGTCGGTTTAGTCAGGTTTTCAGGGAAAGAGGATTACTTGTTACATGTGATGTTTGTTTAGTTATATGGTATAAATAAATAATGCTTACTACTGTTTAATACTTAAATGTTGTATGCATGTGTATTAATTTTGCACCAATCACACTTGTATCATCTTATTTGTGTATTTGTAGTCACTAAACTGGCACCAGTTATTCACAGCCATGTTGGGCTCAACTTAACACATTTGTTTTGTTTACAGTTAAGTTTTTCTTTGCTATTTCAGAAACAAGTTACACGTATTAACCCCAAATTAACAGATTGATCAACTTTAAAAATGCGCATTTAATATTAATGATACAGTTTGTGTAGTTTTCATGTTAAATTGGCAGCGTTTGCCATAATTATTTTAAAAAAAACAAGGATTGCATTACCTATTCCAAATTGTAAAAATGCTGTGAAATTCAATCGCTATTAGTATAAATCATTAAAATTTACAACTTTCAGTAAAGTATTTGTTCTCATTTAAAATGATTAGGTAGGTAGAGATAAGCTGCACATAAAACGTCTGGTATTTCTTACCTAGGTGAAACGTTTACGATGAAGTGAGTTCTGTTCAGGAGAAAAAAGGAACAGTTTGATGATGAAGTGGGAATGCTGACTATAATATTTTATGGTCATCTTGTTCACCATGTTTGTGCAGTTTATATTCTTTTCATGTGGGATGATCTGTATTGTATAAATGTTTAACAAAAGTTTCACTAAATACCATAAATGCTAATTTGTAAGGCTTTACTTTATACCCGTTTGCATCTGCACATGCACACGTTGACTAAGAGTTGTTTCGGGGCACAAACACAAGAATACAAAAGGAGAAGTTAATATTTATAAGAAATACCTATATAAATGCACATGACTTCATCAATCAAAACATAACAAGACAGAAGTAATCTTCTAGATAAATGGTTAACATTTAAGATAAGACATAAATATGACATAAATAAAGCTACATATACAAACTAGTAAGTAATACTTCTTATAATACTGTGCACATCATAACCTGCTGTAATGTAATGCACATTACGCTATGTATATTATAATTTGCACTGAGGTAAGCTTTGCTTAATGAGAGCTGTTGGGACAATATTAATCGGCTTATGTAAATCATTCTGTTATTCTGCAAAAGATAATACACAAGCAATAATGTGCAGTAAACAAAAACCAACTAAACATACACGTTATGTTGACTAGTGTGGTTCACACAATACTGGAGTGAAATAACAATTGGACACGCAGAAAATCTGTATATATATATATATATATATATATACATACACTGTTATATATAGCAATGAATATGGTTTATCAGTGTGGTGAAAATTATGAAAAACAAAACCATCAAAATTTCGCACTGTTTCATTATTTAAAGTAAGTCTAAGAGGATTAAAGCCAAATAACCATAAATAGATAACTATGTTTGGCACTATGTCATCATCACACAATTCAATATTTAAGCAAGCAAACACTATCCTTCATTAACAGCCACTGTCTTTCACTACCACTGACTCAGGTAGTCATTGTTCTGGGAAAAGAAGAAAGGGGTTTATTATAATCTTGTTTATTGGATACAGTACATTAACTATGCTATCTAAAGCCATTAATTGTATATTCACAGATAAAGTTAAGAAAGGAATTAAACCTTTACAGAGTAAATAATGACCAGAGGTTTTAATTAAAGGCAGAGTTAAACAAATGTCGTTGTCAGTTAGATTGTTCCAGTATTATGGCGTTTCTGATGTTGGATGCTATCCACTAGGATAGGCCAGATGCTGTCACTTGTACTAGGATGTGGCTTCGAGTTAGCCAAGGTCATTTTACTTCAGGGAGAGCTTGTTTATTTACAAAAACAATCTGTTCTAATTTTCCCTTTTTTGTATTAAATACCATTATGATGATATGATATGATTCAATGATAAATTAACTGATTAAGAGTAAACTCAACAAATATAACAACTGAATGGCTTCAAAGGTCAAGGAAAAGTTTTCAAAAGTAACAAATGGAGTGAAAGAGATACTGGTATAAAATGATATGCATTACATTTAAATAAATTGGTACAAGAAGGCCTGTTTTTGATACAGAAAGTAGCACGTTCTACATGTATCTCTGTTTGAATGAACATAGCCATATTGCCAGCCAACACTAAATATATGAGTGTTTGGTTTATTAAATACAAGGATATATAAAAAACATGGTATTAGTTTATATAGTGGTTTATAATTTGAATCCAGCCCAACAGCCTTGATGATATTATATGGGCTATGGCCATTTAATTATATCCATCATTCCCCCCCCCCTCTTGGTATGAACCCATACATTCCGGCACCAAATTAAACTACCCAGGGTATATACTTTTCCCAGTTGCCAACAGACCGATCCAGGCGAAATGCGTTTCATTGGTTACCAACTGCGGTCTCTGGTTAGAAACAGCTTTGGCTCCCACTGTTAATAGGAGATGGCAACTTTTCACTAATGGTAAATACTGGAAATCTTTCAGCAAATTATTCTATAATACACGGAGACCGAGACTACTATTTCAGGTGAACGATCGTGTCTTTCCAAAGGATTTAACACCATTTATCAGGATATAACCCAATAATTGAGCGGACCGATCTTTCAGATGAATGACACAGCTACGCCGTAGTTATTCATGTTGACTCTTGGGGGATTTTTTTCCATAGGTTTCAATGGATTTTAAAATTAAACTTTTAGCTGAATGTAAATTGATTTTAATGAAGATTTTTTAATGTAGATGTAAAGGGTAATTTGCAAGTTTTGTAAATATTATTTTTACTTGTACCTGGTAACCAATCATATAAGTATCACCTGTATATTATTAAATAATTTTTTTATATTACATTAGGGTTTTAACACCCTTGATATTTACGTGCAGTAAACATTGCATGAATGGCTGATTCAGAAAATAAAACATTTCACTTTCAATACAAGATATCATGCATAAATACCAATGTCATAATAATAAAAATGACCCATTGAATTATAACTTAGGTGATCATTGATTAAATCCATTCATATCGTCGCATCAGATGGCAAAGATTCTACAAAAAATAAGTTTGAGCTTGACAGGCCGGACCATGACAGCCATGCAAATCATGCTTGAACGTTACTTAATTGGTTTAGTGGCATATATCTATTGGGTGAAGTCTATGTCATTCCTATTAAATGGAAATTTATGATCTGGAGATCATATACCCTTAATGGACTATAAATAAAATCCAAAATAACGGGTAAATAACCTATGTACAGCTTTCCAGTAAGACATTTATCGGCCACTACACAAGTAAATCGTCTTGCAACACAGTGATTCTTAGACTTCTAACCCAAGGCCGTAGTGTGAAATTCAGTCACATGGTAGCGCCATGGGTAAATGGATTGGTCTGTTAGATGGGCCTAATCCACTTTAATATTACCCATCACTGTCCAATCAGGTAGTCTTTTATGGCTGAGTCAACTGGTGGATCCGTGAAAGATTAGCACCCAGTTGTGGACTGGAACTGAGGACCTACTAGTTTCTGGTTCATCATCTTAACCACTAAGCTACCATAATCTGATAATTCACGTGTAATGTCAAAGTCCCAACAAATGGGACTATGACATCTGATAACCTATAATGGTAAAGTATTGTAGATTAAATAAAGGACAGTTTATTAAATATAAATCTATAAATATCTTACTGAGGATCGCTGAGCTGTTCTTGGAGCGAAGTCCTTGTTTGGTCTATCATACTGTGATGTGTACTTATCTCTGAAATGAAACAAATATTCACATCGTAAACTCTCCTTACCAATAGCAGTCATGAACCAGACTGAATCATACCATTACTGACTTACATCAAATGGACCAAGGTCTCATTTACTAGAATTTGTGTGATGCTCAAAATGACCTGATTTGATCTAGCCATACAATGAATATGTTGAATATGTATAAACATATTTTCAAGAATTGTTTTCTTCACACATCAAATTTGCTAAAAAATATATTTTGGGATTTCTGTTTCATAGTGTTTATAATTTGATCATAGTATCATTGAGTTTATGCTTTCAAGGGTCTTCAATACATATTAGTCTTTTTCCAAGTATTTTATTGTAAATTCAGTGACATGATAAAATGTCAGACTTTATACCCACAGCTTTTTATCACATGATTTTTTAAGATGACATCACACGTAAGAGATTTCCTATGAATTATTAATTTGCATAAAAACACAAACAAGGGCTCTCCAAATGGAAATGAATAATAAGATGTAGACGTAAACAGGTACTGACTGAGTAAAGGGGAACTCATTTATCTCAGTGGTTTGGTAATGAATTTGATGTAGAAAAGGATAGACTATTATAAATATAATACTATAAATTACATAAAGATAATTTGACAAAGATCCAATATATATATATATATATATATATATATATATAGAAAGAGAGAGCATTGTTTCGGAAGGTATTTGGAAATGAGAAAATATTATTACAGTACAGGCACTGGCAGTATTATTATGCGAAGCAAAGTTATTTACCTTAAGCTGTAGTCTATATTGTTATCTATCATTCCTCTTTGTCTCATGCGTTCTACCTGGATCTCATACGTTGATGGCTGTCTTCCAGTATATCTACCAGTTGACTGATCCAGGAGATCCTGATGTTGCCTTTCCCTTGCCATATTCTGTAAACATTAGTGTCCACAATAACAACCAATTAGTAAATAAAAACACACCATTTACTAATAACAAGTAACTAATAAGAGTATATTAGCAGAACAATATTATTATAGCACATGTTACATTACTGCATAATGGACAAACCTCACGTTTCAGCTGATAGTAAGATTTACGAAGGTAGACCACTTCTTTCCTTCTTGCTTCATTGTGCTCAGCAGTACCACAGGCAGCCATGTTAGTCTATAAGAAATAAACAACAATGGATATAATTGGATTCCACCCATCTTTCATTCTGAAGATCCAAATAAAAACAAAACAATATAGCCTACATGCATGCATGTACTGAGGGTGGGCGCCTCCGTGGTCTAGCAGGTAGAGCGTTGGAGCACAGATCACTACTATCTGAGTTTGAATCTTCCGATGGGCATATCTGAAAGGTGTTTCATCTTTGATTTCACTTCATCACCTTTGGAGGTTGCTCAGCCCATTTAGTCTATCATGCGCACAAAATTAGCAGTAAAACATCAAACAACATCATTATGTACTGAGTGTCTAAGAAAATGACTTTGTTTACTTCATCTTTTATCAACCTATACATTCTGGGGTTGGACACGGACACACACACACACACACACACACACACACACACACACACACCTCAACTATAATTCAGAAAACATTTTATGATCAATCTGTGGGTTACATATCTACATGTGTCGTCTAGGATATTATGTTATGGTTGCTGCAACAAATGGTTGTCCAAGCTGCAGCAATAATTTAAGAAGGACCATCATCTGATCTATCATATGCTAGCTTAATTGAGGTTTGAAGATGAAGATGAAGAAACGCTTGCCCGATAAATGAAAACATCTGCTGGCAAGAAAGAAAAATTAGTATTCTGGAATACATAATAAAATACCAGTCAATGCAATTCGCATAGGAAAACGGACACCAACTCCCAAAACACATGATACATTGCCTGGAAACCTGCTACATCCACAGCATCCTAAAACCTTCATACATCACAATTGCCAAAAACAAGAATTTCTCATAGTTGTATCGCTGCTGCTAGTGAGAGCACTTTATTAAATATACATTAGTATTATTATGACATTTATTGACTAAAACATTTGTCAAACCTGAACTTTAACTAAATGAATGCCTTCTAATCACATGCTAGTTTCAGTCACTGTTGTTACACATCATCTTGACAACCAGGGCTGTTTCAAAACAGGTATGGTTTTAAGATTGCCTGCCCATTTTGCAACCATGTGGCAACAAAACGTCGCACTGTTATTTCTAAATAGTCTGTCTTATTGGCCAGTTATCTAGCCAAATCAAATGATATATTGTTGTGAAAATTAAACTGATTATATAGATTTATAAATTATATAGATCTGTATATATAGATATACGAACAAATAAATTCTGAAGGCAGTAAATATTTGTAATTCCTGAAACAGTCCCATTTAGAAGTGGGAAGCGGCCCGATTCAACAACTTATATGGTTTTCAGAAATAAAACACATGTGAAAATAATAAATTCATATTTTACAAAATGGTGCACTATTAAATTTATCATGATATGATCATCCCGATACCATGCTGAATGAAGATGTTGCGAAACGGGCCGCCCATCTTACAACTACAAAGCTTTCGGTACGGCTGCGAAAAGGGAAGGTCCCGTTTTAAAACGGGCAGTGTTGCGAAACGGATCGGTACACAACTACTAACAAATCCCCCCCGCGCGCGCGCACACACACACACACACATAGCCACACAACGATCAGAGATAATAATTTACTACCCTCATACTCATAGATCTCTATACACTAGGCTGCATAATATGTTTATATACTAATATATTATAAGCTTTAAATTTATTAATTAGGTTGATAAAACTATTATCTGATGTCTAGTGATGATATAATTTCATGTTCAGTATATTCAATATTATAAATTCAATTAATTTATTTAAACATTCACAATTAGAGATAATACATGATATTAATTGTTATGATATTATCCTAGATCTATTTCAATATTAAAAACTAGACTCTAAACAATCATATACTAATTAGTAAAGTTATCAACCTTTTCATACCGGATTTTTTTTAGCACTGAAATAACGTATTTGGCATTTTAAAATGAGCTATTAAGCTATTTAAAGGTAATTTACCGTAGAAAATGTAGACACGAAACTCGAACACTGCGCAACGAAGCGATACCAACAGGACTGTTGCTATAACAACGACATTCTATTTACCATACTAAAGTGTCGCACCTTTGCTTTGTATACTTCAGAGACTTTGCATAACGCATGACCGTCTGTATGGCTTACTAATGGATAATCGTTAGCTCGTTTGTTACGTATGCTAAGGAAATGATCCATTATTTACAGTCTACATACACTAAACGCTGCCTGATATGTTGACTATTAATGTAATATTCAATACCGGGAGACAAAGGCATGCACCGATTCAACCCAGAATTCAGTATTCACTTTATGATGCGGCGATACGTTGGATCAGTTAAACTCGTGTGTCAACATTCAATTGATATCACTCATCAGTGGTGGTATGGTATTCAAATTTATTTCATTTAGTCGTTGTCTAGTGATGCTGTCTCGGGGGAACAGTTCGTTTTGTGTGGCTGGTAAATACGTCATCATCTCGCACAGCATCGGAAAATCCAGGATTTCAAACCTCAGCCAAGGAAAATATCCTATAAACAAAACACCCATATAATACATCCGCACCATCAATGAAGAAGCAAAACTTTTGTGACCTGTCTGGGAGAGCATTGCTGATTTCAGAATTAAACTCATACTTATGGTAATTTTCTTTCAATTCACAGTTAGCATTGTGAATTACTAATCACGTTAACTGGTGGTGCCGTCTCACTGAATTAAAAAGAACTTATAGACATTTAGACCTCTGAGGACGTACGAAACACTGGTCGTAACCATATACCTTCAATTAATGTGTAATGACTCCCTCTTTTCATACTGTTCCCCTGTCAGTGGTAGTAAAGGAGATGGTACTGTCTATTGAGGAAAAGGGATCAGACTGGATATAAATATTCACACTTTGGTGTCTTCTCCCTGTTTTATTATTACAAATGATGAAACAAAACAAATCCATCCACGCATGTATGATTCATTGTATAGTAACTATACAATACAGTAAATGTAATTACAGGAGGTTTTATTCAACATCAGTGCATTGATGATAATAATAATAATACAAACTACGAAGTTAACCCATGTTAAACACTTTTGTGTAATTCTGTTAATTAATCACTAGTTAATATTAACTGTTAAACGCATGGAAATAACTCCAAAATCATTATTGTGGTGTTCACATCGATGAGTTCTCTCGACTTTATTCTCGTAGCACTTTTAAGTAAAGCATGCACACTCAAAGAGTACCCATTAATCGTTTTGTAGATCTATATTTTGTAATGATTTTGGAGAACCCTTTATTTTATTGGAGAAAAATTAGTTATTGTTCGAACTATCCCGTCAATCTTTAATCAGTTTTGGTCTCGAAAAGATGTTGCACCAGTCAATAAATAGTATCCTAATCCGATTGGTGCCGCCAGTTGTAACAGATGAAGAGTTCTAACAAGCTATTGATTTTTCTAGAACATAGTCCTAGTAAAATAAATATTTTCTTAATAGTGCTAATTCTGCCATTAGAGTGTGTTAAAGTAACTATCATATCGTTTGGCCTTTGCTTACATTCGATCGCAAAGCAAGTAAAAATAAGAGCCGGAACAAAACTAATTTATATTCGCTAGATGGCGGAATCATCGCTACGACGCTGTCACTTTTTAAACCGCCCTCGGCGTATGGCTGGCTGTTTAGTGATCGATAATTTTAGTGGCGGCGCCCCTTCTGGTAAAGTAAACAATAACTGTCACATCTGCTACTGGCTTCTAGTGTTGTCTGCCTGTCTCCAGTGTGCGCCGTCACATCAGCAATTCAGATCTTGGTGTATTAAAACCGCAATAACCGCAAGGTTCAATAGATATACACATCATTGTATGATTGTATCGTTCCAGAGCGCATCTGTTGCTCGTGGATGTCACACACCCGTCTCATGGATACTCCAGCATGTAGCCATTTGAAAAAGGTAGGTAGGTACTCGTTTGTTGTTATTACCATTCCGACCAGGTAATCTTTACGGTTTTATATACTGCATTTTCGTTACACCATAAATACCACTCCCTGGAAATCTTGAAGTTGATAAATTCACAGTTAAGGTTTTACTATCACTAACCTACTATATTCTATAATCGAGTATCATTGAATAATTGATATTGATTGATTTTGTTTCATGATCTAGATTCTATGATCATGAAACAGGGATAGCACATGAAAGTGCAATCACTTATTTCCAGTCAGTGTGGCACCATTTATTGAGTAATCATGTATTTACGTTGATGCCGTTTCTGTGAGTCGTGTGATATATTATTATAGATCTATATTGGTTTAGTTACGTAAGTCATTGTATATCATTCAACTATGTAGCCTGACTGATCCAAAAATTAAAACATAACCTACTTATAGTTAATTGTCTAATCCAATCATTGTGTAGACAAGTGACACAATTTAGCTGGTTCGTGAGACTGACACATCTGGCGTAAATATTTGGGACATGACTAAATTAGACCATGTTAATTGTTAAATATGCACCTTCTTGTATTATTGAGAATTACGACACATGGTCACGTGCTAGAAGCAAAATATTTTTTACTTACAATCAGTGATTTTATACACACACACACACACACACACATACATACATACATACATACAGACACACACAAATATATACTGCATGCCTGTGAATGTTCTCACATTACAATCTTAGCACTGAAAATACACTATCTTACTGTATATAATTATTGTATTCCGTCTCATCCATAAAGATGGTTAACTAGATAGTGTCGGAAATCAAGCCATAGTCTAGGCACACCTCATTTGTTTACTATGCAAATTGAACAATATTTCCTAGTAATCATCTGAAAACTATGTGCCTTGAACACAGCTGTTGCCATGGGCGTGCATGCTGAATGTAGCCTTACCTTGATGACTGCTGTCAGTCTGGTATAGAGCATTGTTTCCATTATTCACAAAATGTGGAACAGACAGATTTAATTGATTTTGTTATGGTCCAGGTGGTCATTTAAATGAATGCTGGGCAAATATTGCAAAAACACTAAGTGTAAAGTTATTGGCAATTCCATTTGTGTGAATATAAATTATTTGGAAATCGATTTCCCAATTTGTTTAGCAGTGAGTAACGTATAATATGGCATTTGTCTGTTATTTTAAGCTAGTTAAATCTAGATGATTATTTTGTTGTAGCTGTAGCTGCATTTCTCTAATATATATATGAACAACAATTTTGTTAAACTTACACACTCTTAGTATAATGGATAGCTTTATTTATAATTTATAGAAGATCAAAAATATACCTATTAAAACTGACTTAGCCAGAGTGATAACCGAATTCTGTTTATTTGTCAATTTACCAGATAGCCATCTTGTTTATTTCATTCGCTTAAAGGTACATTTCACTGACCAACACTACATAATTAGATAGTGCACTCTATCATCTAAAACAGTTTGTTTTGATTTATTTCTGATGATGGTAACATATTTATTGATAAGTAAACATAACCTCCAAGTAATAAAAATGTGGGTTATAATAATTTAATCTATTAAAATGTGGGATGCTTTACCAAAAGGTGTTAGTGCATGAAGCATGTCTTAATTGAAAAACCACTTTATATAGACCTGTATAGAAACAAAGTTTATACTTAAATGTTTTTAAATACCAGTATGTATTTGTGTTTATTTGTTAATGCTATCATATTTTATTGCATAACACTTGGAGTATATTATACTTGATTGGGAACTTTATTAATATACACTTATTTGGTTATTGTTATCATTAAAGATAGACATTACACTGAAGTAGTATAGCTGTTTAACATAACCTTGCTGCTCTTTGTCCATCTGAGTCAAGAAATTTTTTTATTACATGAAGTAATGTTATAATTTATTATGATAATAGATAATTTGTTTAGCGACAGTTTCCATTTTCTGGGTATTGAAGTGTTTTTCCTCAACTGATTAATATTTAGTAAATCAGCAGTAATGATTGTTATAGTGTGCCTCCAATTTTAGAAAGAGTACATTTCTAATCACATTTGTTTTATCTGCATATGTGATCAACACCATAATCATTCCTGGTGAATCAATAATATATTCATTTCATGACTGAGCAAGCATATAAATGATCAGTTCAGAAATGAAGGGATTTGAAACGGAATCCTGACACATGTCTCATCTGCTACCTTACCAAATGAACATCATCTCTGTAGCTGTGCACAAGCAACGGAAAAACAAAACCCATTCTGGGATGCATTATGATGCGTCTATTAAGATTGCATGTAATTGTTGTAATGGGAATAAATTTTATATTCACTTGATTGCCCGGATAAAATTTCAGACATGTAATTTGTCATTAGTACTGTTATATGCAAGTCATTCTTCTCAAAGGCAAAACTAGAAAAATATTGTTAAATGTCCTGTTAATCATGACAAAGGTTTTTCTTTAATAACAACAGTAAAAAAATTCTCTTGCAAAACATACACTAACAATTACCAGTACTAGTAGTACTACTGTTACAGAAAATTAAATCTCAGTTATTGTGCAGTTAACCAATTAACGATACTGGTTGTGTGAACTACTGTTTTTTTTTTGGACTGTAATGATTTATTGTGTGCAAAAATACTTTCACCAACACCATTACCAATGTCCAGTGTAACATGTTGATGTACAAAGATCACAGGTTAGAATATTTAGCCATAAATGCATGTCACTCTGGTACTGTTTTATGCCTCTACAAATTGTTGCTGTCACAGTTATTCTGTTGTTTTCTGATGTTGGTGTGCTTCAGGGTGTTGTGGTAATTGCGGATGCTGTCATAATAAATTACTTTGCCCTGTAGCAATTAACCAGTTTTGTGTCAGGGATGACCAGAAGTAGGTGACTTTTGACCAGTGGTCTGATTGGAATTCCACATATGCATTTGGACGCACATGAACACTCATACAGAGAGAGAGTGTGTGTGAGTGAGTGACAGATAGACAGACAATGATTAGGCCAGGATAATTAAGATAATGTGTGAGCTATTTTCAATTAGCTATTTATCAGGTAGTGTCTTGATGTCTCAGTATTGAAAAATAATTTGTGGACAGTGCCAGTGTATCACTATCACTGTATCAGCAACAATAAAAAGGATGGTAATGGTTGGTGGAGCATAAAACAGAGGGTATTTATGAAGAACCTAGTCAACCAGTATGTTTACTGTGTCTCATAAACCACTAGCTAGCTAGAGGTTGAGTAGGTATTTCAAAGAAAGAGATCTCTTGAATGGAACTATCCCCTGTGTGTTTTAGCAGTGTGGAATAATGCATTATGAGTGTGGAATAAGGCACTGGCACAGAGAATCTCGAATTGTGAATTCAAACTCTGGACTCAATTCAAATCCATTATCTAGCTACTGATTTATCACACCATGGTTGATATAGCTCTAAACTAGTACTTGGTGTTAGAGGATGATGGGTTATTCTGAATTAAATACTTAGAATTGGCAGCTGACTGGACAGAGTACTGATAAAGTTCAGGAATTGACAGTTGGAGGATGGTTTGGGATGGACCATACCAGGGTCAAAGTACAGTGGAGTATAGACTCTAACCTGAATGAAAGTCTGTAACAAATCACAGGGTCTATATGAGGCATTGAAAAGCTAAAATTTGATTGGACCAAATTATAGACTTTGAAACCCTTGAATTTTAAAAAGTATGTAGCCTTGAAAATATTTTTTTATTCAATTTTCGTGATGAATAACAGCCATTGGGAGTCGGGCATAAGTCTTAATACCTGCATATCATTGTTGGCATTGGGAAAGTCAATGCACAGAATATAACAGGCTTGAATTTTTTTTTTAATAGCTTTGAATTTCGTATGTGTAGTCGGACCCTGAAATCAGTAAAACACATTAGAACAGGCTTTAATCATGGACGTAGTTCTATACAAATATGAGTGAGTCTGTGTGTGTGTTTTTTAACCCACCAGCGGGTCTCATCAAGTACACGTGGCCAACTCAATAAAGAAACATCCCACAAGCAGTCAAGTGGCTTGATATCTAAAATAGGAAAATAAATTCATCAGGAAATACTTTTCTAGACACATGTAACAAATCCTTACTATAATGTTTCCTTGTGGCACTCACCATTAACATACATTTCCCAGGACAATGTTGTTTTTTCTCTACTTTATCACCTACTATAGAAGAATACATCACATAGTTTCTTGAGCATGAAATATTTTCCTCATGTTTTTTCTTGGTTTCATTTCCAGCAGTTGGCCCTCTTTCATTCTGTTTATGAGTGAGCATTTGTCCAGATAATCTAGAAAGTTGAAAGAAATAATGATTTCAAAATGATTTGATATCCAAATTCAGTACTGCAACTCTAATGACATCATACTTGAGTTTTGGCTGTGTTGTTGTTATTTTTGCAATTTGTTCTCCATATTTAAATATGGTACAGTTGGTAGCACGCTGCACCATACACAACCAAAGTACCAGTTCATTGGATTGAATCCCAGTGTTTCCTGTATGGTTGAAATGTCACAGCTATCAATCACTAAATGCCTTTGGTCTGGTCATCTAGTTTCAAGAGAGAGTTACCATTGTCCACTGCAGGAGCAGGTTCTCAATTACAATTATAATTATTTAAAACTTTGGAATTACATATACAAGTTTGAAATATGACCAGTTAAGTACAGTTACATCCATTATGGACACAATAACACTATTTATTTGCAATTTTGAATCTTATATAGAAATTACATGCAACTGAAACTTTCAATATTTTAATCTAATTGATTTCTTCACATTTTTAATATACACAGGCTTGTCAAGGACCTTTTCTCATATTGTGGCCCTTTCTTAGTTTAACATCTTCCATTCCAAATTAAAGTCTTTCTGTTGATATTGATGACCTTGGATGTTCAGAAATTGTTCAGCAATGTGTACATGAACTGGATACATGTATATTGTTTGGTTTATTTTTCCAATCTGGAGTGGGTCACTGTAACTCATCCGGGATTCATTCTTCACTCACCCTGTGTACAATCTTTGAATCAGACACTATGTATCCACACCAAAGATGGCGGGCACACACAAGCGAATAATGTATAGAAGTTGGAAAATCAGGAAACATTGTATTATATCATCAAAAATAGGTATCTTGTCAGACTATCCTAGAGAACAATTAGCTGATATACCTATTATTGGTTAACAGAGGGAGATCGTGTGTGTGTGTCTCTCTCTCTGTGTCTCTCTCTCTCTGTGTGGGTGGGTGTTTGTGTATTTCCCCCATCTTATTTATCCTGAGTTGTATAATCCCAATACAACTGAATTTAATTATCCAATTGCCAGAAAGAATCACTAGCATAATTTCAAAGTTTCAGTGTATTAATTATGATTTATATCTCATCTGATTGTAATCTATGATACTCTGTAATGATATTACACTATCATGGAGAATAACATTGCACAGATCATTAAATAGTTGGATGCATCCAAATGATACAATTAATCATATAATTGCAATTACAGTAACATATTACAATTATATGTCGAATTAGCATTGCGATTTCAATTAGAATTATTTACAAGGAGTATAATTGATTTTGCTCAATTACAATTATTGGGAGCCTCCGTGGTCTGGTTGGTAGCGTGTTGGACCACAGGTCACTACCACCTGAGTTCGAATCTCGACGTGGGCATATCTGAAGGGTGTTTTATCTTTGACTTCGCTTTATTACCTTTCAAGGTCGCTCCGCCCATTTAGTCTATCATGTGCAAAAACGGGGCAGTAAAACATCAATCATCATCATCATTAAATACAGTGATTTATTATGCCATGCCTGTTCCATCCATATATACGGTCAAACCGCCACCCAGACTAAACCAAGTACTCACCAACCCCTTACAGAATTAGGTGACGTCATAAACATGGTTTAGGCACCAGAAATTTGCATTTATTCATCTCATTGCGACAGATTCTCATTCATGGCAACTCAAGCTTGTCTGAACCACCAAACACTTGAAAGTTCAGTTGGGTGTTACTAGATCACATCCGATATGCTGCATTAATCCAGCCAGCCTGTAACTGCCCATCAAGTCACAGCCCATGAAACGAAATTAACTGTATCGTATATTTATATGTACACATTTTTTAGGCATGTGACCTGTATCTATTAACACGTATAGACCTGAGCAGATTGGGACATGGAGTAGAGAGAAGGTGCCATGGCTCCTGCCACTGTGTTGGTATCATTCTTGACAGTATTGGTGAGTCCTGACAGTGTTCGTGTCAGTCCTCTATTTGATGGCTCTGAGCCATCACATCATTTGTTTTCTCAATGTAGTCTTTAAAGCGCCATAATTGTCTGTATAATATTGATGGCATATGTCATAACAGACCAGAGCGAGATGATATTCATTTTGTAATGATGATAGTGGTGATGGTTGAAGCATTCACTGGGATGTCATTTTTGGTAATGATTTTGACCGTCATTGCCATTACAATAAGATCGCTTGTTGGCTGCTCAATCCGGAGATCTTTGAGCTTGTCTTCAATATGAAGGTGGCAATAGTACGGCAGTTTTGTGAATCGGAAAGATGGGGATCTCTTCTGGTGATCTAATAAGATAGGTGATAGAACAAGGTAGATGTGTTTAGCCAACAATTTGTAACCCATCAACATAACATTACCGTTAGGATGAACTTTGTTAGGCACTGTCAGTCTTATTGGATCTATACGCCGGTAACGTTATCAACTTAGCCAATGGAGAGTTTATTACTGGTAAGATGATGCCATCTTTTGGCTACCTGATCCAGAATGCTTGTTTTATGGCTGTATCAGCTCAACTATTGTGAACAGCTAGATTGTCTAGGATTCGAGAGCTTCAAACTGACGATCTCTCATGATATGGCACATTACACTACCCATTCAGCTGTCATGTGACTTGTGTAGTCATCGAGACTTTTTTTATTCTATATTGACTCGTATAGATTTTGTTTTGAGGTACTCGATTCACTAGCAGCCATTGATGACTCATGTTGTTATGGGATTGTCTGAAATAAGTGGCTTCAGAGCTTCCAGTTTTTGTTATTGCTTTCCAATCATCACTACTCGTGTTCTGCTATAACGTGTGGGGGGTTAGTTTTGAGCCATCCCCCCAAAAGTCAAGATTATTAGCATCCACACACTTACAAGGGTTGGTTATAAACCAGGACTAGACATGTTAGCTTGGCTGAATACATTAGTAGGTATATTTGATATCCACTGTGTGTGTGTGTGTGTGTGAACATTCTGTGTGGAATTCACTGGTGAATTATCCAGATGATCTAACAATAATTTAGAAACAATTTTATAAACTATTACCCTTTCACATCATTTCCTTCTGCAGTAGTTTGCACAATGTATATGTTGTATACATGTATGTATTGTATTGTATATATCTTGTATATTACTTCTGCCAATGTTTTGTTTATGTCAAGTAGTACAACGATTCATCAATCTAATGAAATTATGTATTTCCTCCGATTCAGTATTTTATTAATTACCTATGATTAGTTCAGATTTAGCGGTGCTCCATTTTGGTGTTGCATCTGTCTGTCTGGGGATCATTTTGACTTTATCTTTATCTGCTATGGCAATCCCTCTCTCCAAATATATATTTTTGCCGTGTTTAGTTTATTTATGACTGAACATTCCTTTTTAGAATTAAGCAAAGTTTCCATACACTGATCAACTGTTGATAAATAATGTGGCTGAGCATAATAATAATTAATCTCACCCACCAGAAAGAAGTTGTTTGCCATATTGTTAATGATATCGCTGATAATATTAATAATATTACAAAAGAAGGCAATCTGTAATATTGCCAAAGCTCGTTATTTAGATTATACCCATCCATTGTTTGTTCAATAAAAGTGTTTGAAATTTATAGATATTGTAAAGTATTTTAAGCATCCTCCTTTTCAGCATTCTATATGTGTTTGCTTTCATTAAAGCGATCAATTATGAATGTTGAAATAAACAATTTGAGTGGACTGATTTTCAATTTTTATTTTAACCACCCAGCAATAATTGAGTTGGATTGAACATTGATTGATCCTAAGATTTAAATACTAGTAGTAACTTGTTTCTCCATACATTGCTCACCTAAACTGAATTTGTTATTTTGTAACCAAGCTTTTGATTACTGTTGGCCATCATTTTCGATGATTGATATTAAATTAATAATGGTTTTAATAATTGTCCATTGCCTCAGATAACCTTTATAGATATTGCACTTTAGTCTGTATTTGAAGATTTATGTTTTGAAGAAACATAATATTAATAATAATAATAATGTATATTTAATAAAACGCCCTTATATGTCCAACAATTAGCATAAATATCATATCATATGTACAGTGTATTTTAATGGACATTGATTTGCCATCTTTGACATAGTACACCTTTGTAACCACAGATGTGAAGATGGGTACATCTTCATTAGGAGATATTTTCATTTCCTAATAAGAAACATTTGTTTACCTCTTATCAAAAAACTCCAAGCACCCCTAATATATATATATATATATATATATATATATATATATATATATATATATAAAACAACTATCAAAGCTCGGTTTAAAGGGAAAGAAATATTAATTTAGTGAACAGAGTTGAGCACTATATACAGACATGACCCAGGCAACGTAATGACTCAACTGTTGAATCAGCTAGATCTTATAATTGTATCCAAACACTTGGTTACTAAATTAAACCATAAATGATATTTTAGTTGGGTACAGTATTATACCTACTTTTGCCATCGCCACATGACTTGATGGAATTTCATTTTTAAATTTATGGTAGGTACATCGATATTACACGACATATATAGCTAATACAATTATTTATTCAACATCGTAGAAGTTATATTAACTGGTATATAATGTTTGAAAGGAGAATGTCACTGTCAGCAGTACAAACAGGAGGAGATATAATCCATTTATTCACCATTTCTTTCCATTTGTAATAACAATTGACAGACACGCGCGCACACACTCTCCCATATACACACACGTACACTCTCGCACACACAGCGACTATATATACTCGTTCCCCATACACCAATATTGACTCTATCCATTCAGATGAGAGTTAGGCGTGGAGTATTTAGATTTTTCAGGTTCATCGAGTGAGTGCCTTGATATCTGGATATTGGTGAAGCAACATTTATGTCAGCAGCTGGTGTGTGTGTGTGCGTGCGGGTGTTTAGGAGTCAATGAAATGCCCTGGCATAGAAAACCACAATTCATGAACACTATATGTAGTATTTCAACAGTCCATAAATTTGAATGTGTATGAATGCGCGCATAATAGTTGCTCATTGCCATATATATATATATATATATATATATAGGGCGCCTCTGTGGTCTAGCAGTAGCGTGCTGGACCACAGATCACTAGCACCCATGTTCGAATCTTGGCGTGGGCATATCTGAAGGTTGTTTCGTCTTTTACTTCGTCTCATTACCTTTGGAAGTCGATCGGCCCATTTAGTCTACCTTGTGCACAAAGTGGCCGTAACTATATCATCACCAATCATCATTATATATATATATATATATATATATATATATATATATATATATATATATATATAACACACACACACGTTGACATAGATAGTTAATCTGTGTATCTTCCAAAATCATGACCTTTGCGGCATAAAATCGATCTTCTGCATTCATTGTTTCATGTTATTATTTAGGGATTGGACCATGATTTTTGCCCAACCCTCTCTGTCTATCCACCCATTATGTACACAACAAATGGCCGAATGCCTCTTTTATACCATCCTTAGCCACACAAAGTCTGTTTTCCTTAATGACCAATCTACTTGGAGAGAGGGTGTCTGCCGTGACACGGTTGTCTTCTAATTGCTGCCATCATCCAACTTGTTGTGGAGAATAGACAAGCACAATTCATGTTATTAGCACTAAATGTATGTCAGCCGTGTTCCATGAGGGGTGTGGTCTTTTGAGAATAATGGCAGATTATTATAGATCATTCACTAGCATCTGTCGCTCTGTGTGTGTGTGTGTGTGTGTGTGTGTGTGTGTGTGTGTGTGATGGTGTAAAGGTCAGTGCTAATGAGCATTTGCCACTAGCTGTCTCATTGTGGCCTTCTTTATGGGTGTGGTTTGTTGACTTATACTTTTGTCAAGGAGTGTTATATTATTTGTGGTTTTAAACGAACCTGGCATGTTCATCGCAGTTATCCAGAGTTTTATCTCTTTCTTTGATTTCTCCCCGTCATAGGATTTTTCCTGTGCTGAAGCTGTTTTCGGTTTCTCCAACTTGTGTTGGTGTATAATGGCTTTATTTGCAAATCTTGTTGCTTTAGCAAATGGTTCAAGCTTACCTGATTATTATCAGTCCTTATTGGAGTTGATAATACTTGACATAAAACACAGAGGGAAATCAGGATAGTAGCACACACACACACAATGATGATAATGGTGAAGATATTGATGATCACCATTTTCATCTTTCAGATACATGTATATGTTAAGTTGAATGATAACATTAATGATGTCAGCTTCTGTTGGTAATAAACACATGACGTCTGAGAGCTTTAAGATCCATTATGTTACTGTTATAACTACCTGAACCAACGCTAAAATGATGTGACATGCCCAATTATAATTATATTACTCCTAATAATATTATTATTATTCCACGATACAGACTTTTATCATTTACTACATGAGCTACAGAGTGTTTGACCATATTTTCCTTGTGAGATCAAGCTAAACAAAACCGGCTACTGACGTGAGCTGATGTAAGCCCTTTGACATTATATCTCTAGTTGATATTGTTATTGCTACGCGTGACGAACATTTCTAATACACGGTTCAGTCATCTGAGGATGACATGTTTGAGGTCTTATATTTATTTCTATCGGTTACTCATCTACGGCTCTACATGCACGCACCCCGCTATATATATATATATGTGTGTGTGTGATATTTTGGGTGTGATGCTATCAAATTAGTATAGTGATAAATGTGTTTTACATTGTGTATAACCTTACGTTTGTTGAAAATTTAATGCTTTTTATAAAATGTCCATTATAGATGTATTCCGCATCCTTTATATCATGAGTTTTATATCTGTCTTATCTGAGCATAGCTAAACGCAATTGACCACAATCTGTTGTTTACTAAGTCATGAAATGTCAATTGTTGAGGCTTAGAACAAGCACATTTATTGAAAGGCTTTGGCTAATGACAGTTGTCCATTGATGTGGTGTTATATGATAATGTTATAGTAGTGTCGTGCAGTTGAACGAGATGGTTGACGGTTGGCGAAAATAAAAGTTGCTTTGTCTGATTGTTGATTTTTTAATTAGAAAAATATATTGTATGCATTCCACTTCCAGGCATAATTGAGACTGTTTTTTCGACATCAGTCAGAGTTATTTGTTGGGGATATCATTCTTATGTATTGACATTGTATACGTGGGTGATGATGGCTTAAAGTGAACAGGGTGACAGGCTACCATTTGAACTAAACATTATGATATGTGGTGCTATAATAAGTGCTATGTTATTATTAATATTACCGGTAGCAGGGTTGGGTTTTTTTTGCTGTAAAAAAACTATTTTTTACATTACATTGTAAAATACTGTTAATAACCGTAAAAAAAACTGTAAAATATTGTAACAAACTGTAAATTTAAAAAAAAATCATTCAGTATAACTATTAGTCAATTCTACTAGTCTTAACACACAATTATGTGATAGTGTCTCTCACATACATTAATTTTTATTAACACACTACTCAATATTTGAGACGTGAATTTGTACACGAATAATAGGAATATAGCAAAATAATAACATTTATCTTTCTTTTGCACACAAAGTGAATATTGTCTATCTGAACAGTTAATAGTCTAATTCAACACTGCCTCTGATAATCCTATAGCAGAATACCAGCTTAAAAGTTTTACTGTTGCATAGAAGATTGTGAACTTTAGTGTGAATATTTCCAAAGTTGGAAAATATTCGCTCAATTGATGCTGATGAAACTGAATCCATTCAATATTTTGAACTGATGATTACACATTTTGCACTTTGCATATTTATTATTTCCAATGGCAACATGTAAAAAAATTTCCCTCCCACTGTTATATATTACTAAAGGCTGGATATCAAATAATAATCACCATATTTAAGAACATTTCTATAATTTAAGCCAACATGGAGGTGTGTATCAATGTGATAAAAGCATCATGATCATGAGAAAGTGTAACACTGTTTCAAATTAAATTCAGACTGGCTTTCTATACTGAGGCAAAATGAAGTCACATTTTAACAGTATGATATATCACCTGGGTTATGCAGTCACATGTTAACAACACTACAATACATGTATGTGTCAACATTGGATAGAGGGTTATTCTGAGACTAGTAGATTATCTGCCGTATATACAAGTAGTAATTACCCACATACCAGATATAGTTAAGTAGTCAGTGAGGGTTAACTAGACTGGATATTGGGTTATCATGTGTATTAGTCTGTTAACTCAATTACTGTATTACATATTGTATGTTGTAGTAGATGTTGTTATATTGTTATCATTTTACTAATTTTAGCTGCATTATATTTAAATTGACTTTTTTACAAGTCAGTGTAAAAAAACTGTAAAAACTGGCTTTCTACATGATGTTAATAACCGTTAATTAACGGTTAATAACGTCTGTATAAAAAGCCTGCCAACCCTGACCTGAGTAGTGTATCAGAGATCCTGAGATGAGATCCATTAAATTGGCTCGTTGATCTTGTACACGTTAAATTGAAGGTAGAACAAAAATTGAGTGCAGTTGAACCTCAGTTCTCTATAACTTAGTGTCAGAATTCACAGGATTTAAAAAATATTGTTAATTAAAAAAAAATTGTTAACTTATTCAATAAAAGTATTTTTTAATAAGGATGGATTACTGAAAATTGCTAATTTGAAGAAAAAATTGTAAACTTATTAAATTCAATGAATGTATTTTTTAATAAACATGGATTATTATATTTGTAATTTGTTACAGTTCTTCAATAAACCAATTGATGGACCAGGTTATTGTTAGGTTTTAATTTTGTCATGCTGTGACTTTGGTTGTCAAAGAAATTATTGATTTATAGACAATAATAATTATAATTGATTTTGAAGTCGGAGTCGAGGATTAATAGTAAATAAAGCCAAACCCTTTACTAATGACCAATGGACTGAGGTCACTTAGACAAGACAGTTAGTGGCATACACAGCACCTTCAGCCCTGGGTTTGAATCCCAGTTACACTTCAATCCCAAATGTGATTAGAGCTGAGGTTTTGAAGCAAAACAAAAAAAACACTCAGCACTTCTGGCATGTTTGGTTGGATACAGTTGATTATTTTGGCTGCTGTTCAAAAAATTTAAATGCCAATAAGAAATCATATGTTTTACAAGAATTTGATATTAATGTCTGGTTCGCATGAGGACGCATATGGTCTACCTTGTGAAATCCCTTTTTTTGTGGTGGGGATACCAAACTATTTCAATTATGACATCAATGTTTGTGTTGATGCCCTTTGCATACTCAAAACAATAGCTTAATCTGGAGGCTCCCGATTATTTTTGTCAAAATGCTTTTATTAGCGTGATGTGCAGGTCTGACTTTTGTGTACAACCCCCCCCCCCCCATCACATTTGCTGTGGAAGAGAGGACACAGACCAATTTTCTGGTAATCAAAGTACATATGGGTGCAGGTTTTGGGGCTCTGGAAATACTGACTTTTCTCCAGGCCAAATACCCTCCCAAGGATGACCCTGGCAATATTTATAGTTGGCACAATTTTTTTCTTCAGATTTTGATTGGAATGAGACGGTTGTGTTAGACAAGTAGATTAATTTCTCTTACATGTGTCGCCTGCCTAATGACATATTTCTAGCATTTTAACATCCTCCGCCATGGCTTTATTATTTGTTTTCAATTTCTCCTCTTCATCGGTAACAGATGAAGCTGGATACAGTGACACATTGGATGCCATCTGTCACTGATCGATGCGTTGATCCGAACTTTGATTTCGTCTTGGTGTCTGTTTCTATAAGAATGTCTTATAAGATTTTGGAATAATACCATTGCGATGGAGCCTTTAAGGTACTGATGTCTGATCAAATGGGGTCCAGAATACCACTGATATTTTTTTATGACTAATGCTTCCGCTTGATTACAGTTAATCACCGAAGACAGTACAAATATACAGCATTTAAATCTTAGAAAGCAAACCCTGATATTGTATACGGTTAGCTTTAGGATTATTCTTATTTACATTTGTATTTTATTACAATTATTTCTGGATAGCAGTTTTGTATAAAGTTTTGAATGATACGTTTTGATTAGATTATTTAGAGATGGCTATAACTGCTATTACTACTATTAGTATTGATACTACTGCTACTAGACTAACTACACATATTACTTCTAATACTCCCAACTACTAAAATATTTTTCTATTGGTCTATTAATTCTGTGATGATAATTTCGATATTTCATCAGTTGAAATCTCTGGCAATGATTAAACAAAACATTTGAGAGACCAGGTGTTCTATATAGGACAAACTGTTTATCCACTAGTTCCTCGTGACATTTTATGGTTACAAATCATTTTCTGAATTTTTTTCTAGGGCCATTTACCTCAGTTGTTTTGTGTGTTTAGTTAAATATTCAATATTTGTTTGGAACAGCCGATCGATCGCATGGATTTGAACGTTCCTAATGCTTGATGTTGGTACATTTGTGTGTTGTATTTGTCAACTAGGTATTGGTTTAAGGCTGAAATTGTTCAGTTTGTTTAAAAAAAGGTGGATAAATATCTACACCAGTCTATCTACATATTAATACTGCGCGCACACACGCGCGCGCGCGCACACACACACACACACTATTCAAATTAAGAAGAATAAAGTACTTTTGTCCTGTATAAATTCATTACCAAATGTGTGTGCGGTTAAAAAGTTGAGTTTGTTTGATGTTAAGTTGCATTTAAGACAGTACACTGTAATCTCTGAGGGACACGTTCTTGAGGTATGAAGAACTAAAGTCCAGCAATGATCAATAGGTGATATAAGAGGGGAGGGTGAATTATCTTGAGAGTAATATCATGTTATGACCACTTTATTAAAATTCGAATGCCATTTAGGGGGTTGGGCTTTGGAATCCAGTATTTAAATGGCTATAGCAGACACTGTATGCTCTTGGGGAATTGTGAGACATTACATATATTTCAGGATGCAAAGTTTGAATTCACAATTCAAGATTCTCTGGGTCGGTGCCTTATTCCACGATGAAACACACACACACACACACAGAGAGAGAGAGAGAGATAGAGAGAGAGACAGACACACACACACACTTACACACACATCTTGTTTAGTACCTAAAAATAGAGTCAATATGACTCAAGACGGAAGTCTTCTTGAATGTATTTACATGTCAGAAATGTACTTATGACATCCAAGGAGAACAACACCAGATTCTTAGCCACATTGGGTTACTAAAACAATATAATTATATGGCAAATGATATTTCATATAAAATCTTAATCAATGAACTTGGTATTTACCAGAAATGGAGTAATCATTGGTTACCTGTGAGCTATATTTGTCTCTACTTAAGTGTTCATCTACGATATTCTAGTTTGTCTAACACCTTATTGTCTGTTTGTTTATTACAGATTTCGTTTTCTTGAGGCAGAAATGAGTGCAGCATTTCTTCAGGCTACTACCATTTACCATTCTTTTAAGCAAGTGGAGGATTATTGAACGAGTCTTATGTAACATTGAGCACTGCTGCAGGAATGATTGGATTTTAGTTTTTTCAAATCCAGTTATCCTAAGTGACAGAAGAAAAATGGGTCAGGAGTGTGAGGATCAAATAATATTGCTGGTTTAAAGAGTTAGGTAGCGGTAATTCAATCCTTTAAGGGGTTTTCACTCAGTGAAACAAGAAACCATGTATGCTGATTACAGCAAGATTATCAAATTTGACACATTGCCTGATCCGACAGACACATGGGAACTGGTGGATAAGATAGGAGAAGGGACTTACGGAGAGGTTCATTCAGCAAAGAACAAGCATACAGGTGAGAGATGAACTGATATAATGACGCTGTTTAATTTAGTTTTATCTTGTTGAATGCTCTGTATCACTGTAAAATTAATAACCATACTTATAGGATCTCTTTTTATCTCTGTATAGAGTGTGTGTATGTGATTTTTATATATATATATATATATATATATATATATATATATATATATATATATATATGATGTCTCAGAGCATCAAGACCCAAACATATGTTATGTTGGTTGATGAGTGATTGTGTATGTGTGTGTCCTATTTTCTATTGTCTCTAATATTTGTGTTTAATTTGTTTGTTGTACACATACACACACACACATACACACGCACCTACACACACACGTAAGTTTCTGTGCCATTCTTCCTCTTTCTCTCTGTATCATAACCTATCATAGTCTGTTTTTAGGACTGCCTTTTAGAATCTAACAAGTAAACAAGGATTTTACCTATTTGAGTTTGTTTGTTTGATTGTCAATCTGTGGCTATAAACGCTTTCTGTAAGAATGTGGGCAAGTAGTGTCAAGTACGCAGTTATACGTAAATTCCGCCACTTAAGCTCAGTATGTGGTAGGAGTGGACATTTCTATGAAGGTTCTAAGTTCAAGTTGTGTTGCTATAAGTATTAGTAAAACTTTAGGCAGAAGGAAGTGAAGTAACGTGAGGGGAGTAGTAACATGATGCATGGATGTTCAGATACCTCCAACCAATACAGCATTGCACCAGGAACTTCGAACATATCATACCTGTGTTTGTGGGATGTTTCCCAGATGAGTCACCCATCTGCCATTATTGCCATATCATACATGGATTTGTGGGATGTTTCCCTGGTGAGTCACCCAGCTGCCATTATTGCCATATCATACCGGTACCTGTGTTTGTGGGATGTTTCTAAGCCATACGTCCTAGTTGTGATCAGCACTGAAGCTAAACAAACTACTCAACTGACTCACTCATTTAATGCTCTTGGTTGAGATGAGGAAGTTGAGAAATAGCAATGTCAACCAAAGACATAATAATGTTAGTTTAGTTGTACAATAAAGATGTTAATAGTTTAAGTTAGTTTTATGTATACAATCACAAAACATTCCGTGAATGAGTGAATAAGTGGTTAATAAAGGTCATTTCATGTCAATTACTATTAGTCACCTCTTTCACAATGGAGGAAGAAGAAGTCAACCAATTATAAACCCTGAACCCGGATCAGGTACAAAAAAAAACCCCAACCATTCATTCATGAATCAGTGCAGCGTGAGGTCGTATAATGATGATTAACATATCTGAAGGCGGCTAACTTGTTGATGGTTAGTGATCTCATATAATGACATCATCAAGTGAGAAGATTCATAATGTCTCTGTATATATTGTTATACGTCATTTGAATGTTGACGATATTACCGTTTTAAATATATGACAGGAAGTCAGCTGATTTCTTGATGATTCACCAGTGTGTGTGTGTGTGCGCGCGCGCGTATGTGTGTGTGTTCAATTTCAATTCAGTAACTTTATATATATATATATAGTTATTGAAGTGTGTTCATGCGTATATGTATGTATGCGTGTGTGTGTGTTCTCTTTGATAAAATGTTTGTCACATCCAATGAATATTAATTGTTTGACTAAATAAACATGTTAAAGGTTTCTATTCCTGTGTGTGTGTGTGTGTGTGTGTGTGTGTGTGTGTGTGTGTGTGTGTTAAACTGTCCTGTCATGAAAAAAAGATAGTGAATATTCTAAAACAAGCAAATAACTACACATACTGTTTGATATACCAGCCGACAACGACATATATTAAAATAGAAATGTCTCAAGTTAAACAGAAGTCTGTGTTCTTGATATAACAAATATTTGCACTACTCCTATTACAAATGATCCTTTGTTTTTTAGTTAGAATGCCTCATTGTTATCCACGTTCATCATGAAATCACCGAAGCATAACCTTTGCCGTCATCAGACATTTAATGACTGTTAGATTGACATATAACCCTGATCTATCTGAATAAAATTAGCATGACTAGAAATATAAGTTTATTCAGTTCCTATATAATGTTTGAGCTGTATGGTATGTTTGTCTTTATGTGATGGAATTCATTTTGCGTGGAGTCGTAACATGAACTTATTGTCATGATTCTGGTTGGTACATCAAAATCTTGGTGTTTAAAGCTCTGCCTGTGGGTTGTTCCATTCATCTTGTGAAAGGTATAATCAGCCTTATTACCTCCTTTCCCTAGCTGGTGAACCCTATACCACATATCCTGTGTGAGACCTGAGCACACAGGCCCTAAACAGAACTCTTAAACGTAATCATGCTGTTGGTGGTGCACTGGTTTGGATAAAAGTAAAACTTGGGTAAATAGCCATTCCTATACATTTAATCAAGAAAATTAAAATGCATTTAAGTTGTAACACGAGGGGAAAAATTTACTGTGGTATCACTAAAAAAAATGGTGTCGAGCTGTGAATTGTTGCAGTTAGTTGGAGCATAGGACTCGTAACTGGAGGGTCACGGGGTTCGAAGCTCCGGAGCTGCATTGGTAACAATTGTGACAACTGGTTTGCTCAGCCAGAAATGAGAACCCGACAAGAGGTGATAGCTATGTGTCTTGAGTAATGCTATGTGCCTATAGTGGCAGCACGCGTGGTATGCTCCCTCGACAGTTGAGGTGTGTGTCGGATTGAAGCAGATCGGAGTCAGAGTGAAAATAATACTGTAAAAGTATCCCAGAATAAGAGAGTTGAATATGGTGCTATACAAATCAAACATTATTATCATTATTTACACATTTCAGTCATTTGTGTGTGTGTGTGTGTGTGTGTGTGTGTGTGTGTGTGTTTGTGGAGAGAGAGAGAGAGAGAGAATTTTCTTTGTGTTAACAGATACTTTCTTGATAATTGTCTGAGTCTTTATCTGGTTGGATGAAAAATTCCTCCTCCTACTATAGTGCCACGGCCGGGATTGAAACCTCTGACCTCTCACACAGAGGTTACAGTGGTAATAGCTGTTTTAGATTTGTTTCTCATACTATATGGTTGACATCCCATCGTGTCACCAGTGCTGGTATAAAAGCAAATCTTTCACACTCTAATAAATAATTAGCTTCCATGTAAATGTTAATATTACTACTAGGCCATCTAAAATTAATAACATAAATATACGATTCACATTACAATTAACCGAAAGCAGAAAGCTTTTAGAAACACACGAAAATATTTTGTAGATACTCAACGAAATTGCAGCTGCAGATTAAGCCAAAAACATGGCATCATTTTAAAAGCACCTGCAGTGTTTGATATAACTAAATCATCATGGCACTTGACAGTATATTTCATGGAATATCTATAACATTGTCATTTCTGGCCAATTTCCATTATATTGTGGAAGAAAATGCATACTGCAGTATTTCTCGTGTAAGATCAGTTTATCTTTCCATCATGAATGGATGTGATATTAATCAGTTTCAAGAAAAAAAATTAATATGCAGATATGAAAAATAAATATACAGATGTGACTTGCAGTCCACACAATGTGGTAATAAGTTTACACAAAAGCATCAGGGATTAAGGTTGGCGTGTGTTTTATTTATTTGTCAGGTCATGTGGTGGCTATTAAGATCTTGGAAACCCTCCATGAGGTGGTCGAGGAGATTGAAGAAGAGTATCAGGTTCTCAGGGATCTGTCTAATCATCCAAACCTTCCGCTGTTCTACGGACTTTACCTGAAACAGGATCCACAGGCTGATGATCAGCTGTGGATTGCAATGGAGGTATGTAGATTGTATATTTGTCTGCATGCATGTGTGTGCGCGTAATTTATGTTTATGGCTTGGTTATTTGGTAGAAATCATTGACTGTAGAGATGGGATCATTACGTGATATTTATTATCATTTTCAGCAATGTTCATTATTTTTATAATATTTTTTAATTAACGCTTCATCACCTAATTATGACACTTTTATCATCCTTACATTGACTATTATTATGAACCAATGGTATGCAATAATTAAATCATGGCCAAATGTTTGTGCATCAAATCATTCAAGTTGCTTGTGTTCAAGTAAAGTGGACAATGAGTTTACATTGGTGGTATTTTTGCAGACCTGCTAACCTATCTGTTGACTATAGGTTCCCATAAATATCCATTCTTCACATTACAATAGAATAAGGTCTTATTTTCAAAGACTTAACAGATGAGAGTGAATCAAGTACATCCAGGGTTGTTTGTGTAAACATGCCTCTGCCAGTTTAATTGTTGAAAGTAGCAATTTATCTGGTTTTGTATAGATTTGCTGGGATGGCTGGATAGATTGTTAGCCTCTATAAAGATGAAGAGCACGTTAACTGCACTTTTTGGCCACATGTCAGCAATGGCCTCAGTTTTTGTGATCTTAGTACAAAACTTCCCTCTCCATTTTACCAAATGATATCAACAGTAATGTATCAAATAAAATGTCACCACCATTTTATAATTAATCGTAGCAAAAACAGCTTTTATTATTATACATTGTCACTGTCGTTATAATGTTGTTATCTTGATATTAAAAAAAACACGAAATGAAAGATATGGAAATTATGTGTCTTAGAAACATTTAATGACAAATCAAAGAATTAATGTTCATTGGAATTTGTAACAAACTTTTTACCTGCAATAGTTCATCAAACAGACCCAAGTGTCCGTTCTTTATTATACATTATATTTGCCATTTTATCATTCAGCTTTGTAGTGGAGGCTCAGTTACAGATCTTGTCAAAGCCCAACTAGCAAGAAATCACACTATGGACGAGTTACTTATAGCACATATTCTAAAAGAATGTATGAAGGTAATTTGGTTTAAATCATGCATCTTATTATAAAGACACGAATGCAAGTTTTTATGAAATTTGTAATTTTACACACTTTTGAGAAAATAAAAATATTCAGAAAACTTAAAAACAGACACATACTTAAATTGTGAATGTGTTTGTTATTCTTAATAATGTTTGTGAATCTTTTTTTAGAAGGTATGTTTGTGTGTGTGTGTGTGTGTGTACATGCACATGCTCACATGTGCATGTGTGTGTTTGTTTCTGTCTCTCTAATGTTGGTTGTCAAATATAATAGATATTATTTAATGAATTCCACTGAGTTTTATCAAAATATTGTATAATGTGAAGACATTTTGAAGGATTTATTTGTTTAACTTTATTAGTCAGTATTTTAGATATATTTTATCAGGCCCTCAAACATCTACATCAGAACCACATCATACACAGAGATGTCAAAGGTCACAACCTCCTGCTCACATCAGATGCTCAGATCAAGCTTATTGATTTTGGTGAGTGAGATATCATTTCATGTCGCTTCATGGGTTTACATCACTGAACTTTTGATGACTACAAGTGGTGATGCTTGAAGGTGTCCAATGTTGATTTGTAGTAGTATTGGTTTTTAGAAACCATTTAACAAATTTCATCTTTCTGTTCTTCAATTTGTTTCTTCAACTAAAGAACAAAATTTTGTTTCTAGCAAGTAACACTTACATATTCACAGATTTGTGATTGTCGTTGGTTTTCTAAATAAATATCTATAAATAAATGAAAGATTTATTTTATTTGAGCTTTACATTCAGACAGCTGCTCAATATACTCCCATATTGAAACATTATTAATTGATGTTAATTGAAGTAAGTTCTATATATATATATATATATATATATATATATATATATATATATATTCATACATGAATTATATTATATGAGTTTATCATCCTTCTGATCAAAGGATCTATCTCAGTTAACATTGTCGACCATCATATTTTGTACTTGTTTGATGCTCCACCTATTGCATTTTGTTATGCAGCTATGTCAAATTGACTACCATACATTCATCATGCAATATATTTCCATCAGAGATTTTTTCACCAACAAAAGCTCCATGAGGGCAGACATCTTTTGAACTCTTTGTAATGGCTATGTTCATTTCTGGTTAGTCTTGGGGGACATTCCCCACTGAAACCTTTGCATCACTGGTTTCATTCCCAAATATGGTATAAAACAAATGTATCCAAGCGTTCCTGTGTGAAGTACGGCTCCCATCTAGTATATATCTATCTACACACAGACACACACATATATATGTTTGTGGGATTTTTTTCCCTAGGCAAAGGCTCCTCAGCTATATGTCCCTGGTGCGACCAGTGCTGAAACTAAATAACTCACTCTCTCACTCATTCGTTCACTCAGTGACACATTGACTCATTTATATTATATTTATTTAGTCTAAATAAACAACTGACCGGCCTCAATGTAAACAATCAGATACAATAACCATTTATCTAATTTTGTTGTGTATTAGTCAGAATCAGAGTTAATTTGTAAATGTGCCTTAATGACTAAATAGTTTTGGTGTTGAATCACACGGAAATTTTTGCTTAAATTATTAATCAGATCTGTCCTATACACAAAAGGGTTTGGATTTGATTCAGTAGTAGATCCTCAGTCGTGGATCCCAGTTGTGACCAGTCTCTCACTAGCTGCATTTCTATTGTTGTCAGTGGGATGTTTCATCCACCAATAAAAGGTTTGGTCTGGCTCTCCTTATTTATCTAGGGAGTAGCCCTTAGACATATTGTCTAGGTGAACTCATACTTGGTGGGGGAAACAAAGCAGTAATTCACTCACCTTATAATTAATTAAATGTTTATTATAAATCTGATATTTGTGTTTTCTTGCTTTGCTGGAAATAAGCCAAAGTATAATCTTGATAAAATATTTATTCTTACAAATACTTCATCATTTAGGTGTATCTGGCCACTTAAAGGAGACCTTGGCCCGTAGGAATACATCTGTTGGTACACCATTCTGGATGGCTCCAGAGGTAGGTGTATAATAGAACTCTGGTAGATGGATGTCATTTAGTTTTAGCTGTAACTTGCTAAATTACACACACACCCCCCACAGAGAGAGAGAGAGAACTTGAGAGAGAGAGTGGTGTGTTTGTGTGTGTGTGGTGATGTGTGTGTGTGTGTGTGTTATCAGTTACTCCAGGATGTCATGTTTTTCCTGTCAGCATATCTTAATGTCATCCGGCCTTACTACTTTTGTTATAATACTGTCATCTGTTCTATGAATGACGTCTGACTAATGTTAGTCAGTATCACGACTAGTCATGACTAGTCTGTCTAATAATAACATTTGTCTTGGTGGTCATTTAGAAAATGATAGTGACTTGTGTGATGGGGATGAAGCTGTTTGACTGTAAAGGGAGCGGGAGAGGGAGCGTATTATATGTATCTCCATAGAATCTAGGTTTTCTACATGTCAACCAGCAGTCAGTGAAATAAACTGAAAAGCCTTCTGTCTCCTATCTATCTATCTATCTATCTACATATCTGTCAGTCCATCTATCCATATAAAAATGTATCTAATTTATTTATAATTATTTATTAATATGAATAATATTTCTGATTAAATTAATCATAATTATGTTAATTATAATAATAATCATTGTAATTATACAGTCATATTAATGCAAGCATGCATATTATTACATGATAGTATAGTCATTCCCTACTGGATGATGGTAATGTTAATAACTTTAGAGAATTAATCATGAATCTAAAATGAAGATTTACTATTGTCCAAATTAACATCAGCTTTAACAATTTCTACCATATAATTGGGCCTTAGAATTATTATTTACCTTTGTGTTGAGTATGTTACATATTTGTTTAATTTAGGTTTTAAATCACAAGTTTGTGCTACAAAACCAGTGGCATTTGTTCGTTTTATTGGTTGGTGTAACAACGATGCTAGAATTAAAAGAAATTTCTACATAACAAACTGTGTCAACAGAAATATAACAAAATTTGATTGATTAGTGATGGAGAAGAAGGGGTTTTGGCAAATCATTCATATTTAAGTTGTCCAGCATGTGATGGTGCACTTAAAATATTGACAACATTTTAGTGGAATGGAAATGTTAAAACAAAATAGAATTTTAGTCCTATTTTGAGATGACATGACTTATGAGGGTTTTTTTTTTACAAAAGGAAAATAAACAAATCATTTCACATGGATAACACATTTGTTAATTGTTGGTAAAGTAGTTGCATGATTTTAATTATTGCTTGAAATATATTTAACCAAGTTATACAAGCAGACATATGAATAATTAAGTTACTCAATCCATAGTTGTTCAGCATAGTTATTTGCTTAAAAGTTACTATAATCTCTTTTGACCGAATTATGTTTTTAGCCCGTTTAAACTAAATATTTACATGCCGTACTAGTTCTGTACCTTTTTATCACACCTTGCCATAGTGAACATTCAGACACTAACCAGGATGAGTAAGAATATTGCTGATAGTATAATGTTTTTTAATTGACAAACCGTGAGGTATAGCGCTGATTGACAATTTGATTCTGTTATGTCATTCATAACTCCTGATGATTTCTTGATTTTGCTCAATGCCGAGTATTGGATGTCAACATTTGCTTGATACATCTGCCTAAATGCAGAAGATGTTTGCTGGATAGTGTTCATTATCAGTTTGTTTAGATTAATATTAATGGCGATGACATAAAAAATCAAGAAGAGCTGTTCTCATTAAGTCTCACTTTTTAAAACTAATTTTGATGGTCCACAGGAAGACAAATTCCATTTGGTAACAAACCAATCAAGTGACATCAGTGTAAATCAACTTAAATTGACTTCATCTAGTAAGACATAATGTGTGTAATTTGAATGCGCCTCCATAATTCTTTACTCATCACACAGTTAAGTAACATAATCAAGTAAACTGCCTCTTTGGCCACATAGGTAGAGCGTGAGACTAGTTACCTATGGCTATGGTCATTCTGTGCTGGAGGTCGCAGGTTCATGCCTCGGCCATGGCATTATAGTGGGGGGGGGGTTGTCATCCAACCAGGCAACTGGCAAGGTTTTCTCCACCGAACATGATATTTATTCTAAATTCTAAATTTATTTAGAATTAGTCTCCGTGGGGAAGCTCTAAATTCCAGACCATTTCCGTCTCCCCCATTTGAGGTTGCTAGCCACATAAAAAAAACGGCCATTTCGGCCCATTATTATTATTATTATTATAATATTATTAATCAAATATTATATTCAGTTTGAAGAGAATATTTCAGGATGTGGAGTAAGGTAATCTTAACATAGTAATTATTAGTATGAGATCCATTCTATAGAAAATAGAGGCAATATGTTTGGCGAGAACTTTAATGAGGTGGCACTGTGTGAGGTGACAGTCTTAACTGTATGTTTACAATAATTCCATTGAATATTGCGTGTTACTTATATGTCTTGGGGAATCATCTCTGGGGACTGAATATGTATGAGGAACAGCATTGAGGTTCTAAGGATGGTCAGGGGTCTCAGAGATGTAATGTCTGCTGATTCTACGTATTTAAATGCAATATAATATTACTGACTGAGATTCAGTGCAACTATGCAAAGATCAACCCTCACGAAGGGGGATACAATATGGTGACCTTAACATTTGATTGATTTGATTTATTTATATCTTTTCTGTGCATTACTTGGTATGTCTTAATATGTAAGATGTTTAAATGCAGATTGTACATTGTAGTGGTTTTGGTGATTATTTATAGAGTTATTGTTTGCCTTTTTTCCAGTTTGGACTGTATAGTAAATGGCTAATGGATAATATTTGTATAAAAATTTTAATACCTAATTGTTTCAATATTAAAATCTTATTTCTTAGTTTTTGTTAAACATTTAGCACCAAGCTTCTCTGTCTCTCTCTCTCTCGCTCTCTCTCGCTCTGTGTGTGTGTGTGTGTTTTCTCCTAAGGTTCCTTCTCAGCATGAGTATCTTTCACAAATTCCACGTATGTCATTTATATTTAACCAGCTTTTAAGCTATGTAAATAATTCAAGTTTGTTGATAAAAATAACACTGTCAATATTAACACATCAAAAGTTGTTTTCAGCTAATTAACATACTAGATCATGGACCCTGGTTTATTAAAGGTGATAAACATGATTATGACATTGGGAGTAATTAATTTAATGACAAAACTAATAATTTCTAATATGATCCAAAAATAAACATGACTCATATACTAATAAAACTACTATCAACAATCCCAACCAAATCTCTGTCTGTCTCTACCGGTATATATATATATATCTCTCTCTCAGAGTACTAAGGATGATATAGAACAATGGTAAAATTGATTAATTTCAATCACCATGGCAACAGTTTCTAGAGCTGCAGGTGCATTAATGCTTAAGCTTTTATCCTAATGGACAAAGGTGTATAATGGGGAAAAAGCATGGACTAGTTCTTAGCCTGAACAGGTGATATTACTAGACATATAGCAGTGAAACTTATATTTAAAGACTACCATGTGATAGTAAATATAGGTAGTAACATTACTATGGTAATAATATTGATATGTGCACAAACATGGCCCTAAACATCAATCATAATAATAATATAATACTACAAATAATAATAGCAATAATAATAATAACATTTTATATAGTTCCTTATTCAACTTAACTTGCTCTAAGATGTTTTACACTGAAAACAGAAATAAAACATATTCTGGCTCATATATCACAGACAAATTGTATACATAAATATGCTGGTTGATAGGTATTATAAAGAGGCTAATTGAAACAAGTGGATTTTAAGAATATTTCTTTACTTGCTGTACATTTAATTTGATTAGACAACTTATTCCACAATCTGGGAACTGGTACTTGGAAATATTCCTCTGAACCTTGCTGTGCGATTTTAATATTTAGCAAGATAATTTGCACAGCAAACAAGTGTTTATTTAAAATTTGATTAACAGATAAATATCATATGAAAGTCTAGCACATTTAGGATAATATCAGCCAATAATAAATAAAAACATATTCATAAGCATAAGTGCATTATGTTTTACATTTTATTTTTATAATATTACTCTCAGCAAGTAGACAGTGTGTCCTGATATGCCAAAAAAATGTAACTGTATCTGGATTAGACATGGGGTCAATTCAATTCTAGAATTGGAATTGATGGTCAATTCTGGAATTGGAATTGATTATTTAAAAAAATTGGAATTGAGAAAGTTGGAATTGGAATTGAGAAATTTTGAATTGGAATTGAATTTTCCTACAAAAAATTAAATCCGGAAATTAATTTACCATTTTTACAATGTTAACATTTACATGTGGTGTTACCAATATACTGGAACCATAATGTTCCAGAACTTTGGTTCCTTATATATATATATATATATATATATAAATCAGATACGCACACCGACCATGGCACCCCAAGTGAGCATTTAACCAATTAAAATGGTCTGTATACCATGGGCTCCGCCCCAACACTCTGACACCACCACATAGCATACCTGTAATCTATATAGAGATATTGCTATTTAGGAATTAATTAATTTTATTATCTCACCCGGAATGCCAATCTGGAGCCAAAACTTCCCCATCTTTCCTAAAACTGTGACTACTATAGCCTGTCCCCAGGCCTAACTGTTTTAATAACCATTTGAGATCTTTTGTAAACTGACCATATGTTAGTGGTTTAGTACCCAGCAGGGTTGTAAAGTAAATGCAGGATATGACCCCTGCTTGGTGGAACTAAGCAAATACATTCTTTTCAAGGTTCCTAGGGGACAGTGGAATATAAACACATCTTTGATGATTACAAGATATACTCTTACATGGGGATGCACCAAAGAATCATCCACCACTTGATATAATCAAATATCTCTTTAGCTAAAAGCGCCTTGTGGTTAGGCTTGTGCTAATTTTAACACCTACATGTGGTGTTACCAATATACTGGAACCAAATTGATCCAGACCTTTGGTTCATTATATATATATATATATATATATATATATATATATATATAAGATATGCACACTGACTGTGGCACCACACGCGAACATTTAACCAATTAAAATGGTCTGGATACCATGGGCTCCACCCACAACACAGTGACACCACCACATAGCATGCCTGTAATCTATATAGAAATATTGCTATTTAGGAATTTACCACAAATTAATTTACTATTTAATTTTTTAATTCAGAAATATTTCTTCCCCGATAATCCTACTTGGAATATAAACTACTTGAAATAGGTATTCCAAGTAGTTAGTCAGAATACCTACTCATGGTAAAAAGTATTAGGCAAAAAGATTCGGGGAAAAAAAAGAATTAGAATTTGGAATTGATAAATTTGAGGTGGAATTGGAATTGATCAAATGGAATTGAGTGTAATTGGAATTGGAATTGACAAAATGGAATTGATGTCTGATCTGGATGCAACAACCCAAATCCTGGTCATACTAGGAGCAGGAGAATATAGTTCAACAAATATTAGAATAATTTTGCAATAGATTAATATAAATAAAAGGGTTAAACATATTCATATTTTTCCATGGCATGTCTTAATATGTAAGATGTTGTTTAAATGCTGATTGTGTATTAAAAGCCATTGTAATGGTTTTGGCAATGAATGTCAGAGTGTGTACTGATGTTGATGGCTTTAGATATTGATCCATTTCTAGGTGATTGCTTGCGAACAACAACTCGAGTATGACTATGACATACGTTGTGATGTTTGGTCACTAGGTGTCACTGCTATAGAGCTGGCCGATGGCGAGCCACCTTTTGCTGATCATCATCCAATGAGAGCTCTTTTTAAAATACCACGGTACGTTTAGGATGTTTTCTTGATACACCATTTTCCAGACTGATGATCACGTTGTGCACACATCATTCATTTGACTTCTCTACAGCGTATATGTACATACAGGAAGTTTGTTAAATATAACAGTTTGATTTTACTTCCAGGAGTCCACCGCCAACTGTTAGAGATCCTAGCAGCTGGTCAAAAGAATTTATGAATTTCATTGACAGGTACTGAATATGATGATTATTTGACAACTAATGTTTTGTATGCTTTTATATTATGGGTTTTGAGTGTGATGGTTTAATAAAATTAAAAGGTGATCTGTAGAGTTTGTAATGTGTAAGTCTGTTGTGTCAAGTTGCTGGGAATAAAAAGGATGACCAGATGGTTATTACTGTAAGATAACAATATGGAGTAAAGTGATCATTTAAAAAATACACAATACGTGTATGTTGTATGGTTAAAATTATTTAAGTCTGTTTACTTTCTATAAAGCTTATTTTTTCTCAGGCTTTAAGCTCACGCTGAATAAATACATATAAAATATTAAACAAACCATGTAAATTTCACTTAATGGGCTTTGCAAATGGTCAATGTCTCACTTGATCGGTCAAGTGTGTTATTATATTATAAAAGTGTTTTATAAATAAATAAATCCAGTAATCATAAATATTAACTGCTTAAACTGATCTGTCTTAATTATTTGTATAATACAAATAATTATCCTCTCACTCTCAGATATTGTACCCAAGATAGTTTCTTATGCTTGTGTGTGTGTATGTATCACATTGTATGTGTGTGTTTTTGTGCATAAATTGTTAATTTTATTAATGCGTCCCACAGACGTACATGATTGTACTTTTAGCCCTAACTTTATTATGATATCCCTATTTGCCGTTACTTCTTACAGGTGTGTGATAAAAGACTTTGAGAAGAGACCATTCCTCACAGATTTATTTAATCATCCATTTATCACACAAGTCCCCAATGATACATCAAAGGTAAGTAAAATGCATGTTAATTAATTAAGTCTACTTTTACACATTACTTTGTAACTGAGTTAATTAGGGTATCAGATTACTTTCCCAGGATCATCGTATGTGAGATTTTTATTCCATAGGATGAAATTTAGTCTTTTTCCAATCTGCCAAAATTTCATATTTTAGTGTTTATTTTTTAGATAGACCCTGTCTGGAGACATTAAATGTTAAGCCATTTGAATTTTCCTCAGTGAGAGAGCCAGCAACATTAATAATAGATATTCAGACCATTATTATTGTTGTTATTTTTGTTGTTGTTATTACTATGTTAAGCATGTATTCAAAGCTTTTTAGACAGTTGTATTGATTAGCCATTTCTTTATACAGTTTAGAAATCCTGTCTTGAGTCAAGCTACTCTTTAATTATTGTTTATTCCCGTATTGCATGTCATCGTATTCAGTTATTGAATGAATTGCATATGCATTGTATCAATTATGATTAAAACACCAATCTGATACATCTAAATTCAGCAAAAACTCTCTCGAAGGGCCTCTGACTATGCAGGATGATATTTCAAAATGGGAAAGGCATCATTTCAAGCACAAAAGAGATTTATTTCTACATGAGACGGGCCAAGCCATATAAATACTTTTATATTTATTAGCTTCAGGCACAGCTCAAGGAGATGTTGATTGATTTGGATGAAGAGCTTCATGAACCATACGTGACAACAAAACATGGACAGCTGCGGTCAAAACACAAAGCCAAAAAAGAACCACTTTCTGCTGTAGATGACCTAGCAACCTTGGATAACCTTGAAGAGGTGATTTATTTATAACAGTTCATATGATTTCTTCATTTAACCCTTTTAATTTATTCTAGATGGCACAATTTTTAAAACAAAGAAATGCCTTTTATCAAGTATTATTTCATAATGTATTTGTTTTGTGTAAATTTGCTTTGTTTTGTGTAAATATTAACTTTGTGAATTATCTTCTCCTATTTTACAAATATGATTCATTGTCTTCATTTCAATTCCACAGGAAATCATTGTAGATCACCTCTGTAAACGTTACAACAAGAACGTAATGTATACTTACATTGGTGACATTTTGCTGGCTGTGAATCCCTTTTGTCCTTTGAAAATCTATGATGAAGAGGTAACTTGTTCCTGCATATTTCATTTGTTAGAATTCTATTCATATTGCTTGTTTTTGCATATTACAGGGATTGAGTATATTTTATATCAAATTTAATGATATCTATGTGTTACTATGGCTGAAATTTTGGAGCATGATTAATTATCTAGTAACTGCATGATGTAATAAAATAAAAATTTGGCCATTAAAGAAGTTTACTTTAAAATTATTTTCTTATTTCCTCTTCTCTCATTTATATATATATATATATATATATATATATAATCTATATAAATAATCATAAATATATATAACTGTCAGAAGTATTTTTATTTCAGCATTCTAAGATGTATCGTAACGTAGACCGTGCTGATCTCCCACCACATATCTTTGTTATTGCTGATCAGAGCTACCATATGATGATGCACAACAAATACAGCCAGGTTAGTTACTGTATAAAGAGATAAACATCAAATTAGAGTGAAACATGGCTCTATAACCTCCAACATTAAGCAATTGTAGTAGTTTCCCCCCTTTCAATTCACTAGCTTACCTTGATCTCGGGTCAAGAGCTTACCTTAGACAACCATCTCTGTATAAAGACAACTTCAGATGATAGCAAAATTGGAATGGTTAAACAGGTTTTGCTATGTTATAAATCTCTCTGGATTTATCCATTATTAGAATTAAGTAGGTTTTTGTGACATAAAACCTTTTGGTTGTCATTTGTAGTGTTACAAATAGCATATTGCAGACTCAGTGTGAAACATTGGAATTTATGAATGTGAACTCTGTATAGTGTAAACCAAGTGTAAAAATGGGATTCACAACCATGGACTTTGTTCTATGTTGTTTCATGATTATTTGCTGTGTCTCAATACTTGGGCACACCTTGGTCACATGGCTCTGGGTCTCTAGAAAAAAATTAGATAACTGGGTGAGATTTGCCACAGACACAGGTAATACTAGGAATCCAACCCTAACCTGGAGGTGGTGCACTACCATCTGTACTGTAATAACAATTTTGTAGGTTGTCCATCATAACCAAATTAAAGTGGACAACATTTAACATTATTACTGATACAATAGTTAACCCTATTAGTACCTTAATCAATACTGCTGAATAATAGGGCTTTTCTGTATATTTGAGACATGGAGACATAGAAACATAAAGTCAGAAATTAACTTTGTTCATTGTATATTGACTTCATTCAACAAAGTACTGATTAGGACATGCACACACACACACACACACACACACAGAGACACACACACACACACAAGCATATGTAGGCTCACATACATGCATGCCTCCATATAAACACATATGCAGTATATCAGTGAAGCTATTCATGAAATTTTCAAGTATTGTGGTGTATATAGCTAGTAAAAACTATGACCATGTTTATGGTATGTAAAATACACAGAATCGTATGACTTCACCAACTTTCTCAATCAGGTTTCCCACAATTCTGGCATTTAACCAAGGTTTATACCAACAATATTGAACATTGAACAGTATTATACTGGGTTTGTACAGTAGTAACTGTAGTAATGTATTTTCATTTATTCAGCCACTCTTATTTGTTGTATAGAGCATCTGAAAAGTAGATTGATCACAGCTTTCCGTGGCAAACCTCCAAATTGCGAGTTCGAATCCAGCTCATACCTGTTTGTGGGAAATGTTTCCTTGGTGAAGTCTTATTTGGTGTTTGTTATGTAATGTCTGTTTTTATTTCAGTGTATAGTTATCAGTGGTGAGTCGGGAGCCGGTAAAACTGAAAGTGCCAATTTGCTTGTACAGCAGCTGACATTACTTGGAAGGGTAAGTGGTGTTTTGTGTATCTTTTGATTTTTGTGATAAACCTAATATAGGGAGAAGTTTTAAACCATAATTACAACAATAGTTGTTTTAGATTACTGCGTTATTCAGCAAGAAATGATGGCAAAAGTTTAGCAAGAAAATGCGTGTTTTTTTCTATAATCAAAATGCCATAATCAGTTGAAATCTCAAAACGGCTATTTGGGCTACTAATAATTTAGTTGTATCCAGGTTTGATTGGTCACAACTTAGGTTTAGTTATCATCCTATTTTACTTTACTGTCATCTGATCTTGGTGTTGATTGGTTGTTTGTTACTGAAATCTGCAACCAATCAACATTTCCAACGGTTTAAGGCTTAAAATAAATAAATAAAACAAAATAGCTATTTTCCTGTAAAATTAATCCCATTTGTATAATTGTATGATTTATGAATTATAATCAAGCTGTTTTTGTCCCTGACTCCTTACTTCAGTGATGAATTATCTCACTACTCACTTATTACCTCTGTGACTAACTACTTACTAGTATCTATCTCTGGTTAATTATTTTAGTTCACGCTTAAAGGTCACAGGAAAAGGTTTCCCAAATTAGTGAAAATGTTAGTGTTATATATTAAGATCCATTTCAATGAGAGATACATCTAATTTTTCCCTAGAAATAAAGTTACAGTGGTTTTGAAACTTGCTTTAGCATATCACACGGCTGAAACCTTAATTGAGAATCTTTGGAAAATTTTGGAATGTGACATCATATTTGCGAAACAAAGAGCCCAAACACTCCACTTGGCCTTGTTTAATCTGTGTTACGTGTTCTATATTGTCTTTAATAAACATGTAAAATGGTGTATTCTGTCACTTACAATTGTGCAAAGAAACATACAGCAAATACCAATAATTATATCCGACATGTAAGCGCTGTCAAAACCAGGCCCGTAACAAAAACAACAACCCCCAAAAAATAGCTAAAAAGACACACTGAGGGCAGCACATCCCTGTATTATGTATAGACTAGTATAGGCCACATATGGGAGACCGCCATGCATCCACCATACTCCAGTGTAAAGACAAATACCACTTTATTTTAAATGACGTTATGTGATAGGAGGAGGGAAATACTCCCATTCAGACCCAGTGACTTATCAATTAAACTTATACCAACACAAACAAATACACACCAAAGTTCAACTCTTGTTGTGGACCTGGTCGGGGTGTTGGCGGCACAGGTGGCTGCTCTAGATCCAAGTATGCACTTGCTGCACCTAATTCCTCATAATTAGTACTGTCTGCGACCTTTTTGGCTAGTGGTTCAAAGCTGTAGGGCTTGATATCCCTGAGAATGTCAAAACTTTCTTTAGAATCTGACATTTTGTCTGTCAACTGGTCAAAACGCTTCTACACAAGCTGTGGCACTACATGATGTTTGGCAAATATGACATCACACAATAACCGCTAGCGAGTGTAGTACACACTAGTAATGGCTTGTGAAAGTTAGGAAATTAAGGATTTTGGGATCATTTTAATGGAAATATGATAGTTGGTGTCTAGAATAGTCCATCTGATGGGGAATAAAATGATTGTTTGTTACATTATATTTACTTAAAAATGTGTAATTTCTTTTCCCGTCACCTTTAACGTCTGAATGTTAGCTACAATTGTTTTTACTTCACAGACTAACTGACTAGCTATAATAATATAAATATAAAAAAAATTAAATATAAAATAAAACATCTGTTAAAAATAGGATTTTAAACAGATTACCATAGAATGTTTCTTATATATTTCAAAATATTAATTTGTTTGGTTATTAATTTATGATAATTAACTAACTGATGTTTTGATGTAGTAATAAACACTGTAAGTATTGAGTCAACTGATTAGAGTCATTGGCATTTACATACTTAACATGACTATGTTGTTTGTAATTACTAAACATTGATCTGCTGTTTCTCACAGGCTGCAAACAGGACATTAGAAGATCGCATACTACAGGTTAATCCATTGGTTGAAGCCTTTGGCAATGCTATGACTGTGATTAATGATAACTCTAGTCGTTTTGGAAAATATTTGGAGATGACCTTCACATCCAATGGAAAGGTCACTGGAGGTGAGCACTTTTTTGGTAAACCTCTAAATGGTTTATGGAAAAAAAAATAATAATAAAAAATAAAAAAATACATTTGAAAGTAATCTTAATTATATAACATACTCTAGATAGGAAGGATTGATTACCCTACATTTGGAAGAGTTTATAATTATTTTGCTTTCTTTTGGAGATTAAGTAAGCTTTCTTTTGATTTTTACTCAAATATTTTGAATTAATTCCTGTAAGAAATTGTATTGATCTGTATTGGTTTGATCTGATATAATCAAAACTATCAGTAAGCACATATGATAATTTTATATTTTGACTGCAATAGAAAATTGTTTTTTTAAATTGAAGCATAATGCTTTTTTTCTTTTTCATCTTCAGCTCGTCTCTCGGAATATCTACTTGAGAGGTCAAGAGTTATAAGACAAGCTCAGTAAGTTAACGGTATTTTGATGTCATGATCTTATCACTTCAGATATCAATAATGCTTATGTCTGTGTGCATTTCTTTCTATATGTTACTACATGAAGACATATATATACATATATAAGCACAGTGCTTAAATTTTATAAGTATTGTGTAATAACAAACTTAAAAAAATATTAGAATAATAATAATGTATATTTAGTAAAGCACCCTTACTACCAGGAGCCATTAAAAGGGACTGTACAATTAATATGTAATATAATAATACCACAAAAAATATGTCTGTAAAAACTCTCTAAGAGATTTAAACGATAATTATTATTTATCTCTGAAAGCGACCTTGAACAGGTGTGTTTTTAGAAGGGATTGAACCGAGACACTGGCACTTGCAATAGTATATGACTGATGACCTGAGATTTCAGGATGACTTACTAATGGACAGCAGTTCACACAGATATTCTGGTGCATATCATTAATAGATTTATAAGTTGTTAATACAATCTTGAAATGGATATGCTGTCTAACAGGTAGCCAATGTAGTTTTTGAAGAATTGGGGTGATATGATCATATTTTCTAGGATTTGTTATGGACTACAGTTACAGGTGCTTCTTGTGTCAAGAATGCTTTTAAACAGTTGATGTTCTTAAGATGGTAGTAGGCAGCCGGCATACTGATGTGAAGTGTTCATAGATGTTAATAAATTGGTAAAAAATAACCCCTAAATTTTGTACTGATCCATTTGGGGTAATCAAAGATGCGCCTATCTGTAATGCTGGTGTCTTTAGGGATTTAACACAATGTGGTGATGCCAAATATATAATATTTGTTTTATTATCATTTAGTTTTAGAAGATTTTGAGTCATCCATAGCTGAATATCAGCAATACAATGTTCTGAATTTTTCAAGGAAGAGGAGAAATTTAACTCATTGTCAGGATCCAGTGATATATACAGCTGTGTGTCATCAGCATACAATTGATATTTAACCTGATATCGCTGTGTAATGATTCAAAGAGGACGGGTGTACATTATGAAAACCAGAGGATCAAGAACTAAACCTTGTGGTAGACAAAAAACTGAACATCGCATAAAATACCATGAACAGACACTCTCTGGGAGCGTTGTTCCAGATAGGTTCAAAACTATTCAAGTACTTCATCTGACAAACCAGACATGTCTTTTAACTTACAGAAAACAGTGATGATGATGATGGAGATGATGATGATTAGCATGATGATGGAAATGATGCTGGTGTAAATGATAAAGACTTATAATCATAATAATTTATGCATATATATTTATACTGGTAGTTATATTTTATACAATAAAACAAAAAACTTAAATAGGCAAATTGATCCCATGGACTAAAGAGTTTGAAATTTCCTGTAAATGTTAATCAATGATGTGTGCATATATGAGTTATCAGGGTACTTTACAACAATATAAGTATATAAAGTACATGTATGCAATGCTATAATACAGTTATACTGCTATATGCATCTTAAATACAGAAAGTATAACAATGCATATTTTTTGTATCAGTATTTACAATATAACATTTAAAACTTCTTAATATTACTGACATTCAATATGTTTAACATATTTACAACAATTAGAATTTTCATATTAACTCAAGATTGAAGTTTTAAAAGAACACTTAGGTAAATCTTCCCAGTGCAAAATTATTTCAGGTAATTAAGTTCATTTGTTACAATCCTGCAGTAAATACAGAGGTTATTTACATGCACAAACTGGATGACAAAGGGGAATACAAACAATCTTAACTGTCTCACTGTTGGCACATTAATTGTATATCGTGAAACATGAATATTGTGAAATAACATTCAAAGAGGCCAGAATTGTTTTTATTTCTGAAGATTAAAATTTGCCTCAGTGTCACTATTTGACCCATTATGAGAACCTGCCCCTATTAAAGAGAATTACCCACATTTCTGAAATGACTCTCCCTCAAAGGATGGTGTTCCCAAGGCAAATTTTACTATACACATTTATTATTATTATTACTTTTTTTATAAATTATTATTATTATAAGAACACTGGTGATGTTGACACTGCTCCTGGTGATAAGAACATATCTCTTCCTTGCCTTGTAATGGCTAATCTATCCCCTGTCTTCATTAAGTTATAATGAATGATACCTTTGGTATCATAATTGCGACCATTCTGGGGATATTTCTGCTCCATATTTCTGTACACCCCCCCCCTCACAGCAAATGATCAAAAGTACACACAGTTCTCAGCTGTGGATCAGTATCTGGTAGATGTTAGTAAGGATAAGTTGTGTGAAAAAGCACTACACTTCAATGTGGGCACTCTGCTTCTGGGTCAACTGTTGGCTGATCCTTATCAGATGTGTTGGATTGCATACTTCACCAATGGAAAAACTATTTTAAGATAGAGATTAAGCTGTATATCATCCTGATGCCAGCAGTTGTATAATGGGGCAGCCAGTAGTGAAAAGTTCTCAAACCCTCGACCCAGTCATATCTTTACAGTACACCAATTTCATGAATGGGTTGACATAAGTTAAAAATTTGCAGCCACTTATTAGAAAAAAATATAACCAACAAATTGACTCTTCTGTTTAAAATGCATTTGACATCTGTCAAAATGTCAGAGGAGTTGGCCAGTGCATTGCCATTCATATCTTAATATATATACTACCAGTTACATGTATGAAAGTATATAATATTATATCTGTATATATATACTTCCATACATGTGACTGGTAGCCTGTGCTGATATAATAATATTATCTCTGTCACTGAGCCAAATCATACGTATAAATGGTGGGAATGCCACAAATAAGAGTCTTAAGTCTCGCTATTACATTCCACCTATAGATATATAAATATTGCTGAATGAGTTAGATTTATCTTGAATGCAGAGTTGCTTATTGATTAAAAATAGACTAGATTGGATCTCGTATACATTAATCTGGGTCAAACAAATTTGTGTATGGTCCAGCAATCTCCAAATGTTACTGGATCCGATATACAGTTGTACTCTGCACTATTGCCTATCAAACGTTTTCTTCTGGAGAACCTATGTATCTATTTTCCATGCTTTCTTTAGCACCCAAGCCCCAAGATCCCCTGTTCATCTGGTTTTCACTCGTTGACTGTTCCCAGGGTTAAAACTCATGCCTTTTCAGTTGCTGTCCCTACTCTTTGGAATTCACTCTCTGAACATGTTAATTCATCAAATAGCACAGTTTCTTTCTGTCTCCATTTGAAAACTCACCTTTTCAAACTCGCTTATCCTTCCCAAGTTTCCTTTCCATCCTATCGTTATTGATCAACTTTGCATCGTACCCAACACTATGAGTTTGCCCAACTCCCGTACTAGGTGTGCCACTGAGCTCGATTCTAAAAGTTTTGTAATTATAATTATAATGAGAAATTCCGGTGAATTTCTTATCCTGGCATAAATCATATTTAGATGATATTAATGTCCACTTACTGTATATTTATTTATTTGACTTCAGTGGTGAGAGGAACTTCCACATTTTTTATTATATTCACGATGGTTTGAGACAGGACGACAAACTCGGTAAATATCATCTGAACAGTCAATCAGCTTACCAGTACCTAAGTGGTCATAACGCACAATATTTTGACAGCACAACTACCTCAACAAACAGGTCAAAGTTCAAAACCATACAGAGATGCTTTGAAACAATAGGATTCAAAACGCAGGTAATTTGATAATATTAATACTATTTAAAAATTAATATTCTGTTGTGCAGTTTCATTGTCAGATTAAAGCAGAATAGGCTAGGCTAAAGCATATAAATTTAAATGTAGATAATAAACATTAGAATAGCAGTGGGTAGAGACTAATGTAAAATATACTTTAACGTTCTATTGTTTTTGGTACATGTTTATAACAGGAAATCGCTGCCATCTACAGCATCCTTGTGGCAATACTACACATCGGTAATGTGATGTTTGTGGAAAGTGAAGGCAAACATCAAACACTGAGCAGGGTTCAGAATATTGATCTGATTGACATAGGTGAGTGTGAGCATGCGTGCGTGCATGCGTGCCTGCGTGTTAAAAAAAGCACAGAAGAGAGTTGTTAGGGAATATATGTCATTTGAAACCATAAAATGTTATGTGAGTAATAAAAGAAGTTAGTATTATTTGAACAAACTATTTTTACTGTATAAATTATTTGGAGAAGCAATCCAGTTAACTTATATACTTCTTTGCTTCAGCAATTCTATCAAGAAATCAAATCAAATTAAATTATAAAATCCATTCATGATACATGAAATCTTTACAATATTTTACAGTTGATATTGAAGGATTTCAGTTACCCGAGGAATAACTATTTCTACTGTTATTTTGATACAGTATGAAAAAAAACAGGATACATTTTCATCAAGAACAACAGAATATCTCCTAAATTTTCAAAAATGGCAAATAAAAATAAAACCCAAAAATGGTTAATCATTTATTGTGTAGAACAAAATATCCAGTTGATTATTTTAGTGGCAGAAATTGATTATGTTTATATAATATTTTTTTCTGGGGTAGTTTTACTAGTTACTATTAGTTAGTTACTTTACCATGGTATAACTGGTAGCATGGTTGGCCACATATCTCTAGCACCTGGGTTCAAACCCTGTCAAGCTATGTCATAAGGGTGTTTCATTTTTCAGTTCACCTCAATACCTTTAGAGGTTGTTCAGCCCATTTAGCCTACCATGTGCATAAAACAGCGGCATTTTACTGATTATGAAGAGCACAAGATTAAAATACTTCAGCTGAGCCACAAATAAAAATATTCACTATTTTCTGCATAGTTTCTCCAAAAAAAAAACTACAACCCCCTCTCCCATAATCTTTTAAACTAGAAAAGCTGATTAATTTACAGAATTATTTCTCTTTAAAGAATTTCAACCATTTTTACTTGTTACGAATTGTGATTCAGATCTTGTTGTGTACACGCCTGATGAAAGTTTAACTCCACATGACACACCCCATATTGTAATTCTTTGTATTGACATATACTCTCCTGTAAGTGACATCCAAGTGCATGTAGGTCATCAGAATATTCTTGATAAATATTTTGAAGTTTTTGTGTATGTTGGATAATGTTCTTTAAACATTTGATATGTCTTGAATTTATTGTTTGGCATCATACCAGAATGTGCACAAACAAAGTAATTGATTTTGTTTATCCATGCTTCATGATATGACCATGAATTTGTGGGGCTTAGTTCCATTATCAATATTGGTTTAGAGAATATGGTGATTTGTAAGCAACTGCTGGTTTGTTATTGAATGACAACCTTTTTCTGATACCAGCATTCTGTCTCTTAGATCTCCCAGACTTGTTCAGTTCTAAGTTAACTTGGATCTTGTAATTATTCATGTTGTTATTGTTACCTGCACTCAGCCTCAACAGTGATTTTCTGGTTGTTGTGACTAATTCCGAATCACACGATTGACGACTTTGGTCCCAACTGATTGGCAGTTTCTCATCCAGACATTGAGCTAATTTTCTTGTGCTATCTGTTGATACACCCTGAATGGGTTGACTTGTGTGTGTGTTTTGTATTTTTTTAAATTGCTTATGACTTTTTCTCACATCTCCTTCTGTAGTTTTTCATTAAATTCTGCATTATCTGCTTGTGACGTTCTAATCTTACTATAATATTGTTGATTTAAAAGTTCCCCTTTCCTCTTCATTTTTCTCAGTTTTGTAGAGCCTTCCCTATACTTTTTTTTTCACCATTCATCTACATGAGATGCAGACTTAGCTTCTTTGTCGGTATTTTTAGTTTTTAGTCTAACAGATTTCCTGTGACAATAAGGGCAGACAATTTCACAATCAAAGCAATCTTTGATTTACTACCCTTTGATCTGAAATACGCCCAGGGCATTTTCTGCATGAACATTATTAGTATGATCCTATTATCACATCAAGAGTGTTATATACCGTACTAGGAATGTGAACTTGTTATACTGCCCCAGGCGAGACATATCTAGTGATTTAAACCTTTTTTTATCATTGGTACATTGATGGATTAATATCAAACATTAGCAGGTCATTTAATACCATACAACAGTCCCCGAAAAAACTTCTCAGTGTTGGATACTTTGGTAAAAATTAAACACACATTGCAAATTTCAGTCACTTATTTCTTTCGGCTGTTTAAAAGTGTGTAGTATAGAATGATCTGACATTCCTGAAACGGAAGAAACTAATTCCTCTGTCATTGAATCCCTTGAAGCTGTTTCCAAACATGGAAAAATATCTATATTAATACTAAATATATTGTTATGCTTGGAAAAAGTGAAGCTCAACATAAAAAAGTTTTCACCTAATCATTGTTGGTCTGATAATATTATACTGTATTTGTTACATTCCTGACAAATAATGGTAAGCACAAATGACCATTCATCTTATATATAAAATAATATTTCTTATTATTTATTGTTTTAAATTGAAAATTGATTTACTGTTCAAAACAGTTTTGTCAAGATTTAATATGTTAACAACAAGAATCAATGGACAAATAAAAACAAATGCTTGGTATTGGAAATCTATTATAAAAATATATAAATAGATTCAAGCCTCTGTCTGAAACATGAAGAGGAAATAGTGTGTAAAAATTAAATGTCAGCTAAAACTTTTCCACCCATTATAAATATCTATATTTCAATTATTATTGGAGATAACTGTCCAACATTTCTGGATCGACGCCATATCATTATGAGGAAAATATGTCCTAAATAATTAGAGTTAAATGTGATTTTGTATGTTACACTGGGAATAATACTGACTTATGAAACCACATCTGATATTGGTGTATATAATTATTTTGGTTTAAATTAGAAACAGAAGTGTTGAGATAACACACTTATGATCCATAATGTTTATTGTTGATGAGAAAGTCAATTATGAATGAACAAAGTGATTCTGATACTCCAATATCTGCAATAATCTAATTAATACATATGTCATTTGTTTGTAGGGAATGTTGATTATCTATAATTTTAAATTCTTTGCCATCCTTTAGAACACATATACAACATCCTGATTATTTATGTATGAATGTCATCATGTATGTACTACGCGTATTTTTGCACTAAATGAAGCTTCCCCCTTTTCCATCTATCTGTCTATCTATCTCTCCATTTACCTGTGTCTGTCTGTCTGTCTGTCTATCTATCTGTCTGTCTGTCTGTCTGTCTGTCTGTCTGTGTCTGTGTCTGTCTGTCTGTCTGTCTGTTGTGTCTGTCTGTCTGTCTGTCTGTCTGTCTGTCTGTCATCTGTCTGTCCCTCTGTCTGTCCATCTGTCTGTCAATTATCAGCCACGGAATCTGTTAATAAGTTAGCTTTATCTGATTACAGTATCTGATTTATTGGGAATTGATGGTAAAGAGCTCCAGGAGGCACTCACTACCAGTGGCATGGTGGCCCGAGGTGAGACTATAATAAAGAACAACTCAATCAATGAAGCCATCAACATACGTGATGCTTTGGCCAAAGCTTTGTATGGACGATTGTTTGGTTGGATTGTCAACAAGATCAACACGCTATTGAAACCTGCTAGAAACTCCAAACTGCCAGAGTGAGTTGAACTTCGGTTAAATTTGTTCCAGAAAAAGAGACCAGTCTTGTTCTTTTTGTGAATTGATGGAGTAGTGTAGAGTAGCTATTGTTAGGAGCAGTACAGACTGGGTATTAAGAACAAAAGTTTTGAAATTTATTTCTTAATTTAAAGTACAATGAAAATATTCTGTAAGTGGATAATCATAAACAATAATGTATTGTCTTAAAACGGTTATTTATCAACTGATCAGTGATTTATTTATTGAACCATGGAAATCTTTTACAAATGAATTGATCACTGAGAATTTAAAATATGAATAAGAACTGGGCACTGACATTCTCTTATAGATGAACTGATCAATAAAAATATGTTGCAAATGAACTGATCTATTTAACAATTTTCCATTTTCACTTACTGAATGCACTAATTTAAATGTGTTTATGTTTTGTAGAAATGACTGTTTGGCAATTGGCATTCTGGACATTTTTGGCTTTGAAAATTTTGAGCAGAATTCCTTTGAACAGCTCTGTATAAATATTGCCAATGAACAGATACAGTATTACTTCAATCAGCACATCTTTGCATGGGAATTGGTGAGTTGCACTTTTCTCCCACCAAAGATGCCTTAATATCAAAACACATATAAGCTTAGTAAATATTAAATAAGTATAAACTTGCTTGAACAGAAATATAACCGTGTGCATGTTGCTTAATTTCAGCAAGAGTATAAAAATGAAGGTATCTCAGCCGACATAATTGAGTTTGTTGATAACAGACCTGTACTTGACATGTTCTTGGCCAAGCCCGTTGGTCTCTTAGCTCTGCTGGATGAGGAAAGTAACTTTCCACAAGCTTCGGACTACACCCTTGTTGGTATGCTGTTTGCTTTTTTCTGCATAATATGCAATATGTCAAAGTAAGATATTAAAATTGATGTTGAATAAGATGTGGCCAGTCTGCTGCTTAGTTGAGTACAGTACTATGATGGAGTTGGTTTAAACATCAAAGCTTAATTGTTCAACTTGATGCTTTAATGAATGTTTACTTTAGTGTTAAAATAGGATACCAGGTTTATGTTGGATCAACGATGTGATCAGATTTTTTTCTGCTGGTGTTATTTTTACGGCTATGTAATGCATTATTTATAATATTATGTGCCACAGTTATTTCATTCTACTGTCTAACGTGGTCTACATAACATTATAGACATATGTATGGTATTATGTCAATGAGACAACAAAAACACATTTGTTGTCTACTCCATCATGTATGGGAGTAACAAGATGTGTTTTCAAGGCATGATGGACTTTTTCAAATCCAAATATTGCAGTGCATTATATAATTAACACTCATACTGTCATCTGTTTAAATGGTGTAGTTCAACACAGGGCATTCACTTTGTATTATTCATTTTCTTCAGAAAAGTTCCAGCGCAACATCCAGTGTCCATACTTCAAACGACCAAAATCGCAGGCTCTTAAATTTACTGTACTTCACTATGCTGGAAAGGTAAACATAATCTGTGTAATAGATATAAAATATAACTTAAGTGTTTTTTTTTTTTTTTTAATAAATATATGATATAAATTTGTGAATATAAATATATTAAATGTACTGTTTTCATCAGGTTGAATATGACTCTTCTGGATTTCTGGAGAAGAATCGTGACCGTTTGGCATCAGAAATCATTAGTGTGTTAAGACTTTCCCAGATTGCTTTGGTCAGAACACTTTTTAACTCTCCTATGACTAAGACAGGTTGGTAATGTCAGATTGGTTCATTGTTCAACAGTAGATACTTTTATATATGAGGACTTGGTATTTCACTATACATTTGCCATTTTTCAAGATGGTGACCTAGTTGGCTTTTTATAAAGGAACACACACAGAATATATCCGTATTTACACTGATTCATGTTAGCTGTGTTTTCCTGTTATTCTTTTATGAGTTCATTGTTTCTTTTATTCTTGCAATTATTAGGCAATCTGGCATACAGTACCTTGAGCTCTACAGGAATGAGCATTTATAGCTCACCCGTAAGCTCACTTGGTTCGTCGGTGTCTGTACGAAGCACTTCTAATGTAAGTTCATCATCAACTTAATCCTGTTATCACATCTCCAGTTATTGTTGCTTTTGTGACCAAGATAGGGTGAATTATTTTTAAATGTCCTTTTTAAGCATCAGTCTCTGCATTATATTAATTGTAATAATTATTTTTGTGCAAAGGTAATTAAAGATATCCAATCATAAATAATGTGGATTACTACAGGATGGAATACACCATCTTAATTAGTAGTATGTTGTTAGGCTAATGTAGCATACAGAGGAATCCCATATAGATGGTATTATGTGTCAGGTGCCTGTGGGGAGACGGCTTATATAAAACTCCCTCAATTTGTGTAAATTAAATCATATTAATATTTTCTTTAAAATGTTCAAAGAAAATGTACAAAACTAGAAATGAATATCTTGTATTACCTTATCTTATGCTGTCTCCATGGGTAATGATGATCTGAGGATTATTATTATTATTATCCATATTCATCATTTCTGTTCAGATATTGAGCGCCTTTGACATGGACACCTGGAGTAAGAGCAACACTCTTAATAAATCTGACGTTGTTAGTATTTTTATAACCTGTACTAACTTAATCACAGTAAAACCTGTTCCACTGACCACCAAATGTAACATACCAATTGGCTGAAAGACCACCAGAATAAATTCACTATTGCCTTCTCCATTAGCTTGCCATTATTATAAACCAAACCTGTTCAATAAGACCACCCATATTTAAGGAATAACATCCATAAGTGGTATTCCAAGACAGGTTTTACTGTATGCTGATTCACTGATACTGGAGCTATCACCGAAAACAATGTTCTATGCTGATTTCTATGAACTACACTTTCTGAATTATAACTATATCTGGCAGCTAATGTTTATCTTTTGAAGAAGCTTTTCTTTGGTGTGTGTGTGTGTGTGTGTGTGTGTGTTTGTTCTAGCGAATCACTGACAGTTTGTCCTGAAAAGTCTCAGCTTCATAATGGAATAATCTTGCTGACTTTGCTTTATAAAAATCTTTTCATATTTTGAGAAATATTTACAATAATTATGATGGTTAAACTGGTCAAATCCAATTACTATATCTCAGTTAAATTTTTCCAAGTGCCATAATTTTAAATAATTAACAGTTACATATCTTTATCATAATTAACCATCGGTATGCTATTAATAATACCAACACAAGTTGTTTGCATTAAATTACAGAGTTGTGGAATAAGTTTGGTTTTGGGGTTATTATAATATTTTGATAACCAATAACAATTAATGGTCATGTAAATAATATTACTAACTCGATAACGCAAACTAACCTCAGTACATGTATTTGTTTATCATTATAAATTGGCCTAAAGTACCTTTTTTAACTGGACATTATAATTTTTTCTCTAGCTGTCAGTTTGTGTTATTAATTGTTTGATAAAATCGTCATTTTTGTTTTTATCCGTTTTAGTTTTTATCTATTTTTGTTTAGCTAACAAAATATTTCTTACCACAGAGTCATCTAATCTAATTTAGTTATTCTACTGAGCTTAATCATTATTACTATCCACTAACCAGTGATATTTTGGCATCCGTTGAAAAAGTGACCGTTTTCATACTTCAGCTATCTTGTGTTTGTTTCACCAGAGATGCGAGTTGTGTGTATCTCCGTCTCTTTGTATCATATGTCCATATGTATTGTCTGTATGCAGCATCTGTTGTGCGTGTGTGTATGTGTGTGCATATGTGTGTGTGTGTGCATATATGTGTGTGTGTTGTGTATGTCAGTAATATCTATTTGTGATGTCTGTTCAGTGTGTGTGTGTGTGTGTGTGTGTGTGTGAGTGAGTGCGCGCGCGCGCGCATGTGTGCGTGCATGTGTGTATCTGTACTATGCGTGTTGTGTGCGTGTGTGTGGTGTATGTTCATAATATATATTTGTGATGTCTTTTTTCAGAGTGAGTGTGTGTGTGTGTGTGCGTGTGCGTGTGTGTCATCTATGTCAAAGTATGTTCTGCCTGTCTCATATATTTATACTGTGCCTGTTTGATATATGTATGTATATGATGTATGGGTATGGGAATGTGGTGTCTGTATATTATGCTTGTGTAGTGTCTCCATGTTGTATGAAATGTAATGTATGGTGACCATATTTTGGGCTCATGCGATGTTTGTGAGAGATGTCTATGTGGAGTATATATGTGATATATGTACATGATGTGTGTGTGTGTTATTTATAAATTGAGGTGTTTGTATGATATATGTGTGTGTTTTTTGTATTGCCCTGTTCGTATGTTTTATCCATTGTTTCAGTGTATTCTATAGATGTAAATATTTAATCATCTGTTTGTCTTATATCTAGCAGATATAAGATCTGTGATTTACTTCTAAGCACCACCAACTATAATGAATTAATTAATTCTCATCTTTGTTCTTACTTTGAATCCAGCATGTAATGTATGAGTGGATAAAAAAAGAAATGTATAATCATGCCTCGTATCGGAAATCAATCAATAGAATATTTTTAGGATTTAGATGCATTGTTTAACAATATTATTGTTTTAAAAGGGTAACTATGCTTATTTTGAGTATAATTATTTTTCTGAAATTCAATCCAATTTATGTTCGGTGTATGAAGCTTTATATTGCCAACATCAACAGATAAGCAATGTTCAGGCTGTGCAAAAGCAAATCCCTTTTGGGTTAATAAATTAGCCAAAATGATCTCATTTCTGAAGCATATCTGTTTACATACTGTTGTATTATTGTTTTATGAAGGTTTAGAATCAATAATTACTCAGTAAAGCATCATGACAGTTGACCTATTTTCAGAGTACAGCCAGCCAATCGCGACTACAGCAGACAGTAGCGACCTACTTCCGCTATTCTTTAATGGACTTGCTGTCTAAGATGGTCACCGGATCACCACATTTCATCAGGTAAACATTGATGCTTTTCTACTACATCATTACAACACTGATCAAGGACTAGAGATTCTAAATATTGCAGTATTAATAGAATAATAATTAAATTGCATAATACAGCTAATTGATATTTGAAATCTTTGAACATCATGACCACCAGATTGCAATCCATTAATTGTTTCCACTGGTTTCACTGAGAAAACTTGGTTTTAAGTGTTTGTAAAGATTTTCACTATCTTGGAAGATGGCTGTAAATTTGTATATGTATTTCACTTAAAGTATGTTCCTCAAACAACAGTGCTAAATAACCTTGTAACACACACTCACTTCATGTCAACAGTGGGGTTTCGTGTGTGTGTATGTGTGTGTGTTAGAATACACATTGAACACATTGTTAAAAATATGGCACTGATTCTTCCAGATGCATTCGACCAAATACAGAAAACTCTCCTGGGTACTTTGACAAGGAGAAAGTGTTACGGCAGCTTAGGTACACGGGTGTTCTTGAAACCACACGGATACGACGTCAAGGTTACTCCCACAGAATAACGTTTTCAGAGTTCCTGAAGAGGTACAACATATTCCAGTAGTACCAGTAACAACAATTATTAATTTTATGTTACCTGCATATTGAGTAAAGTATCTCTCTCCAGAGAACTTGGAGAATTAATCTTTTCTATTGAGTTTATACTTTATGTTTTTTATTTCTTATATAGTATGTATATATTGGCCATTTATAACTCATTTATATGTACCAAATTGAATACTATTTCTTGTACAACTTCATGTTTTACTTATCAATTTTTGAATCTTTGCAATTTTGCACCATCATCAATTCCTTGTATATTTTACAATATAATTGCTTTTAGGTGCCAGTTTTGTGTGTATCAACCACAATAAACAATAATATCTGGCCACTGGTCCATAGAGCTAGTACAATTAAATTGAGGTGCTCTAATGTCATTAAGCTATCATACATCATGAATTGGTACTATATATCAATACTGAAACAAAAAAAGAACCATCGGTATATTTGACCAATGTGGTTTGATTAAGGTTTTGCTTAAGTAATAATGGTTGGCTTATAATGGAGTAAGTAATAGCTCTATTAGAAGGCTAATATTCAGTTAGTGTTTAAGCACCTTAGCCACCAACAACAGTTAGATAAAGTCATATTCCCACTTACCATCTCATCTTAGGCTAATAAATGTTGAATAATTTTCTCCCCTACAGGTATTACATCCTGGGTTTTAGTTACAATGAGAAGGTGAGAGTCAACCGTGAGAGCTGTCATATTCTGCTGGATAAGATTGGCCTCGAAAATTGGGTCATTGGCAGGACAAAGGTATGGCAGCATCAGTCACACTCGATTCGTCGACTCTGTAATCTAATCGGATAAAATGTCGAAATAATTAATTCATTTGAGTTTAATTGTTGATTTTTGAACAGCTTTAACGATCACAATTTTTAATTTTTTTCTTAGACCAGATTCAGTTCTAGTTACATTGAGCTGTTATAATTACAGTAATAGCCACATGACTAGAATACAGACATCGAGTAGACTCCAGTTTGTCAATTCCAGTCCTATTCGATTCCATTGTCATCAATATTCCAATTAAACATATAGTTATATCTGAAATTTTTTAGTATATTAATGTGTTTGAGGTCAATATACATATTCTTTCAAGAAGTAGAATTCCATGTATGTAGAAGTAAATGAAAATTTATAGCATAAATTATTTTGTGAATATTATCGTTTCTAAACTAATATCACTTCATATTCCAGATTTGTTAGGTCTTCTATGACCAGTTTTAGTTCTAGACTAGAAATGACAATATGCCCACAGGAATATGTTGCTTTCAAAATTAAAGCTAACATTATAATTATCAGCTGTAATTATAATCATCACTTGCGATTGTTTGTATTCATCGCAGATTTATTTTGTATTTTTTACCGGGATGAATCCACAAATTAGAAGAATAAACATGGTATACTATATACTGCAAAGTGACTTGATACAACAATGATGTAAACACGTGCTCGCTATATTCAGAGTCACAGTAGATCATTACAGTCAGACACAGGCCAGTTCATAAATTAATTTCTTAACTCACAACATTGGGTGTTCTGGTTCTTTTCACGTATAGCCCATTACAATAAATGCCACTGCTGTTCCACTAAATTCTAAGTGGGATATTGAAGACCCTTTGAAGTCATAAGTCGACTCTGTAATCTAATCGGATAAAATGTCGAAATAATTAATTCATTTGAGTTTAATTGTTGATTTTTGAACAGCTTTAACGATCACAATTTTTAATTTTTTTCTTAGACCAGATTCAGTTCTAGTTACATTGAGCTGTTATAATTACAGTAATTGCCACATGACTAGAATACAGACATCGAGTAGACTCCAGTTTGTCAATTCCAGTCCTATTCGATTCCATTGTCATCAATATTCCAATTAAACATATAGTTATATCTGAAATTTTTTAGTATATTAATGTGTTTGAGGTCAATATACATATTCTTTCAAGAAGTAGAATTCCATGTATGTAGAAGTAAATGAAAATTTATAGCATAAATTATTTTGTGAATATTATCGTTTCTAAACTAATATCACTTCATATTCCAGATTTGTTAGGTCTTCTATGACCAGTTTTAGTTCTAGACTAGAAATGACAATATGCCCACAGGAATATGTTGCTTTCAAAATTAAAGCTAACATTATAATTATCAGCTGTAATTATAATCATCACTTGCGATTGTTTGTATTCATCGCAGATTTATTTTGTATTTTTTACCGGGATGAATCCACAAATTAGAAGAATAAAAATGGTATACTATATACTGCAAAGTGACTTGATACAACAATGATGTAAATACGTGCTCGCTATATTCAGTGTCACAGTAGATCATTACAGTCAGACACAGGCCAGTTCATAAATTAATTTCTTAACTCACAACATTGGGTGTTCTGGTTCTTTTCATGTATAGCCCATTACAATAAATGCCACTGCTGTTCCACTAAATTCTAAGTGGGAAATTGAAGACCCTTTGAAGTCATAAGTCAATCTGGCAGTAACCAGTCAAATAATTTCAACTCCATTTTAGTGTGTGTTTTGGGGGGGGGGGGGAAACAGGCAGTCATCATAAATGAAGACCACTTAGGAATTATATATCTAATTATGCTTTCATCCGTTATCATTGTTGTAATAACATGGACATGAAATAAAACTTAATTAATTATTCATCTTAGTGCAAAGTTAGACAAAGAGATGGTGAATAAAGTTTTTCAGGCGTGACTTAATAGAAATATCGCGATTTTAAGATCTCTTTAAGAATCTCTGATGCTATTTTGTGCAGACTTAAAAGTAAAGCTACATCTAAAAAGACATATTTTATTAAAGACAGACCATTTTACACAACTTTATGAGTATTGGTGTCTGGAACAGTTAAATCACCCATACAAAGATCCATGTGTGGTCTAATTGCATTCATATATGACTACATAAGAAAATGAATTTATAATGCAAGGATTACTAATTGTGATGACAGTTAAATGAATGGCCATTTAATTAAAACATACAACATACAACATTGGGTTTTCAAACTAATTTAAATATATTACCTAGGTGACTGTAGGTTTTTACCAAGTTCTTTATTTAATGGAATATCTCAGTGTACTAAAACAAGTTGAAAGATTATTTCATACAATAAATGTTTTTATTTAATTTTTTATATTAAACAATACAAACTAAAACATTGGAGTCACTGATTGACACTAGTTTTGAGCTTGTATATATAAACTATCATAATGAACAGCTAGGTTTTTTGTAATGGTGATGCAATTACGAAAATACTCCATATCAGTTATACAACTTTTAAATATTGAAATTATAAACATATCATAACTATAACTTAGTCCGCTGTTAGGAATTATAATCATTAACACTCCAGTCCATTAATATTTTGATTTGTTTACCTCATACAGGTATTCCTTAAATACTATCACATCGAACAGCTTTCCCGAAAGTTTGAAAAATATCAGCATCGTGTCATCATCGTTCAGTCTGTGGTAAGGAGGTGGTTGTGTCAAAGGCAATACCATAGGATGGTTGCTAAATCAAACAAAGGTGCCATTGTCATCCAGAAAGGTGTGTATACCAGTATTTAGTTGTTACTACCAGTAGAATCAGTGAATACATTAGATCTATAAAAAAATACCAAATCTGAAAGGAACACTTGGCATACTAGGCATTTCAAGAACAGTTTATTTATTTAAATGATAACCTTATTTAATGACGTAGAAACTAGCCAAGCCATACATCAAGTGTGCCTGTTGTAGTGTAGACATTTATAAAGACTGGCTTTGTTATTATATTTTGATTCCATTAGTTTTCCGGGGTTGGATTGTCTGTAGGAAGCACAGAGATATGATGAAGAAGCGACATTTGGCAGCTGTATCTATTCAGAAAGGTGTCTTAATGTTGAATGTTGAATGTTTCATCTGCTGTGTCGATGTTGTAGTGTTTTCTAATAATTTAGTTGCATTATATTTTAGATTGTACACATTTTGTTGGCTTGAAAGGAGTGAAGGTTATCAGGATTGTTCAGAAAATTTGGATGTTTAGTGTCATTTGGAAATTATTTCTGGTGATAATATGACTGGTGATAAATTCCATGCATAAATATGGTCATATTAATGTCTTAATGTTTATAGAATATTTACAGAATTGTTTGTATTTTCAATTTTGTTAGAATGAAAATTATCTTTAAAAAATGCATTTCCTGGCTTGCTCGTAGCCAGGGCATTTATGGTGAAGATTTTATTTTAATTCAACCAATTGCAAATTTAAAAGCTATGGAATATTAAGAATAATAAATCTATTGTAGCTAAACAAGAATATCTGTTTCTATTTATAATTTCTATTTTTTCTTTTAATATCATCCTCTTATTATTATTATTATTTAACTGTTTCTGTAGCCTTATGTTAAAGCATATAATTTCATTTGCTGTTGTAAAAAGATGTGTATTTCTTATTATTTACTAACGTATACAGTACACCCTCTTTATAATTTATAAACATTTGGGACCAGAAAATTGGGCATTGTAAAGAGGGTGATGTTCTGAAAAGGTCCAACTTCGAAAAACCATTAGTAATTCAAAACACAACATAGATGTATTGTGTTTATTATTGTGTTTATCTATACTGCTTAATTGCATAGCAATTGGGATTTTTATATCGGGATTTCAAGTTATATTTAGTTATGGTTAAAATACAGTTAAGTAATACAGACCACAATTCAGTTAATGGTAAATGTTCATATATTTTATACTTGTGCCTGTATATTATTAATAACATGATTTACACTTGCATTCACACAAAAATGAATTAACATTTGGTAAAAAAAGTCAGTCATTGTAACCTGTTTGGATTTTAGTGAGGAAATATTCTTCACTTATTCACCACCTTTTGCTACCAACAATTATAATAAGACACTGAGTGCATTTCTGGCTTCTGAAACTCTGGTTTCTAGTTTCAGTAGCTCCGGGTCCTCATTCTCTCACTCCTGGAGTCCAGACACTGTATCCCTCCAATTATGTCCGTAATGGTTTCATCAAACATATCAACAAATACAACCGCATGGGTTTGTGTATTCAGTTTAGTAATTTCTCGTATGTAATAGTTTTACCCAGTGTATGACTGGTGCAATAAGGAGGAAAAAGGCAGATTAGTGGCTGATATGTGTTGGAGATGAGTGACTAACAATAGCATTGTAAAGATAGTGTTATAATAAATGGAAATCTATCTGCAGTGTTCACTTGGTGATATGTGTGGGTGGGATTATAAGGAATGGCATAAGATCAAGGGTGCACTGTACATGTTTAATTTATGATTTCGTATTATGCTCATCATAACTGGTTATTTAATATAGTTTTACATAGAATTGTTAGCTTTAATGCGGGATGTGTTTGGAGAAGGTTCCATTACTGTGGTTGTCTTCATTCCAGTTGTCCGAGGATTTTTGGCGAGGAGACGATATCTTCCATTGTTTGAAAAGCAGCACAATGCAGTAATTACAATTCAGGCATGGATCCGTGGGTATCTTCAGCAGAAAAGATTCCTTAAGTATAAAGAGAAAGCAGAGAAGGGTGTAGTGAAAATACAATCTGGTATGTAATGGAAAGACCATAAATTCACTTACTACTGTCCTGCTTGAAATTGGCTTCTTTTGTGTTGATAAATGATCTTATGGATGGTGCTAAATAAGCGTTTAAGAATGTCCAGATAGTACTATGCTAAAAGTTCATAATGAGTCTGATTTTACAGTAATATTCATAGTTGGTAGGATACTACATCTGTCTGTCTACAGGCATCAATTTCGGTATCGAGTGAGGGTTGTTGATTCCAGTCTTTCACTCACTGCATGTATATTTCCAGCCTATCGTGGCTATAACACCAGAAAACAACTTCTGCTGGATCACACCAGGAGTGACGAACAGCAGCATAGGGCTGCCATCATCCTGCAGAAATATTTCCGCATGTGGAAGGCACAACTCGACTACGTCAAACGACAACTCGACAGACGACCTCTCCACAGTCAAGTGATCTCCATTTGTCAACAGGATGAGGTTAGTTAGATCAATTTCTAATCACTCACTCCAGCCACAATATTTGAGTAGCATTTGCCATGACTAGTTTATTATGATCATCGTACTACAGCATCACATTTTCACATCCGAGTTTTTTTCATTAATGATTTGCTGAGATTATTAATAAACAGAAAAATAAATCTGTTTTCTGTATATATATATATATATATATATATATATATATATATATATGCCATTATTGAATATTCATCATTTAAATCAAATTAGAAATAGACAAATATATTAATAAATATTAAAATAGATTAGATTGTATATTAATGTAATTACATACATGACCACTTGTGTGTGCACACACACATTCACATACTCGAATAATAATAATAATGAAATGACACAGGCAAGATTTGCCACCAGGTAGCAGCAGCTACACATCACATTTGATAGGGGGCACCACAAGCACCAACATAATATAGAAGCACGGGCGAAACCCATAACATACAACGTCATCATTAAAAGGGACTAATACAAATGTGCAAAGTATTTCAGGATAAAACTGTTCAGTACCCCAGTCACACACATCTGACACCTAATGGATATCCTAATGGGTATTACTGGATATTGTAGAAATCAAAGTTTGGGATCCACTAACATTTCTACATTTCTGACAAACAATTTTCAGATAAATTTCTTTCTGTTAGAGATTGTGTCTTTGTTGGAAAGTAGATGGAACATGCACATGCACATACACATATAAACACACACACACACATATACGTAAACTACATGATGTTGAACTTTCTTTTCAGGAGATTGATGATGTTTACTATAATCCAAAAAGACATAGTCCATCTCATTTTGCTGTCAGCCCAGAGAGATATGAACATCTACAGAAAGCAGCAAATGTGAAGACGCCATGGAGAGAACAAGACATTGGTTATTATGATATGGTATGTCATTATCTCTACTTCTCCATGATAACACAGGACAGTCAAGATGATAATCTCAACATATGTTCTCCCCGTACCCACACGTGTTTCGCATTTGGAATGGACACACTGTATCCTACAAAGTGTCATCGGAGTTGAATAAAAAGGAGGTTATCACAGTGTGACGAGTTAGTGTCAATATATCGTTAGACACTTCTCACTGTTATGATTTGTGGTCACTCATTGGTGTAATGATTAGTAATGATGTAATGATGAATCCACCAACTTATTGACAACTCATCTTCTATCTGCTCATGAGTTTAAGCAGCCATGAGTCAACAAAACAAGAACTCGGTTTAATCAGATCTAATGGCTTTCTGTGAGTTGTATGTCAACCAGGGCCAATTTTTTTTCAATCCAGTTGCCCCATGGCAAGTAGATTGGAAATGCACTTGCCCAACCAATGTTTTCACTTGCCCAACACATTTTCACCTGATCCAAAATTATTATTTTTATATCTGCTGTATTTCACCTGCCTACATATAAACATGTACTTGCAATAAAATTCGACATATGGAGAAGTGTTTGATAAGAAATTCTTATTCAGTGAAGCCCATTGCTGCTTTGCTGAGTTACCAGTGTTGTCTTAAGCCGAGATCCCATATAAGTGGTATGCATTATGCAAATTCGACAAAAAATGGAAAACATATAAACTTACAAGCGTGATTTCATATGTGCAACTGCGTATGTGATTTCCTAATGGGACAAAATGCATAGCTCCATATAGCGATTGGTACCAATGTGAATTGGAATATTTTTATGACTCAGGTTGTAAAATTCTGGATTCAACTGCCCTGATTCTAGTGTCCAGGCAGGCTTTCCTACGAAAGATAGGTTAGAAGGTGAGAGTGGTGTTTGAAAGACATGGATACCACAATGTCACATAAGCTACTGCAATGTCACATACACATTCACATGCCGCATTACACATTACGCATATAGAATCTCGACTTAAAACTGAGATTCCATATATGCAGTATGCGCTTTGCGAATCCGACAATAAAAAGGAAAACAAGCAACTATGTATGCGACAAAATGGATGGCTGAAACCAGAATTTTACAACCCATGGCTTTCCCAAGTAAAATACATTAGAAAGTGAGAGGGGTGTCCAAAACACATGGATACAGCAATGTCACATAAGCATTCGGATTCACATGCTGTGTATATGGAATTTCAGCTTTAGGCATAGCTGGCACTCACAGCCAGCTTTGCATCATGGAATATAAATAAAGTTCGCAGCAGGAAGAAACAAGTTTTTTAATTGGCTTGCTCATTAGGCATGCACACACATATTTGGTTAATTTTCATCTCAAAAAGCCACTTGCCTGAATGGGCAAGTGATCGGCAATTGGCACTAGCCTGGCATGAAAATATACTTGCCCCAGGTGTCCAGACAACCAGTATTTCAGGCCTGGATGCCAACATTAAATCTAATCATGGCAGAGCCTTTTACAGATGGATGAAACACCCCATTGGTAACACTGAAATTCCATCATATGACCATTGTGTGTGTGCATGTTTATATATATATATATATATATATATATGTCTGTGTGTGTTACTGTTAATTTGTATAATCACGTAATATGTATATTACCTGAAATTTTGGGGTAATATGTCTATTGCTAACTGAGATTTAATACAGAATACCTGAAACATACATATACATATTACCTGATTATACAGATTAACTGTTTTATATATATATATATATATATAATTTAATATAATTTCAGCTTCGTGAGACTGATGGAAGAGATTTATGTACCAAGAGGCAAGAGTAAGTTGTTGTCAGATTGAACTGTGTCAGTATTTTCTCTCTCCCACTCCCTTCTCTCTGTCTCTCTTGTGTGTGTGTGTGTGTGTAATATATATATATATATATATATATATATATATATATATATATAATCAGTGTTGTTAATATTTTCAGAAGACTAAAGCAGCTGAATTCAGCTGAAGGTCAGAAGTATTATGACAACTTGGTGGCTGAGATCCAGCACAAGTAAGTAATTTATTCTGCTGTTTATATGCAGTACTGTATATACAATCTATGAGTTAAATGTTTTCCACTCTATTTTTTGTTATCTCATTAATGTTTCAATGTGTTTTTACATACACCAGAGGACCCTATTCTATGTCAGAATACCCATGCAGTATGCTAAAATATAAAGTTGATACCATTGTTGTTGTATTTTTTAATGTTCTTCTTATAGAATCATTTTTTGCTTTTTATTTGAACATTTTGAATGCAGTCTTGAAAAGCATACTTCCTTTTCTGTCATGGTAAATTAGATGTCTTTTCTCAAACCTGTTCTTGATGTTTAACCCTAAAACAGATTGGGTATCAAACCCAAGCACAGGCCTCCTCACTTTCTAACCAGTGGAAATGCAGCTTGCAGGATCAGCCCAGCATCTCCACCAACCAGTAACTCTGTTACAGACTTTGAAAAAAAGCTTCCAACATCTGCCACTAGATGGCAGTGGAGGTCTGCTATTTTTTTGCTATCGGTTCATTGCTCATTAAGACATGGGTTACTGGTGGCTGGTACATATGATTTATGCTTATTTATTCATTTCTTGTAGGCAAATGTCAAATCCATGCAGAATTCTACATCCTATTTTGTTCTTTTCTGTTGATTGGCATGATTATGAGTGGCATGATTTGTTTGCATTGGAACTGTTCAAAGCTGAACAGAATGAAACTATATGAAACGAATGTGCTATATTCTCCATGTTGTTCAATATGAACCATGATTGGACCAATAACTGTTAATGTTTTTTGCATCCCTTGTCTGTCCAATTTAACTAATAATAATAATAATAATAATAATAACAACAACAAGACTGTTACCGTCTACTTTCAATTAACTATGTTGGATGATCAAGAATCTGGACAAATGATTTGAGGTCCATGCCAGGCTTCTTGTGTTAAGAAATATGAACAATATTATTTTGCAGTAAATTATGATATATTGGCTTTGTTTCTGCATAATATTTACTTGACTCTAAATCAGGGTTGGAGTCGAGTACATGGGAAAGTATTCAAGTACAAATATGAGTACTTGGTTTTTTATGAGTACAAGTATAAGTACTTATTTTATCAATGTACTCGTACAAGTACAAGTACGAGTACATTTCAAAGTACTCAAGTACAAGTATGAGTACATTTTAATTACATTTACTCAAATAACTACTATGTAATGTGAATGAGGGGACCACTAATTTAATTTGAAGTTTGCTATATTGACCATTAATGTTGACTTGTAGGAGGTGGTGGATCTAGATCTACATAGACACATGTAGTAGCTGGTTTAATACATGTAGACATAGATATCAATAACATTAGATCACCCCTCAAGTAAAATTATACAATAATTAACAGCAAGGCAAACATATATTTCAATCTTAATTTTTTTTCTTTTACTATGTTCAATATGTTATACAGCCCATAACATATTGAACATGGTTAAATGAAAAGAATAAAATGCCAGCTATTTAGAAATAATTAAATGAAATGTCATGTTTATGTCCAAGGCACCAAACATACATATATCTATAATAATAATGGCCATAAAAATGCATTCAATGTAAACAGTTAATTCAGGTCCTATTGCATCTGATGAATATCAATGTTGGAGTATTTAAATCATTTGGAGACATGAGATTATGCTAGTAGTCTGTTGACTTCTCCAATCAAAATCAAAGGTATATAATCAGACACGCTAGCTGATTTTTCTACTGAACTCTATCAAATATTACTCATTTCATTGATTCCATATTAAAGGTTATATCACAAGAAGCCAAGCTGAGAACATGTTCAAATATATACCGGTGGTAGACCACTAGAAACAATTCAATCATGTAATCATGACACATGAAAATAATTCACATTTACTTGTACCAGATTTCAAACACTATCTAGGATTCCAGTACAACATGATCAGATGATCTGTAAGAATACAATATATCTTTTGAACAGCAGTTCCAGATGTCCTTCAAGGAACATGGTTTACCCCATTGTAAGCCATAGTGTCTGTATTGCCTATTGGACACAATTGTTGTAGTCATCCGTTATATTGCAGAGACAAAGTAAAATGATGTATTGATGTGGCAGTCACTAGCATTCCGGTAGACAGAAATTGCAAAATAATTATGTCACAAACATCTTCATAATCACAGTATAAATAAAATAAAAACAATATTCTGTTTATGGTGAAAGTACTCTGAATGTACGAGTACTTTATGAATGTACTCGAATACAACTACTGAGTACTTTCATTTATGAGTACTGAGTACATCAGAGTACTTCAAATTGTATACTCGAGTACAATGAGTATGAGTACAGGAGTACATCGACCCCAACCCTGCTCTAAACAGATGTAGAAATATCACTATGCGTCAAGTGGACATCCCTTCTGCAGCTGTAACCCAGTTTATAATATAAAAGTCCATCCCATCACCATTTGGCCAGGCACGTAACTTTATCATCCATCAAATTAGCCACAGACTTATCAAAATTCGAAGATCTGGTTTTGCTCATGTGGCTTTTACTTAATGACACAAAGAACTAGAACGAACCATTCATCAAAAAAAGGTCTTCCCTCTGGCTTTATATGTTGCCAGATGGTGTTTCTTAAACTAGTTTTTGATGAGATGTTCAGTTACAAAAACACTGAAGATCTGTATACTCTTTTAGTTGGAGAAAAGGAAAGGAGTAATTCAATGTGTGTAGTATAGATGTGTCTCAGATTGCCAACTTTCCTTTTTAGAAAATGTTATATAGCAGAGTCATCAGTCAAAACAGCTTGGATATTAAGCTGTAGGAATTCTATATGAAAGTCAAATAAAGGATATTTGCAGCATAATTGTTTTATCATAATATGCCTTAGCCATGATGTAGTATGCAAAATGAGATTTTCCAAGTATAACATCACATTGTTCTTAATCCTATTATTTTGAAATAGATCTACGGCTGCATGTCTTTTATTTGGTGGAAAGTTATGTTAACTATGACCTGATATGTCCACTGACTTTGACACACATGAGGCATTATTATTTTTTTGGTCTTTGACTTGGGTAGTGGAATACATATATGTCTGTTTAATTAGTTGTACGGGTACACAATCTGATTGGCATGGTGAAATTATTTAAATTGTAGCTAACAAACGTGAGAATCAAATAAAACGAGCAGAGAATTTCAGCTAATAACTCCATTGATACCAGAGATTGGTCTATTGTTTCCAGAGGGTTGATACTATATTCAGTTAACCTGAAGCCAAAGCACAGAAAATTAATTTAAAAAATTGACAACATGCTCAGATACTCCATACTTTTTAATAACATGATAAATTTAAGTGGCATGTAAAATTTATTATTTTAAAATTAGCTGAAATTACATAGAGAAAGAATAAAATAAATATTTTTGTTTATCCTGATCAACAGAAGTCTTGCCAATGGTTAGTGAGAAAATATACAGACATCCATGAATAAATATTATTTGTGCTTTTAGAATAATTTCTGATGTGATGCTGGTAAAATTGTCCTTTTTTCTGAGAAATTTATGGAATTAACAAATTACTAGCAAAACCTATATTGTGTGTGTTATAAAAATTTCTGATGGTTAAGAGCAAATTAACTGGAAGTAGTCTTTTGATTATTATTGTTATTATTATTATCATCATTATCACATATGTATTAAAAGATTGTTTTCAAAAATGCTTTTTAAATTTTGTTTGATGTCACTAGTTTTGATTTCAGACAGTTAGACTGTTTATTAGATTTGATTTCTTCATGTTTTGTTTATAATGGTTATGCTCGTGATTTTGTCAACTTTATATCTACTGTTGAGCTTTAATCTTTTTAGAATTATGTTGCTGTTTTGCTGTGCATGTGTTGTGATGTAGCTGTCTGTGTTCTTAAATGTTATTTCTTTTGTTTGTTTTGTTTTTGAATGAACAGATCGGATTTGAATCACACACCAGACCCCCTTGAACCAAATGGAATGAGCCAATCAGAAGGTCCAACAGTCCAATTTTTTATCAACAAAGGAAGTGATGTTATTTATTTGCCTGAAAAGTGTCAGTCTCAAAATGCTTTAAAACCACAATCTGTTTGCAATTCGCCAACAAGTGGCAATAAAGCAAATGTTTCTGCAGCTCCACTCATTAAATTTGTTAGCCAATCACGTAACTCAGCCCAAGTGCAGAATGACACAACCAACCAATCACAACCAAAGGTACAGATGTGTGGATTTCCAAAGAAACAACCAGATGCCAAGTTTCGGAATGAGCTCTGTTACCAATGGCAAATGCAAAATGACGCTCACCTGAATCACAGTTCTTTGATCTCCACTCCCGATTCTTTTGAACTGCAGAATGGTTCAGATGGACACAGGTCAGCATTTAAAATAACAATAACAATGCCTGGTCTATAACCTATTATATTTATTGGACCAAATGTATATTCTCCAAGGGTTAGACTAGATTCTTGAGCTCATCAGCCATAATAATTAAATTATGTTAATCATCAACAGTTACTATTAGAGACATATGTTCAGTTCATTATCTTAACATTTCTTCCTGTTATATATATACATGTACTTACTATCCTCAGGTGAACCTTTTTAGAATCATTAATGTGTTGTGTTTATTTTGTTGGTTGATGGTTGCTTATGTAGCTTATGGCCTGTTGATTTGCTGGTCCTGAGTATTTGAAATTAGTTTGGCTTAGTTTGTACATAATTCATGCTTTAACCCAGTGAATTGTCTCATGGGTTTTCTGTCTGCTGATTTGAAAGATATCAAGACAGAAAACACGATCATTGTCATATATCTTTCATAGCATCACTTCATATTGAAGTTGCTGGAAAAATGTAATAAATTTAACTAATGGAATCTTTTATTAATAATATCATTATGAATCAGAACATTTTATACGGCTCTTTGTTTTTCATTTGTTTTTATCGTTTAGCTCTGGCAGTTTAATCAAGCACGATTCAGGAGTGTATGACACAGGAACATCGGGTGGAAGAAATTCACAGCAGTAAGTTTGTTTGGAAATAGCAACTGGATGATTATGATTAGCACTATTTAATTTCAGTATTTTTGAACCAGACGGGATCAATTTAATTTCGTCAATTCCAGTTCCTCTCAATTCCGTTTGGTCAATTCCAGTTCCACATAAAATGTTTCAATTCCAATTCCAAATTTATCAATTCCATTTTTTACCTACTCTTTTTTACCTAATAATTTTTACCATTAGTAGGTACTCAAAATACCTACTCCGAGTACCTACTTGGAATACCTACTCCGAATAGTTTATATTTGAAGTAGGATTGTCATGAAAGAAATATTTCTGAATTAAAACATTTAATGGTAAATTAATTTGTGGATTAACTTTTTTGTAGCAAATTCCAATTCCAAATTGATCAATTCGAAATAAGCAATTCCAATTTTGGAATTCGATTTGCCCATCAATTCCAGTTCTGTAATTGAATTGACCCCATGTCTGTTTTGAACTTAATGGACTGTGGTTATCAATTATTTGAATATGTATTTTTTTGTTGTTAGTAGCTTTATTTACTGAACTGGGTCATTTTATTATCAGCAGAAAGTCTGATTTGTTAGTTGATGCCAATTATTTAACTTTAAATTAATTTTTTAATAATTATGTATGCATATTACTTTATTTTTACCATTGGATAATCTTTGTTATGCCAAAAAATATGTGCTGAGGATTTTCAGTTTAATATGGTATTTTTTTTATTAGGCACGTGTACAATGTGATGAACATACATCAAAATTATAATCATACTTGATGGTGACAGCCAGGCAATAGTTATGCCGCAGAGTTCAGCTGATTTGTTATAACCTCTGCTGGTGTCTTTGCTCAAGCTATATGGCAATTATGCAGTTACTATAGCAGTCCAACACTTCACAGAACAAGTTCTTGGAGAAGATCAGAAGTGCATCATCTCTTGATAAGTTCAAATAGATTCTTTAAAATTGATTCCTAGCTGAATGATATGCACCATTTTCCATTTCTCATTAAAATTTGATGTCTCATATTTGGATTTTTAACCACACAATCCCTGAAAATAACTCCTTCTGTTAAGTTTGCTGTATTAAAACAATATTATTATTATTACCATATTATGATGATGATGATTATTATTATTATCATCATCATCATCATTAAAGAACTGAGAAACTTCGTAAGCTTCTGATTGTTACAGTCTCACTCAGTCTCTAGCAGGATTAAGAGTTTTTGTTTGAGGAAAGAATTTATTGCTCAAGAAATGCCATGATGTATACTCCTGTTGGTGCTCAGGAAATGTGAGATTGTTGGCAGTATGTAGCTATAGAGAGAATGATAGATGCAAAAACATATGGCCACATAAATATGATGAAGTCCATGCTGAACATTGATCAAAATGACCAGCCATTAGTGGACTAGTGTTTTGAGATGTTTGTTGGTCATTAATTCAATGATTTCAGCATAAGAAGTGTTGACAGCAGGTAGTAAAAGGGGGGGGGGGATTCGCATTTAAAACTGCCTTATCCGATATGAAATGTAATTGTGAAGCGGGTATTGTACCGTTTTGTCCACTGAACATTTCTTAAGGAGACTTAGAATATTGTGTTGGCATGCCTTTATTTATACCCAAACGTCTATTGGGTTTGTGATCATTTAGGTTTACTTAAGTTCTCTGCATGATTTTCACGGACATTCATAGTGAGCCGCAAAACTATAATGGGATGGTGTTTGATTACTGCATGTCTCTGAAGCTATATTCATTTATATCAGTAAGCCAGAAATTGGCTTGTAATTTTGATGATTTTGGGGTATTTTCAGACGATTCTCTTGGTGTAATATATAATTAACAATAATATGTTAACAGTGTATATTCATTAATGCCGACATTTTGCTGATTTTGCAAGTCTTATTTTTGAATATCATAACATTTATCTTTTTGGTCTGCCATGTTTGATAGATGTTTTGTGGTACACTTTCTAGGAAAGAGAGACTTATTTCTAGTATGTTTTATTTGCCAAATATTTAGCGGACTGTTATAATAGCATCTCCTGAAGTGTGTTGACTCTGTTATAATAAAGTTACAGAAATAGATGAAAACATGAAAGAATCTTAATACACTGAACAATAATAGTGGATTATTGAACCATTTTGGATAAGAAAACTTTCATAAATAACACAAATCTCAATGATTTAACATCCCTCTCCACACACACACACACACACACACACACACACACACACCACACACAGACACACACACAGACAGACAGACAGACAGACATGTATATATAGATATATAAGCAAATACACATATACATATATATATATATATATATATATATCCATTAAATGAACAAAGTTTCTGAGTTGACCTCCACTATAGTTTTCTCATTGCTGGCCATGCTACAAGAAGTAGTTATGTTTCAATGAGTTAAGATATATGTAGTTTGCCTGACTACTACTAAATAGCACACTATATAGGTAAAATTATTGTTAGTTGATAGCTGCATGGATATCTCTCATGTAAATTCTCACCAGAAATTATAATATTCATGGGTTGTTCCTATGCCACAAAAGAAGAAGAGGATGATCTAATCTGTTGGGTGTTTGCGAGCTACCAATGGTTTATTTACTTAGTGGTTTGGCATTAATTATGCCCTCAGTGAGAATTTATGATAAATGATATAGGGATGCAAGTCTAGGAGGTTATACCATGCAGATGTTGTGGGTTGTTTATGTAATCCCTAAGTGGATATTTGTCACTTCACACAAGTTGATGCCAACATCTAACCTCTGTTGGTTTCAATACTTCACAACAGCAGCCAACGTTCATCATCAGCTGTGTCACAGTCAACACTGACGTCTTATGACGTGAGCAAGTGTGACAGCATGTACAGCTTGACCTGGGATGATGCACTGGAGAAAGCTCGCCAAAGGGCGTTGGCACCAGATCTTATACAGTCAGTACCTTTGTTGGTTAATGTGTTATTGTTTGTTGGCAGCCATCTTGATTCACTCCTCTAAGGCAGATAATGTTAATCTCAACCCCCAACCCCCCACTCTCTCTCTCTGTCTCTCTGTGTGTGTGTGTGTGTGTGTGTGTGTGTGTGTGACAGATATACATATAGACTTCTAGAGAGCAAGAGAGAGTATATTTAAAACTTTGTGAGATGTCAGGTACACTGTACATATCATCCTAAAGGTGGTTGCCAATAATGTAGGCCTGTGCTTAATGTTTGTAATCATCTATCTCTTTGTCTATAATCCCCTGTAACCAGCTTCCGAAGCACCATAGATATAATGTCAATAACCTAAATAGTTTTAGCAGGTGATCACCGGTGTTAGAACTATAAACATCAACAAACTTATAGCGTTAGATGGATATTTGTGCATGTATTTCTGCTTATAATACTTCATGCTATATCTGTTCCTGGTGTATCCCTTAGACATAATATATTTGTAGAGTTCTGTCCATATTTGTACAGTTATCATTGTGATTGATGTGAAATATATATATATATATATATATATATATATATATTATATATATATATTTAACAAAATATCTCAAACTAGAAGCAGATGATTTCCTTCTGATGAAATTAACTGACTTTCTCCAATCCCTTATGGTTAGTTATTTCACTGCTCTTAAACTAATACTCCTGATAAAATAATCTCTAATATACTTTGTCAATTTAATTTTCAAATTCCAATGAATTTTTATCAATGTCGATTCCAGATCAATAAAATTCAGTTCAATGCTATTATAATTTGGCACAAAGAGTAATGAAAATATTACTAAAGATTTCTTCTCACCCATCAATTACTTCAAGACAGAATTCAGTTATGACAAACCTAGGGCAAGTGTTATTAGGGATACGACAATTAATCGCAGTTCACTGTATTTACGGTTTTAGTCCTTTGGTTCGATTCAGTTTCTTATTTGCAAACCATGGTTTATTTCGATTTTTATAAATGACACGTTACTCTTCCGTAGTGTTGACTCATAGAATGATGGTGGAAAATCCTGTATTTCCAATAACGTTTTCTTTGACATCTGTGTGGATTTCCAATTATCCATGGCCGGGTTACAGCCAATCACAGTGATTGATTCTGCAGCACGTGATATTTGCATAGGTTATCTCAGACCAAACCCTGTAAGCACAGCATGCAAAGAAAGTTTCTCAGCAATTTATCTAAGCCTCCAAAATTGTATAAATCATTTGTTTGTAGACACTTCAGTCACCCGATGACAGAAACACCTGGGAGACTGGAAGAGAAATTAAAAAAGAACTAATTGTCTGCTGGATTGTAGGATCATAATATACATCTGGAAATACTGGAAACATGATCTGCATTTAAACAGACACCACTGGGAATCTTTGTCAAATTCATCTTCGCTATCGCGAGTTTTTGTTTCATCTACACGTCTATCTGACAGTGACAGCAACCCACTTTCCCATGCCATAGCAGAGCAACAGACTTTGAAAGAAATATTGCATGCTAAACAAAAGATGCTGTTCAACTCTCCACAATCCACTGTTATCCCAAACCAAATCGGGAAATTCATAGTGACATATCTGATACCATAAACAGTGGTGTAGAATCGAGCCAAAGTATGAGGCATGCAACATTAGACCAGACAACTTTTATGAGTTGTCTGTTAAATAAATAGAGCGAAGTGAGTTGTTATGGACCGTTGGTAGTCAACTATTACACCATAAATAATTTGGTGGATTTATTCATTCCAAATAGTTTATTTTATTCAATTTCAGTTTGATTTATGTTCGTGTCCTCAGTGCTGGAATCAGAAATATTTATCACTTCCAGAACAGAATGTGTATGTCATTCTAAATGCCCAAATGGCAATCAGCTAATTTGTATTAACATGGCTTATTGAAAGTTGCTGTGAATGTGGTAAAACACATGCAGTAGTGGTATGGCAAGATAAGTTACCTTCAGTCAGTTAATTATCATGAGCCAAAATGGCTGAAAGGTGTTTGTAGCCAATGTAATAACAGTGCTAAAAGTTAAATTTTTAGCAAACCATCTGCTAAATTTATTAAACGGATATTTTTTATTCAAGAGAAGTCTTTCAGTGTGTATGTGTAATTAATATACTACTTATTCAATTCTGTATCATAATTCATTTTTATCATTCAGATTTTGTGTTTGTCAGCTTGCTTACTATTTCTATTAATAGTGAGAACACCTAATTTTAATAAAATTATCTTCTAATCAGCGTCATTGGTGTTGAATATGTAAAGTTAAATTATGTTCGACTCATTTCAGTCATTATGGTGTTATTTTGGTGTTGTTTGCTTTATTTGTTTTTGAACTAAAACTTATTGACATAGAAAAATCTTTGGACTAATAAGTAACATGTTTTTACACCAAGCAGAAGTGAAGGCCATGTTCAGGATGAGATTAGTTCTGTTGCTGGAACTGGTACTCCTTCCTGTCTAGATTCCGACACAGATCTGCAAGATGACAAGTAATACAACTAATGGTTTTCACTTGATGTTTTCCTCTGATTGGCCAATTTATTCTTAATGCTTTTTCCACTTTTCTCTATATTTCTTTGTCCACTTTATAGAGAGGGATGTTTCGTTAACAGGGCTGTCATCAGTCTTAGTAAGATGAATAGCTCTGACAAAAGATTGATGAAGTTGTAAACATATCATTTGTATTTAAACAACTATTGCTTCTGTAATTTAAACTAACAAATTTATCTTCAAACATGATCCTGTGTTTTCACAAAAACTCTACAAACTGCACACACACACACACACACACACACACACCTTGATTTTCTTCACGTGCTGGTGTTTCAGCAGTGAATGTCACGAGTCTTCAACAGAATCGTTGTATATCGTTGGACAATCAAATGGTTATCCTCGTCAGTCCTCAGCACATTCCACAAATGACACATTCTATGAGGTGGAGAATGATTCGATTTATTATGAGACTCCTGGATCCTGGTACTATGAAAGTTTTAATCCAGGAAACTCAAAACCTAACAGGCCCATTCCAACAGCTACCATTGGCGATCACGGAGTTCCTGCTGCGAGTCATGTCTGCGATTACATGAACTGTCAACACCTTCTAAAACAGATGGCAACCGAAAGCACTCCATTACATGTGAAATACAATCTACCATTATCAGATTATGCCACTTTGCCCAAAGATGATGCTCAGCCCGATATCAGTGCGGATTTCTGTAACTGTCATGCTTGTCAGTATAGTAATTACATCCATAACGTGTATGGCCAAAATAAGAGTGCAACAAAGGCAGAGCGAGTACCACTGAACTCCCAGTGTGAAGATGAGAACAGACAAAGTGACGAACAGGGAGGCGGTAGAAAATCACGTTGTCCAGAGCCACCGCCCAGATCTAACAACAATACCGGCTATTTCTTTCATAGCATGAAAGAGTCAAAGAAGTTCGAAGAGTGCTATATATATTCCACTTGGGCAAACTCCAGCACAGAACCAACCAGACAGCAAAGTGGTTCCACAGAAGAGGCTGCTTCGTGTGTACCTTCACACTGTTCGGGAAATCCTAAAGCGAGAGATTGTCATAAGATGAACGACCAATGTGAAGATGCTTCTGATTATGAATATCTGCTAAAAAATCAGTCTCTTCCCACTATCGATTATGATTTGGTTCTGAATGAAGTGTCAAATAAGAGAAGACGTTATCTCCCACCGTGGAAGTGGTTCTACCCGCCAACTCCACCAAGGCTACCAGCAGCGTTTATCAAGATTCCCAACCCACCTGCTGAGCCTCCTCCTCTGCCACCAATCCGTGAAGGCATCTGCATGGCCATGACCTCATCGCCACCTGGTGATGATGATGCAAAGCGTGTTCACTTCTCAGAGTACGATGAGATTATTCTGCGAACTCCCTCACTGATTGGCAGCTTTGACAATGACGAGTTAGTGATGTTTTCTGTTCGTGTTACGTGTCCTTCCTCAAGTTGTTTTTCTTGGAACAAGTCCCATTTGTACTTTGTGTCCTTTTTAGCCAACTTCTCGTGTTGCTGTATCTGTGACATCTCTCAATGTCTTATTTCTTTCATATGGTGTTCAACCCAAATTCCAATTTTTGCTGTCTCTTCGAACTGTTGATGTCACAACGATTCATTCCTGCACACATTTACTGCATCCTTAAAGTTGACGAGTTTCATAAAACTATTCCGGAATCGAATTTCCAGTTTGTTACTCAATATGATGTGGATTAATGACTTTTATTCTAGTTGGTGTTTCATTCATGCCCAACCATTGCCTTGGTGGTATATCTTTCTTTGTGTGACTAGTACGAGATTGTTTGTTTGATTGTTCTTTCAGTGTGTATAGTCACCTTCTCTTTCTGTTGTTGTTTTGACAGATTCCCTTCACCATAGTCCTCATTTTTCAAGTTTTCCATGTTTATTGAGGAAGTTTATGCTCTTTGTTTGATTGTAGCCAATAGCAGCAGATATTTTAGTATGTTTTGCAGATATTTTCTAATTTAAAAAATAATAAAAAACCTTGAGGAGGTGGTACACCTTAGTGGAAAGCTGCGATGAGTAAATACAAAATTTCTATGAATTACTATCACTCAATTATATTGGCCTAATCAGTTAAAAGAATTGCAGAAACATAATGTTTTTAAAATTAGATTTTGCATGTTTCACTTGATCAAGTCATTTTTCAACAAATAACAAGCAGACAAACAAAAATCAGGTTTATTTTATAGGAAGATTTCTTATAAGCCTTATCCAAGCTCACATACGTGTTTGTGTGTGTATATATTATATATATATATATATATATATATAGTGTGTGTGTGTGTGTGCACGCACATATGTGTTTGTGTGTGCACATGCATGTATACATTTTATTTGAACAAATATTAGACAGAGAATTTCACAAGCTACTCTGTGTATAATAAGATTTAACCTGAACCATCTGTAATATTTATATATTGGTGTTATTGTTCCATTTTCTATCTACTACTTAACCTCCTGAATTGATTGTATATACTTTATGCTATCATGTAACATTATGTTATTTGTGTACTGGTTAATGATACGTTCAAGCAATAACCAGTATCAGTATGTTAAATGTTCCTAATTTGTTGTCTTTGGCCTGTTATGTATTTCTATAATAGTTAAGACAATATGTATATATATATATATATATATATATATATAATACACACACACAAATATTCTTTGTTATTGTACAATACTGTTTGTATAACATTGTGAAATATCTTTGGAGCTTTCATATGTTCACTGGCTAATTTAGCAGTGTATGGTCGATAGAATGGATTGTTGCAATCATGATGCACCTAAAAATTATTTGCTGGGGAACTGACAGGCTATCATTGTATCATGGTAGACCATATACTAAAAATGGCTGAAATGTGCTTCCATCAGGTTTGATTAGTTTCTGTGGTAGGTTTTTAATGATGACAATGCATTACTATGCTTAAATACCTTCTACATTTTCAATACCTTGTTCTTGGAAATAATTGTCAATCTTTGCCTTTTTCTGGCAACAAGTAAATATGTTAAGATTCTTGAACTTTTGCCCTTGTCCATTTTCATAATATCACATTGATAACCAAGGATGACAACAAAATCTTTTCAGCATCTTCCCAATTAGCATCACATGCCCTGATAAGCGTTGGATGCAGATCTTCTTTTCCGTGTGTTAGGTGTGTTTTTTTAGTATAACTTCTGTCATGGTTCTTTGTCGTATATAGTTTGTTATTGTGTCCTTTCTAACAGAGAACATTCCAGTGAAATTCACTGGATTCGTGGTGTCAGTGATGAAGAGGCTGCGTATGATGAAGAACTGATTGAGGAACAGAGAAGACTCCGAGAAACTTTAACGCAGAACCGACAAACACAAGAAACCAGTGAGGTAAAGCATGTAATAAAAATGGTAATTAATTATCTGTTGTTATTGTGTGTTTTCCAACTGAAACACTAAGTCTGATGTCATCAGTCATTTGTTCAACAAAAAGATTTCACTTGCTTTATATTATGACTAAAATAAACTATAAAAAGCCATATAGATGATGATGATGATGATTGAGGTTTTACGGCCACTTTTGTGCACAAGGTAGGCTAAATGGGCCGAGCGACCTCCAAAGGTAATGAGATGAAGTGAAAGACGAAACAACCTTCAGATAAAAAGCCATATAGCATATGCACTTCCAAAGCATCTGGTTATATTAGGTGTGCAACTGATTTTGGTTAAGCCCAGGCTGTGTATTTCAATTATGACCATATTAATACAAGACTTTGTCAAGCAGTGATCGCGCAGTTAGTTAGAGTATAGGACTCAGAATCGAAAGATCATGGTTTCGAGGCTCCGGGGCTGCAATGCTGTCATGTGGCCACTGGTTCACTCAACCAGAAATGGGAACCTGACATGACAATTGAAGGATATGTGTTTGAGTAATGCTTTGCACCTATACTGGCAGCATGCATTGTATGCTCCCCTGGGAGTTAAGATAGGTGCTGGATTGGAATAGGTCTGAGTCGGGGATAATAATATTGTAAAGCACCTTAGAGCAGCTATCTAGCTAGATAAGGCACTAATTAAATATCACGTATTATTATTATTTATTATTATTTTTAAATATTCTACTCCCAGTGTTATCACAAACATCAGGTTTGTTTATAAGTTGCACACATTAAACAAATGTTTTTAAACATAGGACAAAAAGAGAACGATACACTTTTAATCAATCACCTCATTTCACTCTTTTACACCTTTTTTTTCCAACCTACTAATACATTTTTTATTTCAATTATCTAAAAGGACACTGGCTTTGAATAAAAAAAAAATTCTGTGCATAAACTCACGAGAAAAGGGTTTTCCATATAACCTTGCCAAAATGGAACATGGTCGATTATTATTTTTGTTGGAACAAAGGATACTTTATATACACTTTTTTATCAGTTTCGCATTCACTATGGGGAGTTTCTGATGTTATCAGCTAATTACCTTTTAATATTTGAAGATGAACAACACCCATCTGATACCAACAAACTGAAAGGAAGATGTTCTGCGATGTTACCAACCCCAACCCCCTCCATTGGCCATTTATTCTTGTCAGTCCATTATTATTTCTGAGATCAGTATAGGGTCACTATTTGTTTATTGTCTGTTATGATTGGGTCAACAAATAACTCCTGTTCATAGTGAGTTAGAAATGAAATGCAAATATTCACTTCTTATTGACTACTGGACTCCAATAATTCACGTGACACTGACTTAACAAACTTGGACAGCTTTTCTACTTCAAGATGACAATGAATGATACCACAAACTGAAATGAGCTTTTTCAAAACCTGATCTGGTTGAGCTCTACCATTGACCACAGTCTTCCAGAATCTTCTGTCCTGGGCTTTCTTCCAGGACAGTGTTCTCCATAAATTCTGTTGTTAATGTTTCTGTAGCGAGTATTAGTTTTATGAGGTGGGGTGTTAGCCCCACACTCAACCCTCCTCCTTTCTCGTCCAGGCTCCCGACCAGCCTACACAATTTTATTTAATGAGACATCATGTCTAGACCAGGTTCTGTCTGCTGTATTGGTTTATCTGTCCCTGATGACATTCTTACCATGATCTTAAGTTTTCCACTAACGATTCAATGACATAAATTATAGAACATCTTGTTTGTACCGTTCAATAATACCTAATATAGTTGGATTTTTTTGGGGTGGAGAGAGGTGAACTATCTTTATGAAAGTCTGAAATACATTGTGAAGTTCAGTGGATCAGCAGCAAGCCACAACTTTCTCAGAAGAATGTAGAACTACAAATATGTATAATGACCCATTGCAATAATGTAAAAAAATATGCACATACTGATAGTTTGAACTTATAAAACCTGATTGTCAGATATTACTGATTCCATTCTAGTGCATAACACAATATATGTATTAACTTGAAAAATAACCTGTTTTCTTGTATAAAAAATAAAACAACCAACTTCTCTCCTATTGACCATTCCTCAAAGACTATCTCTTGTCTGAATCATATTTATAGAGACTGTGTTAGATGTTTTAATGTTATATTTTCACATCTCAGTAAGTATTTGGATTATAATCATCATATTGGGGTAAAGAAGATTTTGTTGTCCAGGATTTTATCTGATCTAAATACTGAAGTATATTATTCAGTAAAACGTACTTTATTTACCGATGCTCTCTTTTGTATTTGTCAGCCATTTGATGATAAAGACAGCGGTGATGAAGATAGTGATGATAATGATAATGATGATGGTGATAGTGATAAAGAGGGTGCTTACAAAAGAATCTTGTCACCACCTCGAGATTACGATAAAGGAATCTCTCTTGGCAGTTCAGTGACACAGAGTACGCCATTGGATCCTGAAAGACCGGTCTCTAGGTAAGTTCAACTAATTAAGCTCATACAAAACGTTATGGATACAGTTGGCATACCTCCATAAACTAACCTTACCCTTAATAATAACTTTTATAAATATGACTTATGTTTATAAATATGCCATATATTATGCCATAGTTTTATGTATACGTCCATAAACTAAACAAATAGTTTAAATAAAATGGCATTATAGCTTGCACATGCTCAACTGAGATATAGGAATTGTTTTAACATTTCTTGATGGCACACCACAGCCTTTATAAAGTCCATAACAATGATAAAGCATTCCCACTAATTGTTATTTAAACCCATTTCAGGCTTAAAATTGACAAGAACATAGTTGATGTGATACCACAGTCTACATCGAGTGAGCTCTCCGAATCTGACCAAGGCACGTACAATTTCCGTGCTTTGCTAAGGAAGACTAATCGTGACATGAGCAAAACGCTGAGAAAGCAACACACAGAGGAAGAAGATAGTCACAAGGTGGACTTCAGAAGTGTGCTAAAGAAACGCAACCTCACACAGATCATAGCAAATTGACAGGATCATCTCTTATCTGTGCTATGTGATTTTTGTGTCCTGTCCATTCAATGTTTGCCTCTGAATTTTTTTGAAGGTAAAATTTTCAAAATTATGTCTACTAAATCCTATTTCTTGTGCCTAAGTTGATGGTATGCAATCTGCAGTTATGTGAAAAGTACTAATAAATATCCTTGTTGTTTAATGTCAAAGACGTAAGTATGACGTATATCTATTTATATGTGCCTGAAATAGAGAAATAGACATTTATTTACATTTTGCATGACCGGTGATGTGATATTTGTATGAAACAAAATCATTGTCTTGTAGCACAAACACCCGTGTAGAGTTGGTATATTTTGTAAGATGTTTCACTCATTCAGAGTCTTGTTTTATCACAGTATCTTGGGGACCACGTCTCTATTTGATGACACATTGCAATTAAATTTCAATCTTGCATAAGCGTAAAATATTTTGAAAAGGTGTGTGCTGGTGTGTTTGTGTCACTAGTTCCAAAACGTGTGGTGTTTTATCATGTTTCAAGGGGCTTAATTCAAAATAGTTAGGTTTCATGCTGGGATGCATCATATGTCGGTGGTCCATTCTTATGTTAAATCATTTAATCTCATTTATGTATAAGTTATTCTTAGGTGCATAACCTAATGATGTACATATATTTAAGCCTTTGTTATTGACCAGAAACTGGCATTTTTTTGGCATATAAGGATATACCTTGTAATGACTTATTCATGATATTTTATAGTATTGACTTTTCTGATTAGGCTTAGAAAACTATAAGTATCTCAAATGATACGTGTGTTTGGTAAGTTGTACGTTTTGCACCACACAATAAAAAATATGTATTTGATTGTATTTCTGATCACAACATCCATCTATGTGAAATTAATTGAACACTGATATATATAAACCATTCAATGTTTTGCTTTATTAATGTGCTGTTTATTTATTTCATCATACTTGGTATGACTTTCATTCCTGTCATCATATATAATCCATTGTTCTTTCTTGTCATTGTATCATTTCTGATGACCTACATTCCTGTCTACTTCTGACAGTATTTTATTCCAATATTTGCCTACCAGCAACGTGTATTTCTGCTGTTAAGCAGTGATCATTTATGAATATTGTAATTTTCTTATATTGTCGTCAACCCTGCATTGGCACCGTGTAACTCACTTATCTTCTACGTTTGTGCTGCGTGCAGCCAATATTTAGCCATTTCTGGTTTGTTTTTCTTTGATCCAGGATGTACTTAAGTGCAACACTCAAAGGAGTGGTGATATGCCAGTAGCTGTGCATGTTATTGTGTGTTGTGATGGTATCCAGAACTGTAGGGAGCTTAGGCCTTATTGATGAGTAAATCGTATAAAATTGGTAATGATTATTTTTGCTACATTTTGTAATTTTGTGAGGTAAAAATGTGTGATATAGCCAAATACTATATCTTGTGTTAAGTGCAGTTATAGAATGAAGGACTTATTGTATTTATGAAAGTGGTACAGAGACTTGTACATAAATTAGTCTGTGATAATTCAGCTAACTAGATAAATATGAGCTTATATATATATATATATATATATATATATATATATATCACTGCAAATATGTTGCAAAACAAGGAAGTTCTATACTATACATATAATCAGCAAAATCTAGGAAAGACAGGTTTAGGTCAAGTACATGTTTATGTGTAATCCTTAAAAACATTGTACTTGAGTGCATATAATTTAATCTCACTGTTTAGTATTTCACAACTGAAGTGTGAGCTGGTTCATTGTTTATTTTGGCTTTACTAAACTATAATTTATTGGCTTATTTATTTATGTATCAAATATCAACGAATAGCATAAATAGTCTTGATCTTTGTTGACAGATTTTTACAGTATTAAACATGGTTATCATTGTTAGATGTTTTCCATTGTTTGCTTTCATCCCTTTGGTTGTGTTGTAGGTAGCCATGTTAGCTTCCGAATATAATATGTGAATTTTCACCAGAATTGTGCTGCAGCAGTCATTTGTTTCATACATATTATAACTGCCATTGTTCACCCGATAGTATGGATATTTGTATCAAATAATCGACCTTTTACATAATTTATTAGCCCACAGCACTAAATATGATATTTTATCAGCCGCTTACTGATGTATCCAACAATTATGTCTGAGTCATTTATGTTTGTCACGTGATCACTTGATGGCAGCACTGTCATAAATATTTCACAGCTGATAAAATGTAATTCTTTGGCTACAGATAAATCGGTGTGATTTTGTTTTCACAATCCTGTAATTATATTCTTTTCCGCGAACATTGACAAATCATCCAAGTTACAGCGGAATTTTCTTAAACCTTTTTTCACCAGGTGACCTTATTTTCCACATCAGTAGTTAAAAGTACAGTGATAATTTAGAGAAATCAAAATTTGTTTATCTGCACTAATGGGTAAACTTTACTGAAGACTTATAACTGAGACAGGATCATTGTGTAACTTGTAGTATAACTATTATCCTGTTCAGTTATACATTCAAGATACAACTGGCTTCACCCGAGACCTGTTCACTTAAGAAATATCTATTATCCAGAACTGTTCAGTTTGTTGGCTTCGAGCAGAGTGTTTAGAAATAAAGCTTAATTCTTCGTACTAATGGTTGTATATGTGAATTAGATTATTGGGCTAGTATTGTGTAATTTATATACAGAGTTTGGAATAAAACATGCACAAGATGCACTTTTTTTAATCATGATGTTTACAAACACGTTTACCATACTGCAAAAATACTAATAGTATAAATTTAATAAAGGATCCTTAATTAGCAAGAGCCATTCGAATGTGCTATACAATGAAATTTCATAATAATGTACTGGATACATATACAGATATTTAAATTGTTTTACACCAACATAAAAATATGCATAGGACTTTTATAAAATATTTTCTGACTTATTGCAAGTTTAAAATCATCAGGCTTTACACAAGATCATTTAAAAAGCTGGTACTGTTTAATTCAGTACTCGGAATATATAAAACAGGATCTTGTATAGTGATCATAAACATACCGGTAGCTGAAACCAGTGTAGCTGGAAATAAATCAGTTTTATAGGTTATTTTTTGTAAGCATGTGTCACCAGTTCTGCACTGGCATCAGGCAATTTATCGAAGCGTTGTGTAAAAAAGCATTGTCATAGTTCAGTCATTACATTTGAAGGGTATGGACTAAAGTCCTGCATGTTTCATCACTTATTTACGTACCAGTGAGCTTCATATATTCCTTACTTGATAAAAGTGGAACTTATACAAAATATATCTAGGTTTTATTCTGTATTCTAAGAATATTAGCTATAGTATAAGGCCAGCAAGAATGTTCAAGTTTGTTACTAGTTTGAAGAGTCGATCCCTTTGATCTTTTCTACATTCTTCTATCTCTGTGAAATTGAAACATCTTTTCGAATAACAATGCATGATTTTTTCAGTGATCCCCGCATATTTCACAGGTTAAAAAAGAGTTTGGCGCTTAGATCTACTCATCTAAGTCCATAATTTCTGCTTTGCTCCGACATTTCTTACCAGATCTGGCGGCTTAGGGCCTCCATGTAATTATTATAGAAAACCATTTTTCAATATGTTTTCTGAAATAATTGATTGATTAATTGATTGATTGATCAACCCTAAAATGTCCAGTGAAATTTTGCGATAGGGATTTTTGTAAGTTTGATTAACCCATTTGCCCGTATATTATTCGTATTAACACATCTAAAAACGAGTATTTGTAATAAGTTGAATAATACTGTGTATGGTTTAAAACGGGTATTTACATATGTTTTTTTCTTGTTCCATGTAAACGGTCTAACGTTCCCTGGTGCCTTGCGGGGCATCCAAAATGACCAGCTTTGTGCGGCATCGAGGAACAACGGCACCCAAACCATCATCTGTGGCATCGAAAAGGTTCACATAATTGACACAGAATTACTCGTGTATATACTACTCACGCGCCATCCAACGTGGGTTTCCGAAACTAAATTTCCAGAGCTGGCTAATCCAGAGCTGGCTGCTTATAGAAAGCAGTTAGATATTTTGGCGAGAGGCTTCATATAATCAGTGAGTAATTCAACCGTCAGACGTCTAGATGGGTCGCAGCATTGACCTGAAAGAAATGTTTTTTTCCAGGTCAATGGGTCGCAGTGTACAGTCCCATGACGTGCGTAGAGGGAAATACTTTTAAAGTCACTGTGAAAATCTTTAAAAGGGACTAAATTTTAAAGAAATTATTGAAAACCATACCCCCCACACACGCACTTTCAAATTCCACGAGACGCCCATGATGGATGTTGACAATGCATCTTTACGACCAATGGTAGATGTAGATGAAGAAGCCGAGTTAACAACAGATAATGATAATTATACCACTAAGCCAAGATGAGATGATGACACCCCTGATGTGGCAATGGAGAATCAGAAGGTTGGTGAAAATAATGAGGAGGATGCTCAAAATGGTGACATATCGGAACCGCGGTTGTATAAAAAAAAGTAAAAGAGAGCAAAAGGCGACTGTAATTGTCAGTACTTACCACCTTGAATGGTAGTACGAATATTTGGCTGAATTTCGGTAGAGTGTTGGAAAATCTAGCTGTATTAAATGTGGTGTTTCCATGACGACAAGATGTGTACTGAAAAGTACGTCACCAAAACACACATGCATACGAAAAACTGGTCTTTGGAGCGTTGGGGGGTTTGGGGTGAAATCAAGGACAAGGAAAAACAGAGGACATCTATGAACTATGATATTCGCGTTTATAGGTTAGGGCTCCTAGTTGTTAAGACCGCTAAATAATTCAGAAGAAGTGGTGAACTGGGAGTCGACCTCTGAGACCAGATGTAGTGTTCGGCAAATCAAGATGCCATGAGAACACCCCATAAAACAGTCGTCAGATTCGTGAGTCGATTGTGTGAGGGTTTCTCGTGAATAAATCTAAGGGCAAGAACAGTGGACAGGCATAGTGGAACCATTCCTTGCAATGTTACGGCTAAAGGGATTCCGAAAATACATTTTTACTTTATTTAACGAGTTCATCACTTGCAAAGATTTACAAAAAGAAAGATTAAGTGGGTTTGTGATTGACGGTGAGGCTGATATGCAAATTCTGGACAGAGCTGTTGCAGGTCTTTTACGGATTAAATATGATATAAATGTTTTCATATAACTCTGTATAAATAGTAAAGAAGTGTTGGGAATGAAAGACGGCATTAAGAACACCATTCCATCCAATATAACAAGCTCGTGTGTTATCATGGTGTCGGCTGGCTTTCTTTGTCCAATTAGGTGGATACGTTTGTGTCCTTGTTCTAGCTAGGAGGCTGCAACATATTTTGAGGATGAGGCCCACGACATCTCGAAAAAAACTGATAATCATACGACCTTCCAAGATCTGTACGATGTATTATCTAATGGAGACTTAGAATCTTACCTGAATTTCCTTCTTGCAGAATTGAGTTATTGCAAAACTAAACGCAGCTTTACGTACAGTTTAAGGGACATTCATTGTATACTGTCTACGGTCAAATCTACTCCTGTCATGCAGGAGTTTGTAGAACCTGTAAAATGAGCATCTTCCCTGGCGCGAACTTCTGGAAGACAATCTACATTTAGTTAAGAATAATTTGTAGTTCCTCTCAGGTTGTTTTCAATATCTGATCATTAAAGCATAATTAACGACATAAATGACCGGCATAATTACAGAAAATTGCAGCACCTCTGGGATGATGATGATGATGATTGTGTTTTATGGCCACTTCTGTGCACATGATAGACTAAATGGATTTACAAAAACTGTATGTTAAACACCGGCAGCACTATTTTAGATCGATTCCGAGAAATGTATTTCGTTGTTGAAAACATGTGCTTTCTCTAGCACAAGATATGGGCACTTCAACCGAAGATATAAACATTGCAATATAATGGCAGTAATGGAGAAATATACTCCCAGATCGATTAGAAAAATAGAAAGTAAAAATTCGTACTTATCGCTATTCGGCAGTGCTGGAGTTGGGGGAAGAGAGATCGGATTTACCAGATGTCTTCTTTTGCTTGCTGGCTGTAACTGACGATTTCAAACAATTCGGGCAAGTTGCATTTACATTGCTGCATACATTTCTTAACAACTCTGCCATCATCGCAGATATGTGAAAGAGTTTTCTCCGTTATGAAACTTTAAAAAACTGTGAAAGGGGCATGCATTAGTGGAAGAAGAAACCTGGAATGCTCTAATGGCTGTTAAAGTGGACCCACGGGATCTTGATTCATTCTTCAAAGTCACAGGATTAACAATAAAAAGGTAAGAAAAATTAGAATAGTACACCTGACTATTTTTAAAACGATGTTAAGCGGAATGAAAACGGTCACTAACGGTCACTACACGCGCTCTTGGCATGCGCATTTCAAATGGCACATTGCTGATGACGTCGTCATATATAGGAAGACTTAAGTATAAGGCACGTAGGAATGTTACTGAGAGAATTTTGGTGTATTTAAATATATAGTTCAGATGATAATAAAACATTGTAGTTTTCTTATTAGCCATTTACAAATCCTCGAATCCAACGTCACTAGTCTTGATAAGTAGCCGTAGACCAACTATTGTCTCAACTAGCATACGATATGTCTCATTATAATATGCAAATTAGGGGCATGCGTTCTAAAAATGACAGCGCCCATTTTTTTACTGCAAAAATGTGGTATCTAAAATCTGGGGACTTGAACAGCTATATAGGTATTAGGAATCCGGGACATTTAGCCAACGGACATTTAGCCAACGGACATTTAGCCAATATTTGCAGGGGGGACATTTAGCCAACATTCAAATTTTTTGATTATGTTTATGTGAGTTTTCATAAATATAGTTGTTTCAATAAATACAAAAACATTGTATGTAACTGTATTTTTGTAATTCATTGTAGAAATGTAACAAACACAAAGTGATGTCTCATGTTACATATAGTCCAGAGCTGTTATATTCAATCGTCATAGTGTATGTAATTGAATTTTATTCAATTCATTGTACGAATGTAATGATCACAAACAAATGTCTCATACTCTAAAATTTGAAAACACAAATATTGCATATAATACATTTATGACATGTTGTCCGTAGGTGTAAATTGTCAATATTCCTATTATTAAGTCTACTTCGTATACTTTTAATATATTTGTTTGTGTTATCTATATTGTTTCCATATTTTATATTTCTTAACTGGGCGCTAAGTATAAATATACTTGAATAAAATATTGAGTCATTTAAGAACAGAAAAATAAATCATAGTGAGCCATAATAATCTCATTTAAATTTATCGCTCAAATAATGACACCAGTATTTCTTTATAGTGTCTGTAATTAACAAACATCAAAATGCTCAATGGTTTCAATGCCATTCCATGTCTTGCTTACGGTTATTGAATTTTGGTTTAAATACGGACGTATATCTGTGATTTAAAAATGTGTGACACAGACTACCAGTATGTCACGAACTCGATAATCATATTCTCGTTTATTATAACAAACCTTGTCGGATCAACAAATTCTGACTGTACATAAAACAGAAGCACTGTAAACAAAGCCAGATTTATTTGCACTAGGTGACCCATTTATTTAAAAGTGTCTTTCACATACACGAATTTTTATTAGCACACTACTCAATATTTGGAGTACAGACAGTTGCTCTGAACTTTAATTCTCTAATAATTGGTAATATTCATCCCAATAATTATATAGGTAATATGATACTAAGAAATATATTTCTGAATTAAAAATCATTTAATTTTTTAAAATTTTTCCTCATTAAAATTCACTGGTGAGCAGGTGTCCACTTTTTCATTTTGTTTGGTGAGCAACTGTCCGGGTGAGCAACTGTCCTACACCCTAATATTTGACACTTGAATGTCTACATGAATAGTAGGAATATAACAAAATAATGACAGTTATTGTTCTTCTGCACACAAAGTGAATATTGTCTATCTGAAAAGTTAATAGTCTAATTCAGCACTGCCTCTGAGAATCCTATAGCAGAATACCATCTTAAAAGCTTTACTGTTGCATAGAAGATTGTGCACTTTAGTGTGAATATTTACAAAGTTTGAAAATATTCGCTCACTTGATGCTGATGAAACTGAATCCATTGAACATTTTGTGTAGTGGACTATTATTAGCTTGCTGATGATCACACTTCTTGCACTTTGCACATTTCTTATTTCCAACGGCAATATGTTAAAAAAAATTCCCAAGTGGAATTCTCTGGCCTTCCACCTTTATACAGTACTAAAGGCTGTATATCAAATAATAATCACAGTATTAGTTCAATAATTTAAGCCAACATGTAGGTATGTATCAATGTGATATAACACTATGATCATCAGAAAGTGGAACACTGCTTCAAATTAAATTCAGACTGTCACATTTTAAAACTATGATATATCACCTGGGTTATGCAGTCACATCTTAACAACATTACAATACATGTAAGTGTCAACATTGGATAGAGGGTTATTCTGAGACTAGTAGATTATCTGCCGTATATACAAATAGTAATTACCCACATGCCAGATATAGTTAAGTAGTTAACGGTGTTAATAACGTCTGTGTAAAAAACCTCCCAACCCTGACATATTGCATATCATTATTTATATTTATGTATAATAATGAAGAAAACAGTATACATTAATATAAATATAAATTGTACAAAAAGCAGCAATAATTATTATGTTGCTAACATCTTTTCTAAAGATAGGCCTATATTTGCAACATCCATAAACAGAACATAATATTAACAGATCATACACAAACTCAAAAATATAACTATTAATATACATGTAGATGTAAGATGAAAATTTTGAATGTTGGCTACATGTCCCCGCTGCAAATATTGGCTAAATGTCCGTTGGCTAAATGTCCGGATATCGTATGTTTGCCATCAAATCGGCGGCCGTGTTCGGTCTAGTTTTCTTTTAGGTCAATGGATCTGTCGCGCAGAAGTTTTCTGTCATAGAGAACTTGAAGGCTAAAAATCTTGATACTGTATTATATATATATATATATATATATATATATATATATATATATATATATATATAGATGTATCCGTTTACTCAATTATCGCCTATTCGGCTATTGTTTATATTGGAATGATCTTATTGTCACTGTCGCTATCTGCAAATCAATGAAACATCGAACTCTGATGATGATCTGTTGCATTGCCACGCTGGGTATAAATAAATATATGGGATAGGGTTATAAAGTAAATTACCCGAAAGAGTTATATAAATTAATATGTACAAATGTACATCATCGATGCTCAAGCCATGCGTTCTCTCCCTATATTGTCATCATGCAGTGGATCAGACTATATTTGATAAAATGAAGAAAAGTTTGTCAATAATAATAATAATAGTGTATACAAGGTCCATATGCTGCTGGATATGTGTATTACTAATAGGCTAGCTATCTAGTACACTTCGATCAGTTGGTGGAATAGCAAAAAGAAAATGGGACAGAAAGGTATCACAGATCGGAGCACTAGGTTTTTCTCTTATACAAATATAGACCATTCCAATCATGTGGTAAATTTAGACCGTTTAAAATTTAGCTCACATGTGTTTGTATAAACTTATATTATGTGTATGGCAAGGCGCATGTCAACCCTAATACATGGTATCCGAACATTTAGCCAACGGACATTTAGCCAACGGACACTTAGCCAACGGACATTTAGCCAACGGACATTTAGCCAATATTTGCAGGGGGGACATTTAGCCAACATTCAAAATTTTCATCTTACATCAACATGTATATTTTGTTATATTCCTACTATTCATGTAGACATTCATCCCTGGTGAAAAAATCATGAACTATTCAAGAATCGTGCATGAACAGTTCATGCACAGAATTCATGAATGGTTCTTGAGCATGAAATGGTCCTATTCCTCATAATTTAAGGTACAATGTCAACTGTTCATGAACTTAATGACTGATTGGTCCATAACAGTTCATGATGGCTAAATGTCCGATTCCAAACTACAGTGTCCCAAATTAGGTGTAGGACAGTGTCAGGACATCCAACTGAAAAAGTGGACACTTGCTCACGTGGTGAATTATTGATTGTATCGAATTATACTTTAGTAAATAATATCAAAGGGATGAATTCTTTAATTAATTCCAGGAAATATAGTATAAAAATGCTGAGACACATTTAAAATACCTGTTAATTTTAGCTTGGGTCAATATTACTAATTATAAGGGGAAATTTGAAAAGTTAGAGCTAAATGTCCCCCTACTTCCAATTATTGTAAGGGACCGGGGGGTAACGCAACCCCGGAAAATCATTATAAATGGTGAAAGGGATCATGTTGCTATTCAAATAAAAAGGGATGTCTTCATCGGTAAGTATAATGAACACATTTAAAATAGCTGTTAAAGCGGGCTTTTTTTGGCGGGAAATTAAGCTTAACTGTTATTCTATTTAGCCGGTACGACAACCCCTGGCCTTTCGCTGACGTTTGTTGCCAACTAAACTAGATTTACGGACTTACATAAAACGACATTTACATATTTCATGGCATATAATAGGAGAGGAATAATACAGATTGTCTGCACACACAAAATTATAATGCACACATCAATAAATGTCCGTATTCGTAGGTTCAAAACTCGAAGCGCAGCCGCTTCAACGTTGCTTTTACATCTACCGGAAGTCGGCGCTGTTTAGTCATGGCGGCCCATTCAAACACCACTGATTGCTGGTCTAGTTTTCTTTTGAAAGACCATTAACCAGAGGGAGTAATTATTATCTAACTGATACACGTGGCAGTCTCTTATGTGGCTGTCGTGGCTTGGTTTACATGGCCTCTGGCTCTACATGGGAGGTGGTGTGATGTGCACATCGAGGTCATCAATATTAGTGTTAGCGACTGTTGTGTGAATAAAAAAAAACTTGACACATGCAGGCATACGGACACACAAACAGAGACTTAGATGAGAACCATTCTAATATTTATACACCTGTGTGTGTGTGTGCAGATATGTGTATATATATTTGTGTAGATATTTGTGTATATGTTTGTGTAGGTTTCGATATGTTTAATTTCATGCATATATTGATTTATTCATGTATATACTCAAACATATTAAAGCTCTATTCTCACATTTACGGAAACATTGAACTATGCGTGTATATATATATATATATATATTTGTGTGTGTGTGAATATATATATATATATATATATATATATATATATGCATTTATACGTATATATGTCTGCATATATGTATGATGAAATAATCTCTTAAACGCCATCCATATAGCGATGAAAGTATATGAAATATAGTGACAATAAAGACAGAAACAATACCACCACTCGGTAATCCCCATGCGTAATTTCCCAACATGACGTCACCGAACATCCCCCCTCCATTGACCTGGAAGAAATCCTGATTTTAGCAGTCTGCGCTCCTTTTTGACCCCAACCCTAATTTGGGACCAGTTTGCCATGAAATAGACCGGCGTGAACGATCTAGTTTTATTCCAGGTTAATGGTGCACGATGTAATGTTCTTTCAGGTCAAGACTCCCCCCCAACAATGTTGAAAACGAGGCGATGTGATTCCCCTGGCGACAAGTTCACTAACAACGGTTGATGTTGTCCGGTTGTTGATTTCGATGCGTTTTGGTTCCCGTCAGTTCATATTTCCGACACTTGACGCAGTGGTTTGGACACCGATACCGGGACTGATAACATCATGGGAAAAGGGGACTGTGGCGACCAGCGGTTAGCGTCTGAGTATAAAGCCGGCTATATTCCCTGGGAATTGATACAAACTCACCGCACCGCTGAAAGCCGGTGGATTGTTATTGATGGCTGTGTTTATGATGTAACTAAATGGTCGAAGAAACATCCAGGCGGAGCCAGGATTATTGGCGGCTTCGCAGGACAGGATGCCACTGTAAGCGATCTATTTAAGCAATAATTTATGGTCTTTCGTGGCGTAACATATGATTCAATAGTACTGACCGCTCTACGACTACGTGACTCAGATGCCTGCGTTCCAGTGACCATTCCCCCCCTCCCACGACGTAATGTCACAAATGAGGACGTTCGTGCATGTTTTCATGTATTTTCCTAGATCAGTGATGTACGACGTTTGTGTGTGCAGAAACATATTATTATATCGTTATGTCATATTATATGTACATCATTTCTTAAAAGTTGATTTTGCTGTTAAGCCTTAGGCTTAAGGGCTATTCCACATCTCCAGTTATAACCAGGTCTATTACTCAATATCAGTATATGCTTAATTAAGTTAATATGGGGGTCACGATTGGCAATTTTATTAATAATAGATCTTTATCATATGGTTGATGAGGTCTGAGCAATAGAAAAAATATTGATGGTGGGTAGAGTAGAAAAATTATTATTATAATTATTATTGGTCGGTTAATTTTGTGGAAATCTATGTTTGGTGGTGGATGAGTGTCAGGAAATTGAACACTGTGTATATTTTATGTAGAATCTGACATGTTTGCAATAAATGTTTGTGGTATGTTATGGCCAGGGAATGGATTGATAAAATCTATGAAATAATTTTAAGTGGAGTGAATGTTGACTGTTATGTAACTTCATAAGAATTTAATATTTGGGGATTATAACTGCATCTACGTGATGAATTATTATCGTGTGAACCCAATATTATTGTTTTATTGTCCACAGTGAAGCCTGGTGTACAAAGATCTAGTGTCCCCCAAGATTAATTTTATTCCGCAGATCTATTGGTTTTGCCTAATCATATCTTTTAACCTGATTTTTTTAGGCCACATAGTCCACTTAGATGCTCATAATTTATCCGGGGGACGCTATAATGCTGAAATAGTCAATTCCTCCGGGGAACAATATATCCTTATACTTTGGTTTGTAGGCATACAACAAATGACTAACTAAAATATAATCTAGGATGAATATTATCACAAATGCACACTTCTAGGAAGCTAACAGATCATGCACATATAAGATATTTATTAGCAAACCTGCATAAAGTGTATTAATCTGAAACAAATGTGTTATAACAAGCTTTGTACATAGCATACAAAATGAGACTTTGACAAAACAGGGAATATTAGTGTGAGGTAAATTTTAAATTACGGGTGGTTGGCTGTAATAAACAATTAAAAACTTGGAAAACTAGGAAACAAATTAATTGTGGGTGATGGGATTAAAAAGGGGCCTCCCCCCCCCCCCATACAATTATTTCTGGAGTATCCCTAATGTAATAAAAAACAAAAAAAAATCCTTTTCAAATTTGAGCCCCTTTTAGATTCTCTTTTTAATTTAGCCAGTTATGTTTTTTTTATTCTTCTAGTTTTTTATATATTAAGCATTACCTTATTTTATTTATTAATAATATTATTTGCAAATATATTATATATGATAATACAATTATGTATGTTCTTTATTGAATTACATAGAACTGAAACCAGACGCTGTGACCTGAATTATGTTGTTTACGTGTATTTTGGTAGTCTGCTATTTGAAAATAATACCTAACATTAACAGTCTGGTTCAGTCGTTGTAACAACATGTTTATTTTTTATTTAGCTGTTTACAAATTACTGTTATGGTGGAAAGACTTATATATGCCTTTCACCTATAGAGTGCAGTAGAGAATAGGCACAAAAAAGAGCTTTTTCTAATCAAAAAAAATCCATACTTAGTTCTATGTGAAAATGAATTATTAACTAGCTTTTTTGTGGTGTTCAACTGTTATTTACTGCATTAGGCTATTCTGCAACAGTTCACCATTTCCTGTTTTTCGCTGGCTTTAATAATGATAGCTGTTTGTACCTTGGTCTAGTTGTTAATCATATATAAATGCAACTCGCAGGCTTAGTGAAGGTAATTTGGGTGATGTATCCAGTATTTGGTTGGCTGATGGAGGACAGTTTCGTTCGTGTATGATATTTTTATGACACATCATTGAAATTGGTTTACTTTGACATTTAGTTCATAGCCATGAAATGAAGCTTACCTAGCAGTGTCAGAATTACTAGTTACAGATAGCACTGTAACTCTGCATTTCTCCCAGTCATCCACATTCATCTCTACTAGACACCCCAAACCCAACTCAAATGTATCCAGCCTTCCCGCATTGATAACTAAAAAGCATAGGACAACCCCAAAAGGCTCAGGGTGCTAAATAAAAGTGAGAGGACTCATCCAAATGAGGACATGTCATATTACACCCAGAAAAGGGCCTAGCTGGAATGCTGATATTATTTTGGCATGGAACTTAAACAATTTTAAAGGCATCCAGAAAATTAAGGTACATGATGTGTTATATGAGGAAAAAATTAGCTGTGGTATCATTGAAAAATGTGTCAAACTGTGATGACAAAATTAGTTAGAGCATAGGACTCATAATTACAGGTTCAAGGCTTCTGAACTGCAATGCTGTCATGTGGCGACTATGATGCTATGCACCTATAGTGACGGCATGGGTTGTATGTTCCCTCTAGAGGGGTGTACTAGATTGAAGCAGGTCTGATTCAGGGATGATAATAATAATGTAAAAACACTCCAGAACAGCACAGATGAACATATTGTTCTATAAATCAAACATCATAATTATTAATACCATTAGCATTCATTAAGAGAGAGAAAAGGTGGTAATAAGTGTTGGTCCACAATAATAAGTTATTACTGACTAAAATAATAATAAAACACACAACATTGTGGCTTTTCTAATTTCACCATTCTGAGACATTATCATGAAAATACATTTGATTACTATTTTTATCTTCACGTTAATGTATAAATTCAAGGAATAGTGAAAATCCTTTACTACATAATTGATTTCAGTTATGAATTGGCCATTTTAACAAAGTTACACAAATAAAAAATTCATACTCATTTAATTAATACTTGCATTGTTTTACATTGTAACAATTCTATAAAAATGACCTTTTATTTATTTGGTTTTTCATATTTATCCTATATAACATTTTATATAATAATAAATATGATTTATAAACCATAAGAAATCTGGTCCTGTCATAAGTCTTAAAGTAATAGATCCACACCAATGATGAAATTGTGATTCATCTGCTTAAAAATGACTACCAGATATACTCACATAAAAGTCACACCTGCATATAAGACACACCTGTTTCAGTATTTATTCCAAACCCAAAAATTCATCATCATCACTCTGTAGTCTCTTCAGTGAACATCTTTTGTATCTGTTCATGTGTCATCATATATCTTGTAGCCTTTTTCGCCAGTGTTGGATTTGTTGTGCTGTTCAGCTCACAATACATCATCTTCTGTGCCATCTAAATCATTGCTGATAGACCACTTCTTGAACGATTTGGTAATGATGGCAGGGTAAATAATCATGGTGGTTATCACGATTAAGTTTGGCTTTGAAATACAACAGAGAAAACAGACCTAATAAATTTCTTAATTGTTCATATATTCATTATTATGGTTGAAAAACAATAGAGTCTATTATTATATTTCCCCCTAAATTATGCCAAATATTAGTGAGCTCCGGTGGCCTAGTGGTTAAACACCAGGCACTCGGTGTGAACGGTCACAGGTTCGAACCCCGCAAGAGGTCGAAACTTTTCCAGAGATTAATTTCTCTGCTCACAACATTGTGGGTAGCTGACCACGTTAAATGGCGCTGCCGTCTCCACTGAATTATTTAAAAACAAGGGGGACGTTAAAACCCCTCTGGGATGTAAAACACTCTGGCAGTGACAACCCTCCATCTATCCGTACTGCTCCCCTGTGAGTGGTGGGGGAGGAAGTTTCTAGGCCACTCCAACATAGAGGCTGTGCCGAATAAGCGACAACCTGGGGATTCTCCCCGAAGAACAGAACAAACAGCCAAATATTACCTGCCCTTTTAGTCAGACCCGTGTATAAGTCACACTCGATTTTGGCGTCAGATTTGTAATTATAATGAGTTTCAGCATGTTTTATAATCAGCTCTTTTTACAACTTACTTGGGTTGTTATTTGTAGATAATTTCTTGAACCCTTTTGTGTACCTGAATATTTTGATTTGCAGACAAGTAGTTGCACTTGTTGATGTCTATATTTGACAGTTGGTTAGTTGCACTGCTTCATATTTTGTGGCTAAGAACTTGAACGATAGATGTGGCTATCTCTTTAAGCCTAACAATAGAGCATGCGGCCATAAATGTCATGTGACTGAATGTAAATTGTTAATGAACTAGTCTTGTTTAGAACATGTCATTTTTTTCCATTTATTATAATTTCAGGACGCTTGGTATGCCATGCACGATAAGAAGGAATATGTATCCAAATTTATGAAGCCACTTCTTGTTGGGCGTGTGTCTCCAGATGAAAAACAAAAAACTGAGGTTTGTGTTTATATTTTAACCTGAGAATATATTTGCAAGTGACATCTTTTTTCCATTCTGAGTTGATGTTATAGAAAAGATAACTTGTACAGAAAATGTTATCTTGAACTAAATTATGTACCACCATTGTCTTCATCTTTATTTCACCTTTCTGGCTAAAAACCTCCTTGTTCCAGGTGAGCTTTGTTTTAAAAATGATTAAACAAATGAAATAATTATGAAGCATCTTTCAATGGAAGGATTTTTTTGTAGGTTTATAAGGTGTGTGTCATGTTCTTTTTCTGGCGACCAGCTTGGTGATTTGTACGTGTTTCATGAAATGGTATTTGCCAAACTCGTTCACGTTGCTGTGCTAGTAACATAATTACAATATTCTTACAGAGCGAGCTGGTGATGGATTTCCGAGAGCTGCGTCATCAGGTTGAGAACATGGGACTCTTTCGGGTGAATCCATGGTTCTTCATTGGCCATCTGTTTCAAGTTCTGTTTCTGGAAGTCTTAGCATATGTGATACTTTGTTATTATGGTGTAGGATGGACACCATATCTGACAGCAGTGATACTTCTTGTGATTGCTCAAGTAAGTCAAGAGAATAATATTTTTATCCGTAGGTATTTGCCGTGTTTATTGTCTGTTTATGAATTTTCTTAAGCCACATTATCAGCATGGGAATGACTGAAGAGTGTTTCATCTTTCAGTTCATCTCATTATTGGACTACTGTGCATAAAAATGGCAGTAAACCATCAAAGACCAAATATTATAGTTAGTGTCATAGTAGATAGCCATATTGGTAGTTTCTGCTTATTATAGAGTTGACAAGTTTAAACAACCCCATAGTTAAACAGGTATTTAAACTGGATTGGATTAAACCCCTATTTTAGGTGTAAACAGGGGTAGTTTAAAAAAATGTAAATGCAACGCAGAAATAAAACAAAAAGTGTTATGAATCATTTAATAAATGAAGATGATATAATATATTGAATATACAAATGTTTTCAACTTTGACTATGGCACAGTATTTAATGAGATTATAATCAACAGCAACTTGAGATGTATACTGCTGGTAGATTTCTGATTTGGACATATTTTTCAGCCAGTATAAATGTATTGTTTAACAATTGACTGGTATAATTACACCGCCACATTGCTGCAGTCACTGTGCATAATGTTACCAAAAAGTCCAATTACATGCAGGTGCCATTTGACATCATAATTACAATATAGCCATCTCCACCAATGACAGAATGCCATTATTTGATCCGCCCCACTAAGTATATTTTGAACTATATCAACATGATTATATATCAGACCACTGCACCATAATTTTGAAGGAAATATCGATAATATAATTTTCTCATCGTTTATCACCTGTTCAGTCAGGTTAAAACCCCTGTTTAAATACAGTTTAACAAACTAGAGAGGGTTTATGGAATAAATATACCAGAAAAGTATTAAATTAAAGTGTCTATCAATAATTGAATCATATTTGTTTTACTCTAACCTGTTTTTTTGTGTGTTCATGTTATAACTGTACATATTGATAAGTATTGACACACATCAGGCATTGTGTGATTACAGGACCACGGTAATCAATTACAATTATGATTGCTATTACATTTAAAGTAATCATGATTACAATCATGAATACAATGTATATCATACAAACGTGAGTGTGATACTTCATCTTTATTCATCCGACTGCCTATATAATAGCGATATAACTACTAAATAAAAATACTGGACATTTATAGAAGGCGATTGTATTGATCTGGTGATGGTGATGTGATATGTATAAAGAGATGAAATTGATTGCAATCAGATCACAAAACCAGACGATTTTATCAATTCATCCACTGATCAGCGCGAAATGCAATGCATTATAACACACAACAGTAAACACAACTAATTAAACCAACAACTGTTTAGCTGTAATTCCCATTATATGAAACAATGGCTGGCTTTACAACAAAGTCACAGCTGGACAGACTAATGATATAGATAAACAATCGTATTCACAAACACACTAATACACTAACATTCCATTTAAATCCATTACCTTACAATTGACATTGTTTGAATATTTGGGAAATAATCTTTCAGCAACAAGATGCATCATGTATAGTCAAGTAAGTTCTATGTAATATATAGGATAATTACAATATATACAAGTAATACAGTTTATAAACTCACCTCAGGTCAGACATGGGGTCAATTCCATTTTGTCAATCTCAATTCCATTTGGTCAATTCCACCTCAAATTTATCAATTCCAATTCCAAATTTTTCAATTCCAATTCTGTTTTTTTCCAACTCTTTGCCTAATTGTTTTTACCATGAGTAGGTACTCTTGAGTACCTACCTGGAATACATACTCTGAGTAGTTTATATTCCCAGTAGGATTGTCATGGATGAAATATTTCTCAATTAAAATATTAAATGGTAAATTAATTTGTGGATTTAATTTTATTTTGCCTGTCCTAAAAGGGTAAATTCCTAAATAGCAATATCTCTATATAGATTACGGGCATGCTATGTGGTGGTGTCACCGTGTTGTGGGTGGAGCCCATGGTATCCAGACCATTTTAATTGGTTAAATGCTCATCGGCGGTGCCACAGTCAGTGTGCATATGTGATTTATATATATATATAAAGGAACCAAAGTTCTAGATCATTATTGTTCCAGTATATTGGTAACACCACATGTAAGTGTTAACATTGTAAAAATGGTAAATTAATTTCTGGATTAAATTGTTTTGTAGGAAACTTCAATTCCAAATTTCTCAATTCCAATTCATTTTTTTAAATAATCAATTCCAATTCCGGAATTGAATTGACCCCATGTCTGCCTCAGGTTGAGATGAAGTTGAAACCACATAATGTTGCTTTCTCAAAGCTTGTGTAAGACCTTGTGTAATTGTGAAAGTAATCACTGCTTATTATTACATTGCATCTGGAAATGGCGATTACAGTTATGATTATTTGACATGCAATTGATTACAATCTATTACAATTACCCCTACAAGTCTCAACATTCTAACAGATTGAATGATCTTTATTGTGGACCTCAAACTATACAAAGAATAATTATTAAATGGACATTTACATAAACTATGTCCATATATTTCTATTGATCATGTTTGGTTTATAGAAATATACTGATACTAATCCATGGTTTTATCCTTTACCACAAACTGGCAGCAAACTAGTGAACTAAATTTCCTTTTACTCTGTGTTGATTTAAGAGCTTATTCAATCTTTCTTAACTTATCTTTCATTTCTGATTTGAGGTATTTTGTTTTATGGCTACATACAACTGTATAAAATGCTTAAAATAAATAGACTGATTGATGTATTATTTAGTTGATTGATTAAATGATTAGTAATTAATTAGATTATTCCATATAGATGAGCTAATTCATGATCTAGCTATTACTAGATCTTATCACTGGTCTTTTTCTTGGTAAAGTATCTCTTTGGCCTAACTACCTACTAGTAGTGCATCTGGCTATATGCATCTAACACCTGGGTTCATATCCTAATATGGTTGTGTCTAAAGGGTGTTATATATTTATTTCACTTTGGCTCATTAACTTTTGAGGTCACTCAGCCCATTTAGCCTAGCACATGCACAAAAATGGCCATAAAACAGCAAGAGTTTTTTAATTTGAAATGTTTACGCAGAGAAGAGTACCATTTAGGTTATATTTATGATAGCTTTAATTCAGTCAGTTCGTTGATCAGTAATTGATTTGCTTAATTATTCGATCACTTGCCTACTCGTTTATCTACCCATTTAATAATACAGAACTTCAGTGTAAAATTATCATACAAAGCTGGAATATATTTTGCTGGCCATTTCCGCAGCATCACTGTAAGTTTATTTATGTTTATCTTTTTCAATTTTCCTCCTCACAGGCACAGGCTGGTTGGACACAACATGATTATGGACATCTTAGTGTCTTTTCTAGCTCAAGAGTTAACCATATCATGCATCATTTTGTCATTGGGATTCTGAAGGTCGGTGAATTTTATTAGATTTTATATACAATTAGCATCTGATGAAATATCTGCATTGCTCAGCCATTAAAGTACAAATATTTCATCTTTAGGCATATTATTTGTCCCTGCCTTTCACTTATTATCTTCTTATGGTGTCAAATGTTTGACCAAGACTGATGTTCAAGAATTGAATAAAGATTTATTTATCACAGGCTTCGCACAGGTCCTTGAAAACCTGGGAAGTCCTGGAATTTTTTGTAGAGGTCCTTGAAAGTCCTGGAATTTGGACATGTAGATCTATATTTCTAATAATAAGCATACAGGAATTCAGTTATTACACTTCTTCCGAAATATAGGTGTATCTTTGCACATTAAAAGTTTGTGAATTCATTGAAAGGGTCCTTGAATTTGACATTGGAAAGTCCTGGAATCTGAGATGTCAGAATGTGTATAATCCAAATAGCTGCTTGATTCATTTAGTTATCTTTTTGGTGTGTACTACAACAGACTTTTTCTCTAGGTAGAAAATGGAAAGGATTATAATCAATTGAGTTATATATATCCAGCAATTACAAATCAATTTGGTTAGATTATAGATTATTTATTTTATTGAAGACACATTTGATTATGTATTGAAAACTTTACATTCATATTTATTCTGGTAACACTATATAAAAATTACACCAATTTGATCTAAGAGTGGATATTTTCATACTTGGATTTTCTAGCATTATCATTGTTGCCTGTGAGGGTGAACAATTTTCAGAAACACATCCTCTAAGGTTTAAACTGGGTGCCAGTGTTCAACATACTCAGATATTGCTGATTACTGTTTTGTTACTGACATGGATGCACCAGGTGTTTGTGTGTGTGTGTAATTTTTTATGAACACATCATACTTTTGGCAGTTCTAATTATCTGGTATCTCCCAAAGAAATTAGCTGTTAAACATATAAAACCTTCAATTCTTTGTTTATAGTTTCAGCATCCTGTAGGTGGCCATACTTGCTGTGACAAACAAATACAAAATGAGAAAAACTTGTTGTTCTGTGTGCATGATACATGTATATTAGCTATTGATTTATATGTTTCATTTATGCTGAGGCAGATTATATCAGGAAGGTTTGTTACAAGTTTGAAAGAATAATATTGCCAAATTGGGAATGTATTTCCTCAAGTTATTGCTCCAAACCTCCAGTCTGTTTTGTTTATCTATTTATCACAGGGAGCCTCATCTCACTGGTGGAATTTCCGTCATTTTCTGCACCATGTGAAACCGAATGCAATCGGTAAGGATCCTGATATTAATACAGCCCATTTGTTTCTGCTCGGAGAAAACCTGCCCAAACAGTGGGGAGAGAAAAAAAGAGGAAATTTACCATATCACTGGCAGCATCGCTATTTCTGGATAGGCAAGTGTTTGGGATATTTAATAGGATCAGAGATCTCCAGATGTATTTTCTCACAGACAAAGTAACATGCTTGCATGCCTGGTGTAATATCATTCGACTTATGCACATTTATGCACATTTTATGACATAGGTTGTGCCATTTTGAACATAATGGTTCATTGTTGTTTTCAGTTGGAGTGCCATTTTGAACATAATGGTTTACTTTTGTTTTCAGTTGGAGTGCCACTTCTACTTCCAGTCTATTTCCATTTAGAGAATATATATTTCGTCTTCAGAAGACGCAACCTGTTGGTGTGTATTAAAGGACATATTATGTGAAGAATTGTTTTTATTTATTCAAAACATTTCAGTTTTCAATCATCTGCTTATTGAAATGTTTTTGTCACTTTTACAGGATTTCACAATAGCAGTGGCATTCTTTACAAGATTGTTTTACTTCTATGGTCCACTGTTAGGTGGTATGGGTGCTTTTAAGTTTTATATGTTCATAAGGTTAGTCATCAAAACATTTTAATGGTCTTTTTATGTTACTAACCATTGTACTTATAATGACAAATTACCAACCAGTAATCAGACTGTATTATTGTTGTTGTTGCATAAAGCCTTTTATAGTCCTTATTTCTGTGGACGATTGATTCTATAATTTGTCTAATAGAAGATTATTCTAATATTTTATTATTCTCTCTGACATTCTATACATTGATGATCAGTTCTAGTATATCTTTTCTTTATTTCAAGCACCTTATACCATGCTGTCTTAATGTGTGCTTGTTGGTTGGCTTTGATCCTTGTATGCACAGTTCGCATATGTAAATCATTATGCTAGATTAGTCAGTCAATTCGAAAGAGTAAGAACTGTACTGAAACTATATATAAAAATGCCCCCTTTAGTAAGAGTGCTGGTTGATGTAATGAATTATAATATTCCATTTAGGAATAGTTGATTAATGTGAATATAATGGTTTAGTTGCCTCTTTATTAGAACAAGAAATTTTAAAGAAAACTGGCAGACATGATTGGCAAATTTAGCTGAAATGTGAGCCAGAACATTATGCAATAAGACAAATGAGTCTCACATTTTTTTAATACATATTTTGTCAAGTAATATTAGTAATGTAAAATCCCAGGTAATGCTTTCTTGAAGTGGAGGGCAGCACTGGCAATGAACCATGTCCTCCTGTATCTGTTTGGTCACATGCATATATTAAACACCACACAAAATAAAATTGATCAGCGTGTGTAAATGTTGGTGAGAATGAGCAATAATGACTGGCTCTACCTGGACAGCTGTTGGTGAGGATTATTTGATGTTTAGTTTAGATATAATAATAGTAATGATGTGTATTTAACAAAGTGCCAATACCATTATATACCATACGGTCCACATATTTTTTATCCTTCAGCACATCTCATATCCCTCCCATTCACACATACATCAGACCTCAAACCAAACATAATGTAAACTGGAGATTGGTTGACACAGAAATCATCAACTCCATAAAGAATAGGCTTTATTATAATACTGAAAATGACATTCCTTTTTCTGTTTAGATTCAATTGTGTGACATTGTACATTGTTAGCTAACCTACCCAATTACTGTCAAAGTAGCAGTTTGTTTTTTTAACTTCGTGTGTGTGTGTGTGTGTGTGCACATTTGTACTGAATAATTCATAGCCATCAACAATAACTATATTTTTAGATTGTTGGAGAGCTTCTGGTTTGTGTTTGTCACCCAAATGAATCACATTCCAATGGAAATAGATAAAGATCAGGAAGTAGACTGGGTGACGTCTCAGCTAAAGTCTACCTGTAATGTGGATCCATCTTGGTTTAATGACTGGTTTACAGGACATCTCAATTTCCAGATCGAACATCAGTATGTGTCTTGTTGTTGGGCTAAAAGACATAGAAAGCTTGTATACGATTGTGTTTCTTTTTTTAGAATTCTGTGACTCGCATTTTATTATTTTGAATGTGTGTACTGAAATTAAAGAATGAATGGAGATATTAATTTTGTAGATGTAAATTTAGTTTTATAAAACCCTTTATTAATATTTAATAGTAAAATGATTTTAATATAGCAAAAGATCAATTTTTAATTTTACATTCACACACACACACACGTAATTCTTGCCAAGTTAAGATTTCAAAAATTATATTTATCAATCAAGTTCTATTTAAACTACTAGCTGTGATTTTAGGATCTCAACAAAATCAATCAACCTTTTACTTTGTTTGTATATGTTAGAAGCAGATATGGGGTCAATTCCATTTTGTCAATTTGAATTCCAGTTTTACCGACTCGTTTTTTCCCTACTATGTTTTACCAAGAGTAGGTACTCCAAATACCTACTCCAAGTACCTACGGAAGAAATATTTCTGAATTAAAGACTTAAATGGTAAATTAATTTGTGGATTTAATGGGGTTTTTTTTTGTAGGAAACTTCAATTCCAATTCAAAATTTATTAATTCCAATTCCATTTTTTTTAAATAATCAATTCTGAAATTAAATTGACCCCACGTATTGTTAGAAGCCTAACATTTGAATAGGTTTTTTACCCTGTTAGCCAACGAATAGTTCATATTACATACATCCACAATATTTAGGCATTTTCATCAGAAGATTATTCTTTACATCTTTGTTACAGCCTCTTCCCCACAATGCCTCGACACAACTACATCCATGTAATGCCATTGGTGAAGTCGCTGTGTAAAAAACATCATCTGAACTATGTGTCCAAACCTATGGGCACCGCAATGGCTGATATCCTCAGGTAAAATGTGTAAATGTTTTGTAGAGTAATTTGCTGAAGTGTATATTCCGAGTAATGATGGCATATGTAGGTGTTCCTAGATTTTGGCAAGTTGCAGAGTTGAAAAATGCATTTTTGGTGAGCAGTTAATTCCTATTTTGGTGTGGTGACATTATCAATGGAACTGGCAAATCCATTTGACACTATTAGTAATTTGGTTAGTTTCTTTTGACCTGCATTTTATCTTCAAAAATGCTGCATGCTGGATACTTTTAGGAGTGCTTGGGAGGTATAGGAGTACTGATACCAGGCAAAGAAGTATTATATGAATCAATTAGAGAATGATAGAAAGTTGTGGTAAGAGCTTGAAGGATTCACTATTGAATGAGTAGGTGTTCGGAATGGTTTTAAAACAAAATCTATCCCAACTCTTGAATAACCAATTCTTTTATTATCTGAAATTTCAGGTACCCAAAACATTTCTCACAAGCAGGCATTAACTTTGTTAGGTTCAGATTACTTTTGCTAGTAATTCATTTATTGTTTTGGATTGTTAAAAAAAATCTAGATATTGATAAATACGTTAAATCATAAATGTTAATTTGTATGTTTTGGCAGCATGACACTAAAGCTGAATGATTAACTATATTTTAAATGTTGTCAGTCTGCATAAATTTCAATGCATATCGGTTTTTTGTTTTGTATAAATATTGATAAATCACTTAGCTTTTTAGTTTGGTTTATCCAATATGTAATGTTCATTATATTGGGTAACGGTGCGATGTAAATTTCTGACTTGCTGAAACTCTTTGGATGTACCATCTATACCACAGAGGAAAGTAAATCACAATAGCTCAGATGTTTGTTTTGAAGCCGCACCACAAATCCTGTCACTGGCAATAGTAGATTCTCTTGTATTCATTCTTTTTGTTACTTTTATTACAGGTCTCTGCATAGATCAGGTGATATATGGTACAAGGCTTATTATCAGCTCTAACATGATCTTCAGATAGCTATATTTTCCAGTGTATGTGTGTCGTGCTTCAATATGAAGACCATCCAGAAGTTTGATCAGCAGGTTTCTGTTTTTATTTCCCACACAGTTGAATATTAATGGAATAATGATCTGGAAAATAGAATTTTAAAGAATTAATGACATTTCTGAACAAAGTGAATTGTGATCTGTGGATAGTTGATGTAACGAACCAAGGAGGAATTGACAATTTCAATGAATTATTAACAGATCTGAGCAAGAGGAATTATGGTCAGTGCTAAAGACACATGATGAGAAAAGTGGAGAAAACAAACAAGTTTCTATAAATTATTACAAATCGGAATGGGGAGGATCATAATTGTAATGCTAAATGTAGATGAGGACGTGAATAGAAAAACCATTACATGTCTGAATGATGCCGGAACACGGAACAGTGATAAGAAGCTGTCTGGTGTCAAGGAAACAGCAGTTAATAACCAAGCCAGAACATATTACATTCTGGAAATCAAATACCATTGTTGTATTGGTATAGGCATAAAAGACTAGGTGCTATTTACCAAGCAATACACAAGATAAATGACTTCTTCTCAGTGATGTGACACCATTATTTCTGGAGAGGATACCTATTATTGCAGAACATCTGTGGAAGTTTAAATAATTGTAATTTATTCAGTTTAACCAGTGTTTTCAATGCAGTTCATGTGATGGAGTGCAGAACATTCCAGGTTAAGAGTTGGGATTAAATTATTATATTTTGTTTAGTTTAACCAGTGTTTTCTATGCAGTTCATATGATGAAGTGCAAAACATTATAGTTTACGAGTTGGCTCCATTTTATCATAGAAATGGAAAAACATTCCAGCTTGCAAGAGTCGACATAAAGCGTTCAAAATTTATGAGATGAACTGGTACATGATCCTCCCGAATTTGTGGCATACGTTTGTTTGGAGTATTGTATGTGCAAGGATCTAGCATGTGCGTTTTGTTCCCAGACTCTATACTCGTTACTTAGTAATATAATCGTTATTTTGTGGTGTTTCTGTTGTGAATTTGTGTTATCAAACTTTCTATTTTTGATAAAACTGTTTATAAAGCTTCTCTCAGGTAAAGTTCTTTTGTTGCTAAGCCCACGTTTTGTTTACATTTCACACTGTTTATTTCTCTCCATTATATGCTGTTATTTAAAAAGTGTGGTTTTGCATTGTTTATGGCATTGCTTAATTATATTTAAACACCCATCTAAATACCTGTCCATATCATTAATTGTTTGTTAACTAATACAAGTGTAACCAAAATTCAGCAAATTTACCATTTTGAAGATTAAAATAAAATCCAAGATTCCAAATTCTGAATTTGACAACATAAACTTCAAAGCAAGTGATCAAAACTCGAATAAATAAATTTGTTAGTGGCAATAAATATTGGTGGTAATCTCTAATGGTCTGTAAGTGGAGAAAATGTTGCAGCATGACTAACACATTATCAAACATGATTAATGTTGTTAACAACATAACATTTATGTATACATGTAAATACAGTACAGTAACACCTGCTTTCAACACCAGTCACTTCATCTCAGTTTTCCATCCCGTAAGTTACGATTTGAATTTGTCTTGGGGAAAGCGTCTGGAGTGTCCTAATTGGTGGTGTTGCAAGACGAGTTTTATGGTACTTTATTTAATGATATCTCATTAATTATAACATTAATTATAACAAATATCAAAACTAGCAATGTATAAATATAAACAAATGAAGAAACAACAACAGGAAAATAAATCATTATTCAATGAACGAATGACTTTATGTCAGAATATCTTCTATAGAAGGAAATAATCTGCTTTTCAAAAAATATCTGGCTATATATTTAAACTTAAATAAGCAGTATTTCTGTAAACACATACATACAAATACACATTGAAGGTGATTCTTTAAGTGCAACAGTTGAAAAATAAACCAACGAAAGATCAATATAGCCAAACTTTTGTAAATATCGGTGCATGATTTAACCCCTAAACCCTCATCTTAGTCTACAAACTCTGTTCTAACTTCTTATGAGCTTTACTGAGCAGATGGGCACGAAGACATTCACTTCTCTTAAATGCTTTACCACATATCTGGCACAGGAAGTCGAATGTTGTTTTGTGTGTGAACATGTGTTGCTGTAGATAACGATTCAAGTTGAATCTAGCAAAACAAAAGCAGAAATAATTAACAACCATCAGAGGGCGAGATTCAATAACATAGTCACATTAACCTGTTCTCCATTATACTGAATATTTGTCTGCCATACAAACTGAACAAAATGGTAAACGAATAATAGATATTAGCCAATGTTTATTAATTGGAAAATATTATATTTTAGGGCTAACTATATGCATACAGTAGGTTAAATAGGTTAAATTATCAATGAGTGTACATCCAATTTTAGACAGCAGAGTACAAGATGTCAGGAGGCCAAACAGTAATATATTTGATACTGAAGATACTTTATTTCAAATGATAATATAGGTAAACAAATCATTCTCTGGTAGGTTACCTGCTGTTACAGCCTGGTACTGTGCATACATATTTTCTGCTGTTGTCAGTGTGGTATCTCATGTGAGCCTGCAAAATACATACCAATGTCAGTCTTATTTTTGTCTACCAAATATTATCACTATGTTGATGAACTAGCAGACATCAGCAACTGAAGAACCGACTCAAGAGTAGTAGTAACCTGACTGGTAAATAAAATAATTATTTCCTTAAGTCTGGATAGAAACTGGCCTTGTGAATTAAATAGAGACATGGTCCATGTGGGACCATGTCAAAAATTTAATAGCTTACATAAATCTGTCGTGATGATGAAGTGATAATTACCTGTAAATGTTTCTTGCTCCTATAGGATTTGCCACACTTGACACAGACATGCCTCTCCTGGGTATGTTCTGTCCTGTGCAGTAGCAGTGCCTTCTTCTGATGGAAACACTTTGTACAGGCAGTCTCTGTACACTTGTACAATGGTGTACAGTGATGTATTAGATGCTTCTCCAAACTGCCTATAAATATAATGAACAAGCTCTGAATTTTGTTACGTGATTTGGTATCTGAAAATACAACCTTCAACAAAATCAACATACACTTATAGTTGTCAGCTTATGATAAGTTACAAAAGGAAAATGTATGCCTTTAACAACCTTTTCTGAAACAGTTTTACCATTCATTCCTTTAACTTAAGGATCCTCAATTGCAACAATTTTATTACACACTGATTTATAGTGAAAACCCTCTAATGTGTTTATTCTTGAGCTCAGACTAATCTGATCATATTGTAAAGGTTGTGGAAAATATTCCACAAATACCCTGTCTCCTTGTGTTCTGTCCTTGTGTCACGTTTATGTTATATGCTCAACAATAGCAGGGTGAAACAGGAATTTTGAGAAGCTTACAATATTTTGACCTTCCAGTGTAAAGGGCCAGTCAGACCGGGCTTGCAACCAGGTTACGACCTAGTTAAACACTCGGCACTTGGTGCCAACGGTCATTGGTTCGAACCCAGAAAGAGGTCAAAAGTTTTCCAGAGATTCTCCCCAAACAACAAAACAAACAAACAAGCATTCAGGTCACTCTTCACTACGACGCCTGAAGAGGGAATATCGTTATGCAGCCAGGAAGACTCGAACTTATGTCTGTCCAGCTCCAGATGGAACAATAACAACAGGTGGGTGCTGTAGCCGCAGCTGTACTTCTCCGACGAAGAAACCAGCGCATAGAGAGACGTCAGCGCCAGTACTGGGTGCGCCCCTGGATCGGGAGGCGGTTATTGTATGGCAACTATGCCAACCTGATGAAAGAATTGGAGAGGGAATCACAAGGCGATTTCACCAACTACATGCCCATGGAACCACGCATGTTCCACGAACTGCTTCACCGATTGTTGCCCCGTCTGACGAAGCGGGACACCGACTACCGATGTACTCATGAACCAGGACTCAAGCTGGCCATCACTTTACAATATATGGCCACTGGGGACAGTTACCACAGCCTGTCATACTCTTTCAGGGTGCCAGTTCTTCAAACTGGCGTCACTCATGTCATAGAACAAGGGGCGGTTGGCAAACCATTCACAGATAGTCTGTTCTATTGCTGGCTCTAGCTCTGGCAGTTTCTTCTTCTTCAGGTTGCCACCTGATCTGCCGATTCATCACCAGAATCATGTGTTTCGGTTTCAATTTCCCGGACGACATCACTCTGGCTCTGGTTGCATCCTTTTCCCTAGTCCCTTCTCCTTCTTGGGAGGCATAGCAAGTGATGACATGTATATCACTACAGTTTACTACTACACTTCTGAAGTGCACGCCTTGTGATCTTGGAGCTAGCTACTGATCCGGATGAATGACTGAGAGCCTTTTTTATATCTGATTGAATGACCTGTGACCGATCGCATGACTGGCTGCGGCTGCATGTGATCAGTCGTGCGACTGGTCGTAGGTATGCATGACTGATTGTGCGAGCGATCGCAGTTACCGATGATTGATCATACAATCAGTCGTGGGTACCTGCGACTAGTCGCAGATTACCTATGACTGATCTTGTGATCAATCTTGTTCAACCGTTGGTGACTGCACAACCAAGCGTACCACCAATCGTACGATGACCTACCACCAGTTTTAAAAGCAATCACAACATACGACCACTATGGAGATCGTCGCAAACATTGCCAATTGATCGTATCTTTACCAAATCGAAACCAATCGCACGATCCAGAAATCGTACGATCCGGTGTGACTGGGGCTTAACTGCTCAGCCAGGTCTCACAAAGGCATTCAATATGTTACTAAGTCTCTACTGTTACACCTGTCACCACAGTACAGCTACTGTTCTGTATAGTGTACTTCAAACTACAGTGATGCCCTAAGAAACTCTTTACTTTGGTGACAAGAAGATGCCATTATAGTTTAGTTGAGAGGATTTCAGTTCAATGTCCCTAGATACGCAAGACAGTTCTGTACAGCAAAGACAATCACTCTACCCTATTAGCATTATTCAAATATTATGTGAACAGACAGATGAGCATGTACACACACTACATACCAACACTTTTGAAGCATTTTGCACATGTCTGATCCGGACACTTGTACCACATCACAACATCCGTGCTCAGATCAGATTTCTTGACAGCCTGAAGTGTGACCAATGAACTAAGGCTGCCATCTGAGAACTGTCCACCGAGTGACTTCAGGAAGTGATGCACTTGTCTATGTATGAGCAGCCTAATCTCTGTCTTAAACTGTCTGTTACAGCACAACTCCGGACACTGTAGTGCATCTTTAATGGTCTTCTCACGAACAACACCACCATCATTTTTTCTGGCGTTGTCAATCCTTTGTCTTCGACGTAACTTCCTTTTCACTGGCTGCTGTTTCATTGAATTCATGCCATTATCTTCACCAGGTTCTGGCTTACCAACCACCAGATGTCCTGCATCCAATGAATCCTTCTCTTTCCCTACTTGCACCAAGTTTTTGCCATCCATGACAATTTGATCCGGAGTTTGGTTCAATGAATCCTTTGATTCTGGTTTTGTCTTGTTTGGGTCACGATGTCTTGATGACAGGTCGACTGCTTCCAGTTGCTCAGTCACTCCATTTAGTGTCCACTGATTATGATAGGATCCGGATGAAGCTTCAAATGTAATCCTGCAATTAAAAAAAAAATCTGTAATTTGTCCTTAATGATTACACATCAAAGTCTTTATTGCTGGGGTTCAAAGTCTACATCGCCCCTGAAACAACATACCAGTGGCTTCCTTCCCAGGGGGGTGATTAATTGTAAGGGTAAATTATAAATGTAAAGTTAAATATAATTACATTATGAGTATAACTGTAATTGGAATATTCAATATTTAACCATAAAAGGTTTGGCTTTATGTCATAACTAATTGTAATTGATCATCTCATCACTGATGAAAAATTACCTGTTCAATTATGGTTTATTTACAATCAAGATGAAACCATTCATAATTTCATAATCATTCTTTGACATTATACTTGCCAGTTAGATGTAACAATGATCACTAAACTATGATGATAAAGAGATAAAGAAATGTGTACCACACTAATATATATATATATATATGTGTGTGTCTGTGCCTAAATATATAAATGTGTGTGTCTGTGTGCACATGCATATATGTATGACACACTATCTCTCTCATCTTCATTATTATTAATATTATGTATAATTGCAATAGTCAGTTCCTGATGTGATAAATGAGTGTGTGACAGTCATAAGAACCTTTAATAATAAACACGATACCCACTGGTGTGGTGACTCAGTGATACAAGGTTAACTTGGAGAAAGAAGAAAGAGGACAGGAATTTTGGTTTGAATCCAGTAATTTCCTGCTTCATCTCTTTCATGCAATTAATCATTCACATAGTTGTAAGTAAATAAATAGCCAATTTTAAAACAAAATGTTGTCTTGGTAGTTAGCAATGGCATGAGGCATAATACCTGTTCCAAAATATGAGAGGCACAAGTTGGATATCTTTAGAAAATCTAACATTGTATGAGCGATACAAAATCTCTACTGCCAAACCTTAAACATGGGTGCCCAATTATGAGACAAGTACTGTTAGTGTAAAAAAGAAATACTAATGTGTTGATTATTTCAATCGACAGTTCTACCATCAGAGAAGATGACCTCACAGACACAAAGATAACACAGCTAGTGGTTTAACTCATTGTCATATAATCTGAACCCTGTTTTATTTTCTCTTTCAACTCATTACTTTTGAGGACTGCTCTTCCTCAGTTTTGTACTATTTCATAAATACCTAATACAAAATTTAGAATGGATGATTTTCATAGTCATCTAGCACTTTGAATACTATTAACATGATAAATGTGTAGATACGTGTACAGATCATTGACCTCAGTAGAACATGAGGGATCAACTGATCATTCTTAAGTTTGTCATTTTATGGATTATGATATGATATTTATTTCCAAATTTATAACCATAGCATATAAATATGTAAGTTTATTAAATATAATAAAGGAAATGAGGGGAGCAGTATAACCTTGTAAAGGTTGTCTTCCTGCTACCCCAAAATAAACTACAAACATTAACACTAATATTATGTAAGAGAGTGACAGAGGAATAGCATGTTATAAGCCCACCCAAAATGAAACATCACCCACCACGGCGAGAGGAAATATAATGGGATGAGGGAAATGACTTTTATAGTTATAAAAATGTATGGCAATTATCACAGTGTGGATTGTGGCAATTGACTGAAACGGCATAAGCGGCGTTGATCAAGATCTCAATGGAACACTTCACTGATTCCAATATAATAAAATGAAAATATATCAGAATGCATATCACAGAGAGTCCCCGACAATTTAGATGCAAATATGATTGCATACATTTATTATCAGATAAAATGCCATCTTTAATGAGGTCATTTGGCAGATTATCTGGTTCATGATATTTACACATCTCAGAATTGTTGCTAGGGGAATAGGGATTAATATTTTCTAGTTCATCTTCATCATTCTGATTATCATAAATCCTGGCAAAATTAAACTCTTCAGTCATGACCTTGTCCTTATGCACAAATACTCTTTTGGGTAAACATGGAAAATATTATACATATGAAGAGGAAATGATAATTTTCTTAATTTCTAAACTCCCAATTGATTATTGAGTTTCTGTTATAATTAGAGGAAATCGTATGGATGTTTGGCTTCCAAAAAAACAACCGTAACATCAAAAATCTGGTCAGCTAATGACCTTTAATATCACTTGTTCCACATTCTAACCCAAATAATATCTAAGCCAATGTGGAGTACTTTTTTATAAATAAAGCAGCTTATATTTCAATGTTAGTTCATACAGAATTGTGAAAGTTTTACATCATGTTTTCAATGCTGTTCTGATTACGCATCTGCCAATTAATTCATGCCTCTATATTTTATGCAGGAAATACCTTTTCATTCATAATATGCAAATCATGCCATTGAACTACCAACTTCAAGTACACTAAGTCTTACTGTTCCTCATCATCTGAGACAACTTCATGTTTGACATCTTGTTTCCAAATCATTTTACCATTAGCCTCTTGGTCATGGTATCTGGTGGTCAAGGCCATACTCTTATCAACTTGTCCTGGATCATTATTTTTAGGCAGAATGACTGGCAGACTCATTCCAGAATATGGCTCCAGATCAAAACTCTCATCAAGAGCAATGCTCAGGTTCTCTACAGCATCGCCTCCACTGGTTGGTGCTTCTGTATAACTACAAATAAACTATTTATCATGAATTATTTAAACGAACTAATAGCATACACCTGCAGTCAGATCAATTATAGAGTGAATCTTCTTTGAGAACAGTGCCATGTCAAGACGTTGACAGCTTTATGCAAAATGTAAACAATCCATAAAAACAATACATAACAATTAAAAAAACAATGCAGAATATATAGTGGATATAGTAATATCTCCTGATGTTTGATGTTTTACGACAACTTTTATGCACATGGTAGGCTAAATGGGCAGAGTGACCTCCAAAGGTAATGAAGTGAAGTCAAAGATGAAACATCCTTCAGATATACCCACGCTGAGATTAGAACAAGGGTGGTAGTGATCTGTGGTTCAGTGCACTACCAGTTAGACCACGGAGGTGCTGTGTGATTCCTCTTTGAGAGAAGTCTATAATTTATAGGAGGAATCAGTAATTTATTAAACTGATTACTCATTTTCTGTTTGAGCTTATACCAGCAGAGATTGACATAAAAAGATTAATTATAATTATAATCTATAATACCCATAGAAATGATAGCCCACATCTCTGTATACATCACCCAAGAAGATGTTCCTCTGATGCATGTCCATGGATCCTCTGCCAAAGATGACATTAGCTTGTTTACTGTGACTGTTTTCATGCTGTTCTGCCATAAGACAGTCCATCACAGCATTGATCTCTGCAGCTTAAAAAAAGTTTAAATGAAGAATCAATAGTCAAGAATGCCAAAGCAATTAAAAAAATTAAATTATGATATAGAATAATTTTTTGTATGAAATTTAGACAACTCACTCAGGTGTATATATATTTACCATATACTGTGCTGTATGAATCACCAACCTGCTCAACATGACAGTTAATTGGAGAACCTGTTACAACAATAACCATGCACACATCAAAATATTTATTTATCTTTCATCAATTTACAATTAAAAAAGGAATTGTGATATTCCTCTCGCCTCTCTCTCTCTCTCACTGTGCATGTGTACACGTGCATGCGTGTGTGTTAGTATTATCATTAATCCAGTTGATGCTATACTTACCATGTACATGTTTACCATTAACAGTAATCATAATACTATGTAGACCTGGTTCAGTTATGTTATACTCTAATTTCAATGAACCATCAGCTCTTCTTATTAGATGAAAACTTGACTCTCTTTCTAAATTTTCATTTAACTGAAAATAATAGTTTAAAACCATAACAGGAAAAAAGTCAAAACAAAATATATTATAAATTCTGTGTAAATCTTCACGTGAATCTTTTCTGGGTATAACACAATTCTCTGCAAACAACAAGCTTGGTCTATGTTTTCCATAAGTAGGTAATAATTACATTTATGAACTTATCTTTGTAGTGTGTTAATGTACGACAGTGCATTATTAAATTCTAAACTCAGCAAAAATATAATTTGTAGATAGATATTTATTCGGCTAAATACTTGATATCTTGTATATGTAAATGAATTTAATAAATATTCAAATATAGTTGTATGTCATCAAAATTCCATACTGCTCAGATTCAACTACTTGTAGCATATGTAAATATGGTTTTGTGATGATACACTGCATGGTAGATTTAGGATACATGAGGACATATTGATTATAAATATTTTAGACAAATTAAATATATATATATATATATATATATATATATATATATATATAATATTTAAAATAATTTAATAATTCTATAAACCTGACAAACTCAATGCACATATCATTCTTATATAAGCACTATATATTTTGTTGATGGTACTCAGCACATTAATATTTCAAATAGCTGATGATCAGTATAATTATTTTGGCTCAATTCCACTTAATCACAAAAATGGGACTTATGATAACAACAGCACTATATATATATATATATATATATATATATTGCTCGAAATTTTCTTTGCCTAGTTGAAAAACTTTAACTAACAAATTAGGTACACCCACTAGCAATTAATTTCCATGAGCACTATATTCACTTCAGACCAAAAACATGAGACGAAATTAAGTACATATTTAACAGGCAAATCGTGACTAACACTTCGACTAGCAAATAGTTGTTAGTTACTAAAATTTCAACTGGCAAATACATGGAACCTACTACTGCTACTAACAATTTTCTAGTTTGCAAGCGAAAATTTCGAACCTTGATATATATATATATATATATATATATATCGTTATTGTGATAGGGGTGTTATTCAACTAATTCAATTATTGTTAAGGAAAATAACTATATAAATAACTTTATCAACGTTGACTTGTTCTCTATAGTACATGATGGTGGTGGGATAAAACTAACCTGTTATTCTCAGCAATCAGTGAATCACTACAATAATTTACTCTATCAAGCTATGTTGTATTTTATATTTATTGTGCGACTGTAATTTCTGTCGTGTATGCTTTATAATATAATTATATAAAATCTGTGTTATGGTGCTTATGGTTAACTAAATAGATCTAATTCACCTTTAAAAGGGTATTTCTGTCAATAACAAAGAAATAAGATTTAGTGAAATTAAATATTACCGCTTTTTCCATTTTCATCTTGAAATCCGAGACATATATCTAAGCCAGAAGCGATATCTAAATATAATACTATTTAACAAAACCACACGCGCTCTACCAACATTTAAATAACAGTCACATGATCCCTTATTATCGTTCAAGCCAATCCCCCGTACTAGTGCACAGTTCATTATAACCGGAAGGTTTAATTGGGTTGGACAGCTTAATGAGGAAATTGTAATGTTGTTGTCTAATTACGAACTCGTCCAATTTTAAGATAATAAACTTTTAGAAATATTCATGAATGAAATTTTTTGAGAAGAAGTTAAATGCATGGCGTAGATATACATGAGAATACAATTTTATTTATGTACCTGAATATATTGGTAAGATAGAGATTGAAAGTGTTCCATATTCTGAACTACATAAGGAATTGTTTATAAACAATATTTGTTTTCTGATGCAAACAACAAAAAACTCTATCTTCAGAAATACAGCTAAATTATACCCTGCCAACTAATTTTCGCGGGCTTTTACACTTCGGGTCACCGCCGGGTAGAGTCTAGAGCTGCGGAGGTGGAGTTACATGGTTTTTAATGTAGGCTGGATTCTTGTTTTGAACATCTCGATTTGAACAACGATCTACTGAGTAATACAATTGGAATTCAGATAGGAAAATACTTCTAATGATAGATTAGTTTCTTGTTGGTCAGCATATTTCATTATTAAATGTTGTTCTTGTCAACAAAGTAAATATTTATTTAGCGAAGTCCGCTAGTATCGGTTATCGCTTGAAAATTGAAATGGCGACAGACGGGGTTTATTTACATTTTAAAATCAAATCATGGTTCACGTTAATTCACGAGAAATAATACCCAAATGCCATATATCAATGCCTAATTATTGCTCTATCAATCGATACTTTTGTGTAATACAACATGTCTCCGATTTAATGAGTATTTTCGTTCCAAAATAGCACACCCGTTTGATTATGAGAATTATGCCAGCCCATCATCACTGACGTGCGCATGCGCCATGAGTCTGCTGCTAGACGATGGCGAACGTTATACACGGAAAATGACCACAAATAAAACAAATCGTTGAAGATATATCTGAATTGTCCTGGGAAAATGATAATATTACAACTGCCATGTCCATTTTCGATATTATTATAAATGTCCAAAGATGTGTTTTGAAGAAACACTATGGGAAAGCCACTGCCTATATGTAAACCTTCGCTACGAATACGGCAATCCGCTTGTACACAGGAAATGTTTCCGCGAACTACTGTACATAACTTCCAATTTAATAATTTTTTTTACTAAATCAGTCTTCTTTGAATAAAAATATAATAAATATCACCTTATCTTTCATTTTCTTTTACTGACTGTTGGAATCGTGGAGTATTATCACCGGCAATGATCGTTAAAATATACAAACAAATCTCAGGTACACACTGAAAAGGAATGATGATCCACTCTGCGATTAACGGGTCGTGTTTACGATACGATTGTAGTAATTCTAAAACCTGCTGACAGATGTCACTAGCTTAATTGGTAAGGTCTATTAAGGGATGCAGATGAAAAATACAAGCAACTTGGGTTAGAATATTGATAAACCAAAGTAAAATAAGAGGCATAACATCCCAATAAATAAAATACATTTCAAGCATCAAAAAAGAAACACCGTTTATGGCAAAGATATATGGAGACGAGAGATCCAGAGAAATATAAAGAATACACACGCCAAAGAAATAAAGTACCAGCTATGACACGCAAGTTACAGAAAGATTTGGAAAAAGATATCTCGAGTCAGGCAAAGTCAGATCCAAAGCAATTCTGGAACTATGTGAAAAGAAAAATGAAAATCAGAACTGGAGTTTTCAGATCTAATCATTCAGTTAGATGGAAATGAAGAGCCGCTAACTAAAACAGACCAGGAAAAAGCGCAAGTTCTATCTAATCTTTTCAATAGTATATTCACCAAGGAACCATATACATATATACCAAAATTGGAAAACAAGGTTGTGAACTCCCAGCTGGAAGATATAGAAATTGATAAGAGAGGTGTTTTCAAGAAACCAATGAAGTTGAAAATAATTTTAAAAAAATACTTGGACCAGATGCAATACTTCGAAGACTTTTGAAAGAAACAGCAGAGCAACTTGGCACGGCATTGGAAATCATATGAAACTCAACCTTAGAAAAGGGATCCATGCCAAAGGAATGGAGACAAGCCGAAATCAATGCAATTTTTAAGAAGGGCGGCAGGAAAATAACATACCACTATAGACCAGTCAGTCTTATATGCATACCCTGTAAGATTATTGAATAATTAAAAGGGGATGTTATGATAGTTCATGTGAAGATAAATAATCTGCTCAGTAATAGGCAATGCGGATTTTTAAGAGGTAGATCAAGCGCTTTACAGCTACTCAAAGTCTTAGATACTTGGACAGAGATTCTGGATAGAGGAGGGGAGTTAGATGTAATATATCTTGACTTCATGAAAGCATTTGACACGGTTCCACATAATCGGCTCATTGGCAAACTTAGATAGTATGGTATGTGTGAAAGATAGTCAGATGAGTAACATCATTTCTGTCAAATAGAAGACAGCGAGTGTCGGTTAAAGAACAATTTTCAGCATGTATCGATGTCCTTAGTGTGATCCCACAAGGGAATGTTCTAGGACCAATTTTATTTGTCCTGTACATAAATGATCTCCCTGACAACGTTATCTCCGAAGTATTTATGTTGGCATACGACACAAGGGGGTTTCGAGAAAAGAGATCGAATGAGTATATACAAACTCTACAAAAAGATTTAAATATATTACAAGGGTGGTCAAATAAATGGCTTTTACTATTCCACCCAGACAAATGCAAGGTGATGACCATCTCAAGAAAGAAGAAACAGGACAATAAAAGCAGTAAATTACAGAGTATCTGTATCTCCCTCATTTGAGGTAGCTAAGCCACGTAAAATTCTGCTATTATTATATATATCAGTCCCCTTACATAAACAAAATGAAGAAACCGATAAAGCTTCAGAAAAGAAAATTGCATTAAAAAGCCAGCGTGTCAAATTAAAGGTTTATGTTAATGCTAAATAGTACAACCAATTGTCTATTTATGCCCATATATGTGTAATGCATTATGATATAATGCTATGCATTCTAACATTATATTAACGGTTATACCTGATAAATTTGTATCATGTTAATCCATAGTTTTACAACCATCTTAATCATTTATTTCATTTTGCATTCCAGTGTACTTTGTATATATATATATATATATATATATATATAAATAACTTGTATTTATCTTATTGTACTCAAATCTTTGTATATATTTTAAATGATTTATTGTGAAATCAAATTGATATAAATTGTTGGTACTTAGCTGTTATGTAGAACACAATTGTAATGTATGTTCGCTGTTAATTAGTAAATATAACTGTATATTAATTATAATTAACTCTTGTTTTTTAACAATCAAACGAGAAATATGATTTATGATTGTCGATTATTCTTATGAAAATATACCCAGGCGACAAGCTCCTAGTAGGAGGATCATCTTTCTTCGTAAACCAAGAAGATAACGTACAGAGCTCACTACGGAGAGGATGTTTCATCTCGTAGGCCTACAACTCTGCTCATAGATCTGGAATCAAAGTGTGTCCATTTCAGCGTTCCAGTGGACACCTAAAACCCGCTCCACTGGGAATTCCTTGAAACTGGCCCAACGTAGGATATTGGTAGGGTTGATTTCGACTTTGGGCCAAGTTGTTTCAACTATTGAATTTCGGTTGGTATACAACATGAATCCAACGAGTTTGGGCCAACGTTGGCCCAATTATTCCAAGTCGACCCGCCACAGCCGTTCTCGTTCAAAAGACCTGACGAATGGCCGAAATGGATTCGCAGATTTGAAAGGTTCCGGCTAACATCTGCGTTGGACGAAAAGGAGAAAGTCACGCAAGTAAATGCATTGATTTATGCAATGGGTGACGAGGCAGATGATATAATTACAGGGTTCGGATTGACAGACGTAGAGAAAAGGGACAATGATGTGGTAAAAAACAAGTTTGAGGGACACTTTGTTAGTTTGAAGTTCGCCGCAATGCCAAATTTAAACGGAATAAGTTCAAGGCTACGACCATGGCAAGAAGATGCCACTGACATGTTTGCATAGAGGCGGAGTACTTATACCTACTAGCTGTGGAGTACTAGTACTACTCGAGCTATGCAGAAATATCATCTGTAACCAGGAAAATCAGCAGCAATCCGAGACTCATTGCCCCCAACATTGGACATACATTGGACATACTTTGTTTCCAACATTGGGTCTACGTCGCACCTACGAGCAGAACTACATTGTTCCAATGTTGGCTTTCAACTTAGTGCCAACGAGTTCACTGATGTTGATACAACGTTGGGTCAACATAATACATCACTGGCAAAACGTTGGGCATACTTTGGATATACTTTATTTGCAACATTGACTCTAAGAGCAGAATTACATTGTTCAACATAGTGCCAATGAACTAATTGATGTTGGACCAACGTTGGGCCAACATACCCTTGTTTGCTGGGAGATCTCATGACAGCGAGAACTCAAACCGGAAATGACGCCTCAAATGTGTCTTCTGGCAGATAGTGTTTCGTGTAACTGGTTATCAATATATTATTTATGAACTATTTGATCGCTTTGTTAAATGAATTTTAGTTCATTGTCAGTATTCACTAATCTATTTTCCAAAAACAATCACATTAAAGGTTCAATATTATGCAATATAAAACTCCACTCCAGTGAATGTAACCATCCAACGCAAAATTGGCACATTCAGGAAATTAGTACTCTTCATTTAATATTACAAATCCGGATCAAGTTCTAAGCTTTGCTGGCGGTCAGCAAGTTAGCTAATCATGATAATTAGAACTCTCAATACCTTCGACTTCTTATGATATATTGGTGTGTTCCTTGTTTTGATCGGACGCGAAAATAAATCGATGAAGTGGAATAGCTAAGGTGCATTGTTTTGTCATAAAGATGTCTGACTGGAATGCTGAATTGATCATTTGTAATATTATTTTGATAAAAAAGTCTCACCAACTAAAATGAAGGCTACTATTTACTTTATTTCATTACCGATAAAATGTGAATCTGGAATTTGTAAATAGTATTTTACATATCGCGCGCACGCACGCACATATATATATATATATATATATATATATTATATATTGTATATTAGAAGATGACAACACAATAAATTTATTTCAGACAATAGTATCATATCTTATATATATATAATACATATGTTTTTTTTCCTTTTGCTATCTGTATTTCTGTTGTATTTCCATGTTCTTGGCATGAGAGGCTGAAAACGGATGGGAATGCACGTTCCTATGGAATCACACAAATGCAAATCGCATGCCGCATCACGCGTATATGGAATCTAAGCTTTAGCTGTGAATAGACAAATGTGAACTCAAACAGTTTCTCTCACCAGCATTACAGATTGGCGCATCTTCGATTACCCCTAATGGGTCAGTAAAAAATCTAGGGGTTATTTGTGACCAATGTATTAACATGTTTGAAAATGTCACATCAGTATGCCGAGCTACCTATTACTATCTTAAGAACGTCAACTGTTTAAAATACATTAAATATTACAGATCAATACGTTAATTGAATAGTTTGTTTTTCCCTGTTATCACTGATAAAAAAGTAGCGTATTAATTATTATTAATATTACCTTGTGAAATTAGTATAACTTAGCTAAATTAAAATTTTGAATATGTAGAACAACATTATACTTACATTTGATATGATTTATTGTTTAGTTTAATAAATTTAGTTTAAATAATTTATTATACAGTTTAAGGCAAACATATGTACAATCCTTGACAATATATAATACATATATTGTTACAAAAAATAATATCTTAAATATGGATCAGGATAAATCATAATAGTTATTAGTATATAATTTTGTAAAAAATATTAATTACCGGTACTAATATACCTTTTCAGACGAAATCTATTTTTGGAGAATCTCTGGAAAATTTCGGATTCAGATTTCCGCGTACTATAGTAAGCAGTGGGATTTCGGCCATTCCTCAGACAAGGATCTTCACAAATAAGGTAATTTCTCCTAATATCAACAATATCATCAATAATCATAAGAGATAAACTTATTGTACTATCATATTTCGATTTCTAATTCCTGTTCAGATAAAGTGAAATAGTAAATTCATTACTGTAAAAATAAACATTTTATAATACCAATGTCTGAAAATCCACAGTATGGCACCCATTTGGACCCATCACAACATATTTGTATATATTTCATTCGATCAGCTCTCATGCAGTTTCATATTTGTCTAAAATTAATCAAACTTTCATAGAATATTATAGTGTATGTTTACCTTACAAAATACTGCTTCAAATACGATTACATTCATAATTTCCCATGAAAATTGGTTTGGAATATACGAGTATCGATCTATACGCGTTCTCCTTGACATGAGTAATCGAAGTGCTTTGTGCTATTAACAGGGTTATCAATTAACCGGGAAATAAGAGTATTTCCCAGGATGGTGGGAAATCCCGGTATAAGTACCGGGAACTACTGGGAATTACTGAGAAATTCAATACGGTCATGAAAAAAACACTATTTTGTCATGATCTTGTTAAACAAACCAATGATCTCCCAAATTGCTAATTGAGCCCCCAATTGAAAGTGACAATGGGTGGGGGTGATCTCTAATCTCCAAACAATAGATTCACCACTGAAATCATACACTGGCAAATGAAATCATCATCTCAGTGGTTAGTGGGGTGTGTGAAATTGAATAGTTTATAAAGTGGATGTAGATGGTAAATACAGAAATGAGCACTTCTGCGAAGGACTCCTGTCACCAGAGGGAAAAATGCCATATTCAAAAACTCTACAAACTTTGACACCTGACATCTCCTCCAACCTTGATATAGACATCCACCTTGATAACATACTAGAAGCAGTGCAGTTGGCGGCTTATCTTTCAGTACCAAAACCCAATGAGAATAAATATAACAGACGGACCAACTTCTTACCACCAGAAGGTAAGATATACACCCGGCAACTAAGTATGGCCACCAAAGCTTTTAAGCCGCTCAAAACTGATGAATCCAAATAAGAACTTATGGCCATCCAGAAGATTGTCAAATGTGAACTATGGAAACTTCAGACCAAGGCTTGGGATGAGTGGTGTAAGAAACTCTCCTTTGCGAATTCCAGCCGATTATGGTCTGAAATCCGTAAGCTGAAAGGTTCCACGAAACAAGTGACAATGAGAAACCTTAAAAGAAGAATTTGACACTCTTGCAAAATACTTTGCTACCCGAGCTGTATCCCACACCCAACCACTAATGATCCAACAGGAACTTAGAGAGAGACATGAAGAATGTTCTTTAGCCCTTCAAGAAGCTATCCAAAAAGAATCCAGCACTGACCGACCTTTCTCCAGGTACGAACTGAACAACGCTCTCAAAGCTGTTAGAATAACTACACCAGGTAAGGACACATTCTCTAATGAATGTTTTATAAATGTGCCCCAGAACTTCTTAGAAATATTATTTGGACTATATAACAGCTCCTGGCAACAGGGTTCTCTATCAACAAAATGGAAGCAGGCTAAGGTCATACCGATAACAAAGTCTGGTGGGTTGTCCTACAGGCCGATATCACTTCTTCAAAATATCTCTAAAATTATGGAGAAGAGGATTGCCAACAGACTAACCTGGCTCCTCCCAGCCCATCAGAGTATCTTCGGATTTGTACGAGGAAAGTCAACAACTGACGCAATAGCCCAACTCATTGGTGACATAACTAATGGTAGAAAAATCTAACGGCAAGAATAAGACAACTGCTGTGACTTTCCTCGGTCAGGACAAGGCTCAACCACAAGCTATTTTAGAATCATTAATAACCTCGGCTTCAAAGGTAAGATCCTAGCATTGCTCAATGACTACCTTTCAAACAGAAAAATAGAAGTAGCCTTCCAGCGATTCAACTCCAACGAGCGAGCACCCCACAGACACAGGCCTTCCACAAGGTTTTATTCTCGGACCTACTTTATTTAACGCCCTTGTCTTTATTACACTTAAACTTACTGTCACAACGGGGACAAAATTCCACACAAGTATGGGATGAAGCCGAACATCTTAAACAATTAGCCATCCAGATTATCTTTCACTGAATACAAAGCCACGTCGGAATCTTCGACAATGAAGAAGCTGACCGACTTGCCAATTTAGCCACGAACCTTGACACTATACAGACATGTGAACAAGCTATTGGATCTCTAGGACGACAATTCCCAAAGAGGATCAAGAAAATCCACTACCTGATAGAATGCCCCGGACTATCGAATATTCGCCAAATTATTACACAAAAGCTACTACGTGGTTCATCATTCCCTTCCCGCAGTAGATAAAGCAAATTATATCATAAGACGATCAGCCATCATCCACAAGACCATTTACCCCCTCATCCGGACACAACCATATATGTCCTACAGTAAATCCTGCATAAAATGAACAAACCCCTAGGCCTGTGGTATCAATTCACCTTAACTAGGCAAGACAAGACAAGTAAATATCATGGCAATTTTCATTATACAGTTATTACATAACCTGAATCACAACCATCATCTTGCATTGAGATTACTTTCTCTACTACTACTAGTCAGTGCAGCATCATGGATCGAATTTTCTCAAACTTCGGACTAATAAGACGAAGTTGAGAAATTGTCTTGGACTGGATATAAAGCCTCCAAGTTGGTTATGTGTTATAGGTGTCTTCGTGGGAAGGAAGACATAGATTGATAATTTGTTTTTGTGACTCACTGACTGATGATTACATTTAAATTTGAATATGTTAAATAAATATATACACTAATACACATGAAGTTTCTTATTTGTATTATCGTATCATGAAGGAATGATCTCTTCTAAGTAAGTTATAAAAATAACAATGAATGGAAGAGCAAAATTGAAAATTATTACATTAATAATATTTCCCGGGAAATACCACCCGGTAATTACCACCCTGGTATTTCCGGGCCAACCCTGGCTATAAATAGTGCTTACGGCTTGTGGCCAATTAAAAACAGTCAGTTGCTGTGTACAGTGGCTACCAGACACGTGGACTGGCTTCATATGTAATGATTATGTAAACAAAAAGCTAGGCATTTGATCCATAATATCAAATATGCTTTTCAACGTTATAGTCTTAATTATTTTGAATAATAACACTTGTTAATGGAGAAGATATTTATTTACCAAAATATCACAATGCAAATCCGATATAAAAACTCTTTGAGTGAGATAATCCCATCAAAATACGAGCCTATTCACCACTGTGACAGTGACTGTTACTAGTGTTAACTGGGAGTGCCCAGTCCCACAGTGACAGTGTGGGACTGGGAGTGTGGAGATTTTCAGTCACCAGTGCGGTATTTTTCTAACTCGAAGTTTCTTCGTTCGAAATGGTCTATTTAGTGTGAATAGACGTGGTCAACGTTGTTTTAAGCATACCATTATCTGCTTTCATAATCTGTTAAAAATTAATTGTATTTGCATTCTTGGTATATTCTAATATAGCTTTGCCCATTGTGATTAACTGATTGTCTAGCGGTTGCGTGCTGGACTACAGATCACTCACTACCACCCGTGTTCGAATCCCGGCGTGGGCATATCTGAAGGTTGTTTCGTCTTTCACTTCGTCTCATTACCTTTGGAAGTCGCTCGGCCCATTTAGCCTACCTTGTGCACAAAAGTGGCCGTAAACATCAATCATCATCTTTGCCCATTTCTGTTATAATTAGAAACCGCGATGTTTGCATGTTGCGCGGCAACCGGTTATCATGTGACTTAGGTTGGTACCTCGTTATTCGTTAGGTAGAGCCACTATTAATTATGGTCGATGTAATAGTTAACTGATTATTTTAATATCTAGTGTACATTAAGGTATTATGAGGCTTTGTTAAGTTAGATGCAAAGTCTGACATCGGACGTATGTAATTTTCAATCAATCAGAACGAAATATGTTTAAAACCTATTTACTACCCCTGCTTCCCTCTAGCGTAGGTTATGACAGTTATCTGAGTTAGTAGGGTAAAGCCTAGTAAAGGAGGTTATGGATATAGACTATTGCCATATTTTAGTGTCAGTAAAATGCTGACGTTAACTCTTTTTGGCAGAAAAGACTAGAAGCAGTGTAAAAGTTAATCTCCGAATTCAGAGATCAGATAAACGTTAGGAAGATAGCACACCAACAGGATTCTGGGCCAGAACTGTTTGATTCTAGATATCTTGTTTAGTTGTTACGTAATCATGTAAGTATTATTGAACCGGTTAACTAAATTATATATTACTATATTATATATAATATTAGTTTATGCTATAGTCTGTTATTATTTAAATATTAAAACAATGAAAAACATCTCTGGATATGTACATTTTAACTCGCAGTTATTTATTCATAGACGCACAGGTAAATGAGGTATGCTTAACTTATAACTAACACACGCTCACGCTGCCACACTACACACACGAAGACTCTACACGTACACAAGCAGTGAACTAACCCCAGTCTATTTACTGCCCGTGTAAGATAATCCCAGTTTATGTGAAGCTGTCCCACTTCTATTAATAATTAAGTAAAGTCAGTTTAATTATAATCAATTCAGTTTCAATAAAATCATATAAGGATAATAAATACTTGTCTATTTTAATCTTCGTCTACAAATGCTTATTTCATTATCTCTACTTTCTAATACTATATAAAATGCACATGCAGTGACTATATATTTGTGGTTGTTATATATATATATATATATATATATATATATATATAATATAGTGTATTCACAAAGATATTGAGTACACACTCTAGGTTTTCACAACTGAGTAGCTGGCTACTGAATCTGTAATTAATGGCTATTAGAACATAGTTATATATATGTTGTAATTATATTTTTAATTGATTGTTTACATATATCATAATTTAAGTTCAATTATAATGCAATTTCGCATTTGATAAATAATTTTATTGTTGTAATATTTCATACTGATAACATTACATGATAATACAATAGTTTAAATACTACACATATTCTAAATGCAATTTTGTTCTAACTAACATAATTTCATTCATATCAAGCAATAGTAGATGCTAACAAATTGACCACGTAACTATAATTTGTACAAACCCAAATTTTATTGTTTTATATTTATTATAAAATATGTCATTTGTATAGTCCCTATTCAATTAATTGTCCTATGGTACTTTATTGTTTACAATTAAATTTCAAAATTATTTGTAAAATTGCATATAATGTAATTTTATCATAATAATAACACACAGACACAAAATGGTAATAATAAATCATAAATAAACACTTATTTAATTGAATTGAAATGTAAATGTGCTGTTCAATAAATAAGATTTATTTGTAAATTTATAAAATCAGGAATAGACAGTGGTTTTATTAAGAAATAAAGTAGCTGGGGAACAGTGATAAAGTACCAGGCTCAGATAGTGTTAGGCCTAGGTACAAAATAAATTTTTGCATTTATTACAAATATAGTATAATATTTTACATCTAATAATACAAATATTTTCAAACTTCAGACACAGTTATTCCTTAGACAGTTTATTTTTTCTTCATAATCACTTCCAATAAAATTACATTGTATGACAGTTTGAAATTTAAATATACAGTAGGAGTAAAATATTTTTACATTCATATTAAATATTTATAAAACATAAATATATGTGAGTCAAAATTAAGCAAAGTCATTATCATTATAATCTGTGATTTGAATGTGAAGTAACAGTAATTGAAAATTATCTTGTATGATTAGCTTTTGTGTCTGGTGGCAGTCATGTGCCTTGAATTAGTCACAAAGATGAAGAAGAGACCATTGTGGCTGGTGTACACAAATGTAGTGGCAAACCTGCTACTGTCCATTAATGCCAGTGGGCCATGTCCCTAAATTACTGACATTACATTATGTATTTTAGCATTGCTCCAACAGAAACAAAATATTCTGTTATGAATGTAATCTCATTCTGATTCATTATCCGATGTAACTTTCTTATTTAAATAAATGACAAAACTTTAAACTTTTCTTTAAACATCTCATTTAATAAGTCATCAACCTCACCATCCATTTCCAGTGCATCAAACACATTCTGAAGTCGGTCTTTACCACTGGGCACTGACTCCACCTGAGCCTGGGAATATCAGCTGCTACTCCCACTGGGTCTGACAGGTTAATCTGCACACTAGTGCTGACACAGCTAACATGGTAGCAGATATCCCCAATGGTGACCCCCACCAACCTTGGGGAGCTGGTGCACATATAGCAGATTCCTTATATGGATTCTTCTCCACTCACAGTGGCATTCTTGGGAAATTCCTTGCAATGTTCAGACTTGAGTGCAGGACCATTTAGGGTGATGAGTGCAGAGAGCATGTCATGACTCCGACGGTTTCACAGTTCAGAATGTATTCTCTTCACAGCACTTGTTTGTCTTTCAATGACTGCATTCTAGAGAAGCTGACATAGACAGATTATTGCTATGTCAAAAGTATGTTGGAAATTGAGATTTAGGATGGCTTACTCATGAAAACTTTCAGTATGAAATCCTGTCTGTGACATTTTCTTCCCCCTCAATACATTTGAAGTCACTTCCCAATCTGCCATGGTGTATTTGCAACTTCTTTCACAGTTTATATGTGTATTTGCAACTTCTTGCACAGTTTATACATGTATTTGCAACTTCTTGCACAGTTTATATATGTATTTGCAACTTCTTGCACAGTTTTTATATGTGATTATTATCATTTTATTTTAAATCAACTGATTACTAATTTGCAGTAAAGTGTTACTTGAAGTATGTAAATATCTTTCAATTTTAATAACTGAAGATCTTTAATAATGCTATTTGTGTGAGCATTGCATTTACTTCTTAATTATATTATTCATTGTGTTTTTGTAGTTTGAAAATTATATGACTCATAAAAATAGTCCATAATTTCTCTGTGAAAAAAATATTAATGTTCATAAATTATATATTATGTGCTAGCTGGAATGCATTTAAATGTCTTTAAACTTCCTATAGTCTTTAGTGTTTTATTTGATATTCTATTTATATGACTGCCATTCGAAGTTGTTTTTCTGCACTTTCTTGAGCATATTCTGCAGGCTTATTAACACTTTCAAATTTGTTGCACATGTTTGATGAACCAATCACAAGATGTTTAACATTGTAATAAAGATAGATTTTCTAAAACTCTATTAAATATATATATTTTAAATGCTGATGGCTGCTTTGTTCTCGACCTCTAAATCACATATCAAAATTTGAACTAGAGATTGTGCATGCAAGTAGACCATGAACAGGTGCTAAGATTTTAATTTTTTTAATAATGCCCCAAAATATTGGTTTGACTACCATTTTGTTTACTTTTCCTTGCCAACTTCTGACATCACACAGGCTCTCACTAGACTGATGTGGATTATAGTTTATCTTGAGTGTTAAAATCTGAGCCATTTTGAATCATCTTCCTCTTGTAAGGTTCCTTCTGGCTCAAATTGATATGGTTGTATATCATTCATGACATAATTTTAACAAGATAATGCCTTTAGTTCTGGAATAATTCTTTGCTCACACTAGCTTACATGCTATTGTACAGGCTCTACAGACTTGAGGTGAACTGGATCTGCTCAAGTGATGTCAGCATTCAGGAGCTTACGGTCACTGTCTAGCTTTAAAATGGCATCGCCCATAGGCCATTAAAAGTCAATTAATCAACACTTTAAACTGGATTATTTAATATGTGGATGATCATTTTGACATTATTTATGATATTTGGGAGTATAGCTGTATTAGTCCTGAAAATTTGAAATGAAGGTGGACTATCCCTTTAATAATAGTGGGGGGGGGGGGATTTTACAGATCTCCCTCCCAACACAGCAATGGAAAACCTCTCCCTATAAGAGGTTTCTCCATAATTGTCTCACCTTGGTGTTGGAATCTTTGTTCACGAAAGACGTTGTTAGTTCAACCACTTTCATTTTGGAGACTTTGTCCCGGTATGTCCAATATGATAATTGAGCCTGACTTTATATTAAAACACTCCAAATTTGATATGACATCTCTAACATCAGATCAGAACCATACAAGATTAGATTCCACTATAATACACTCACACATGAATTATAAACTGTATGGTTGGTTAAAATATATTTGCATCCTGAATCTAAGTTCATAAGGTATTTAATGAAAATTAATCTTGTTAATTTAGTTTGTAACATAAAATGTTCTGTTGTTCTTATGCCAGTAAGCAAGACATATATGGACATAAAGAATGCCAGAGTACAGGTACTTCACTGTTACCAATATTTTTCAAATGTCACGTCATGCACCCACTGTACAATATTGTTGCTGAACACATTATCAATAACAGCATGACCTGTCCATGTTATTTTATGCATATATATTTTCTATGTATTGCATGTGTTTAGTCAAATGTTGGTGACTGTTGCACTAGATTTTATAACATACTGGATTGTAAGCTCATCATGAGCTCCTTTCTTAGATACTTGTTGAAACTGTCAGCATATATGGGTTAAGTTCTAGTTCAATACAGTTCCTTTCCAATTTCATTGCAATTCATATTGAGTCACACCAACGAAGCCAGTTAATTCAGTGGTCATTTACAATTTCTACTCAGCCCTGTGTGTTCACCAGCATGTGTGTGTGTGTGTGTGAAATATTATTAATCATACAAGGTCTTGTAGCCATGATGTACTAATTGCATTCTTTAATCCCACAATGATTCACTATTTCATGAATACAAAATAGTTCATGGGAAATAATAATTATTAAAACAAGTCTATGTATTACATCCTAAAAGTTGGCAAATATAAGTGTTCATGTTGTTAAATGTGTACCTCGGGTACTGGAATATTTAAGGAAAAAGATGTGTACTCAAGTAGATTACCTATCCATAGTGTATGTGAGGGGAACACATTTATAAGTGTTTTTCTTCACTTATCTACACATACACACAATTATCCGTGTATTTGTTATATTTTGGTGATTTTGCATGTTAAAATTTGAATATACTGATCCACCTGAGTACACCCTAGCACTTCAACCTTCATGCATCAATGTACCTTTTATGAACAAAGATTTCTATTATAAAATTATAAAACCCTTCCCCATTTTTAAATTCTTAACACATATACAGGTATGTTTAATGTTAGAAGTGATGCATGCAATATTTTATGTTTATTTGGTTACAGGGATGTTAGTGCTTATTGTTGTAACTTGTGGATACTATTTATTGCATATAGTTATTGTTTATTTCATCTGGTTGTGCAACTATGTTATGTAGCCTAAATTCAAATTTTGTTAAGTACTACTTTTAATTCATGGTTATGGGGATAGGGTTTAAGGACATCAAAGTTTTTTAAAGTTGCTCTTGTAAAATAAAACCAATAATACCACTAGTATTAGTTATATCCTAACTATGACATGTACACAGCTAATATTTAGTTTTTTAATTAGGTGTTGGTTATATTTTTTATCAAGGCCTATGTGACAACTACCTGCCCATCAGTAAGGAGGATGTCTCGAAAGACTAGTCACACAAAGGTGATGCCTGTCACAGATAACATGTTGCAGCCTTCCAGTTGCCAAGAAAACATCACCAAGGTGTCATCTAGTAATCTTGGTGGCATCACTGTGAACTCTGGTGGAAATAATGTATGTATATGATAAGCCAGTAGGGGTGTGATGATAATGTGACATGGAAGAACATTTATAATCAATTATTTTTTAAATATGGATTATTTATGCACATTTGGGTTCTGTGTTATAGTGCAAGAATTAATTGAATTTGCACATGTTCCCAAACCTTAACATGTGTATGCTTAGAGAGAGAGAGAGAGAAAAGTACAAGAAAAATTTCTTGAATGCCAGGAAACGCACCATTACAAATATAACTATGCATTGATACAAATGGTGGTAAAGACATTTAAAATAATAATCCTATATCTGCAATAACTTAAGTACATCTGTAATAAAATGCAGTTATGTCATTTTGTATGAAAGATAATGTTATTTTTCATCCATTTTTTCTAACCAAATTGGTGGCTTGGCCGCCATGGTATAAACAGGCAGAATTCATCAAGTGGGTAACGAACAACATCCAAAAGAGAGTTTGTGACAAGTTTGTTCCTGTTAAAGCAAAGCTGGAGTAAGTATCATATGTCTCTCTCTCTCTCTCTCTGTGCACACCTGTCGGAGAAAGAGGGAGAAATCATTTATGTTCTAAAAGAAATAATATAATATTAGAGGATCTACCATTCTCAAAACATTCACCTTGTCATTCTAGAAAATTGTTCATTAAAAGTGTGTGAAAACATCAGAAATAAAAGATACACATAAGTAAATATTAATAACATGCATGTATAATTCTATTACCATCTATCACAATCATAACAGTCAAACACATACACAGAATATATTATGATCTAAGTAGACTCTTGTAATTTCAGTATGTTCATGCTGATATTTACAAGTTAATCGCACAATTAATTCATATTATGCTTTTCATCTGACTTTTATGTTCACTTACATGTATATCTCCAATATATGCATTTCTTGAAGTTGTCTAAGTTAAGCAATGTACCTATCAATATAAGGCTGTTTTTTTGGCTATCTGTGTCTTGTTGTAATTTGCAAACAGACGACAAAGTTCATTGTTGTTACCAACTGTAAAGAGAAATGCCCGATTACCTCCAGTACGTAACAGGTAAGATAGTGTAGTTCACCAAACACTCCCATATATTCAAGTGTCGACTGATTAGCTTGCTAGTGCTGTAGAACTTACTCAACTTCTTGTTTGCATTTTTGTACTTTGTCCTCTTCAGTTGTTCATGGAATCTTTGGAATTTGTAAGAATTCTCCTCATTTCGGTTTAATGACAGTTTGCAATCATAGATGAATAATTTGTTTTATTCTAACATTTTGGCTTGATTGAAACACTGCATTTTTTATGTAATGCACTATAACCCAGCTGTTGTTATGGTTACCACAAATGAACATATTCAATTATTGACCTGGTGAGAGACAGGTTATGATGACCAGTAATTGCTGTGGGGCATATAACATCCAGTGGTTTGATCCGTGTGGGAGATGTTTGATTCATGGCTCATTGAAATAATTTGCACAGACTAATTCGAATTGCTCAACCATATCCGCACCAACATTTACAACTACAGAATACGGATGTTTCTTTAGGTGTGTGACCGGTGCCGAAGCAAAGCAAACCATTCTGTCATGGGCACAGCATATAGACGTGGGAAATGACACACATACATACACACTGCCAGCTCCCTCTCCCAAATTGACCGTAGAAGACTATATTCACGTCTTTCCATTTATACCATTTTCCCTTTACAACCACCACAACTCTGTATTAATACTGATCCTAGCGAATAGTCTTTAGTCCATGCACATTAATAACTAATATAGTAAGAATAGAATTAATAATGTTTATTTAATAAAGTATTATACTCTCAGAAGTCAATCAGAGACAATGTACCATAGAGTAAACACACATTTCAATATTAAGTCTTGGTTAGACATGTTAAAAAATGAGATGTTATTTATTCAGAACAGATGGGATCTGCCATACTAATGTACTTTCATCAGTTATCTAAGGACTGTATAGTTTACTCCTGACACATAAATTACTACACTCGTTGGTCATCTTTAACTGTTTTTATGTGCAACTCGGTGTTCATTCTCCTGTCTCACCCCCTTTAGTTGAGCCAGTATATCATAACAAACAATGATGGTTGGTTAATCTGAGCATGATGCTTGCAATGTTTGGATTTAGAGTTATTTTGTTTGAATTTAATACTGACTTTATTAATTTTACTCACCACTTAGTGATAATAGTTGTATAATAATAGCGTGCATGGTGCGCGCCCACACACACACACACACACACATGGGTGCTCTCATTGAGTTAATGTTTCTAATATTAAGAACTTATCTTGCATAGTATTGACTTATTTGCAATTTTGATTCCTTTAAGATTCTTTTCAATGGAGATGCTTTATCACAATTATAAAAACATGATTTCTTTTGTTCAACCAGTGACAAACTTTGTTATTGTGGCTATAAGGAGTCTGAGCACAGCACAGACGCATTAGCCAATGGGAAGACAGCTAAAGAAGATGACTGGAAGGAAGAAAACACGAAAGCTATTCTACCATCGGATGCTTTTGGTGAGCTGGAGTTTAGTGGGTACAGTCAGAGAATAAGCAAGGTATGATGGTCTGGATCAGGGTCATGTGATGATATGGATGATTTGGTAGAGTCAATGAGTGCACGTTTATAGGTTCCAGGTTTATAGGTTGTCTGGCCGCCATTAAACGTTCGGGTAATTGCTTCGGTCTTGACATGTCTAGGTCCACTGAATCAGAAATGGGTGCTCCACAGAAGCAAATGACTGTGTGTGAGAAAATCGGCTTGCCGTATGGTGCCATGTCTGATGAGAGCGTGTCGGAGAGCATGGCCAGCCCAGAAAGTGGAAACATTGTGCTTATTGATATGTAGCAAAACACTTAATGTGATTGCTGGTTAAGACATTTAGAACAACTAACATTCTTTATGATGCTGTAATCAAGTCCATTTAAGTTGATAATAAAGTTTTTATGGTAACAGCTAATGGTAGGGAATTTGTCATATGCCAAGTCTGTAACACTTGTGAGATGTCATGTCTGTGATGTACCATACCTTTTCTATGCCATTTGTATGATGTGCCATGTATGTCAACTGTCATGTGCTACTTCCCTTCACATTTCAGTATTTGCTCTGACTTAGGTGTTTAGAATTACCACGCTTTGTTCTCCTGTGTGTTGTAAAAGGCATTTTTAAATCAGCCGATTCAACATTAACCCTTACTCACTGACTCACTCACTAATTGTTTGTTTCAGTATATTCGGGTGGATGAGTCAACCGATATGGATTTAATGCTGAAGGTGATGGTGAATGGGTGGCAACTGAAGATGCCAAACCTTCTGATTTCGGTGACGGGCGGTGCCAAAAACTTCACAATGAAGCCAAGACTGAAAGAGGTTTTCAGAAGAGGTCTAATGAAAGCAGCAGAGTCAACAGGTAGGATGGAACTCAATAAACTATCCCAGAACGAGGATGCTCTGAAGTATCATCATGTGATGTATCATAGGTTGAATCTATCCAAATGGTGACTGATCTTTCCTTAATTACTGCTCTATCTCTCTCTGTGTGTGTGTGTGTGTGTGTGTGTGCATGTCTGTGTCCCCTCATCTTACCTATGAAGGTTTGTAATTTAGAATTGGACCACAGTATCTGAAAGCAGGCTACAGTTAATGATTTTTGGTTGCTGTTATTTCTTTAAATCATACTGACTCACTTAGCCTCTCCCACAACACTGCCATGTGTGAGCACTCTCAGGGTATAATATGACCTCCACCAGTCTTCATTGATTGAAGCTAATTCAGAAAGATGGCAGCACCGTTCAACATTGTCAGCCACCCATGATATTCTGGGTTGAGAAATTAATCTTCTAAATGATTTGTAGCAAGGAAATATTATTATGTGATCTATCAGGTGGCAAATAGGGTTGAATTCCAGAATATTCAGCTCCAAGTGCTATCTATGCCTCCAAGCCATTGAAGTTCCACTAAGCAGATGCTAATTCCAGAATTTTCAGCCACTGAAGTTCCATTAGATGCTAATTTTGTTGCTTTGTTGATAGAAAGAAAGGGGAGCCTTTTGAGTGCAGTGTCCATGTCGATTATGGGCCATCTAAAATTCTAAATGGCTGTACATGTTTGTTGCATTCCTTGATGAGGAATTATACAACAGCTGTGAGGCAATGGGAAGTTAGTTAAGAACATTCATTTTTCGTGATATCTGTATAACCAGTTTTCAGTAGATCCTTATCAGCCTGACCTGTGTCATTTATTTCAGGAGCCTGGATCATTACTGGTGGCATGAATGCTGGTGTTATGAAGCATGTTGGTGAAGCAGTCCGAGATTACACAGTCACCCATGGCAACAAGAATCAGGTGGTTGCCATTGGTATAGCACCGTGGGGGTGTGTTGCCGGAAAAGAAACTCTCATTAGTAGATCTAATAGGGTGAGTAACAGGGTCTTAGGCCAATAATAGGTAGATATTTGAACCATTTGCATGGATGATGTTCGGGTAGTTTCAAATGATTGTTCAATAGGTAGGTACTTATTTTAACAGTCACACATCAATAATATACAACATATTTCAGTGCAGCTTTACAATGATAACTATACAGTTGCCGATATCTACATAAAACCTGAGGCCTGTATCCCTTACGAATAACGTGCATGTAATATTGATAATAATATAATAATAACTTTACAAGGGCTATATGGCCTGATAAAGAAATGTTTCATATACACATATATGTGTATATGAAACTTACACACATTAATAAACAAAGCATTCTCAGTTTACAAAAGCACATAAATAGTACAGAAATAAATTTCCATTTATGATGCATCCAACTCTTCCATCCACCCCAAACCTTGGAACCCAGCTCACGGCAACCCTACTCACACTCTGTGTGATGTCGCACAAAATATTCCAGTTGAATTTTCTTAATTAAATTATTTAAATGATTTTTTTTTAATTCTGGGGTTAACTAATTTTGTTGTAATTGAGTTTTTTTATGTGTGGGGACAATTGATATCCATATTCTGGTGGTTTGTGTATGAAACATCATTTGAAATAGGCTAAAATATTGAAAATTGAGGAATATGTATTACCTTATTAGGAGTGAACAGATTGTTATCATGAAGGGATAGAATGTGTTTAGAGTGCATGTATCTAAATTTATCTAACTGTTGTTGACATAGGTGTTTTAGGGGTATTATGTTTACCTGTTTGTATATTAGTAGAACTGATTCATTGTATTTAGAATTAGCTATTGACTGAGTAGCTTTATTTTGTATTGTTTTAATTTTTTGTCAGTGATTTTAAAATCAGTTACGTAAATGCTAATTTTCTGGTCCCGTATGTTCTATACTTTCAGAATAGTATGCAAAAAGTTTAATACATTTGTCTGTCTGTGCACACACATGCATCCACACACACACACACACACACACACACACACACAAACTCTGACAAACATCCCCATGGATAATAAGTTGCAGTCAGAGTTTTTTCCATATTGTCAGTAATTAGGTTACAACCATATAGAAACATTGTTGAATGTACAGCTATAATGATCCAGTGTTCTCGAATAGAGTTAGGTTTCTAATTTATACCAGCCACATCTGCATAAACCTAAGGAAGTTAAATTAGTCATGGATGAGTATCCACTAAGTGATGTACATAAAATTGTAGAGTAACTGTTAGATTTGAGTGAATCATTGGATTGAGCTGATATTTTATTCTACTCCAGAAATAATTAATTGCTAACTATTGGTAATTCATTTGTAGCTTAGTCATTTGGCTGATTCTATATGTAGGCTTTAACAAATTCAACTTGAGGCTATCCAGTGGACCAAGAACCTATAAAAGGGCAAAGATTTTCAACATAGTCCTAGTACTAGCTGTGATACAGGATAGATTGGCCATTTGTCTTTGCTATTTTATAGGTTGGATTGCTCTGCTATTAAAATCCAAAATGAAGCTGGTGTCAGCATCTGTGTTGTTGTTAGGATTTGCAGCAAATTGTAGTTGACTTCAAACTATTGTATAAATTTATTTATCTCGTACATATATTAGCATATCTTTGGACCACAGGAACTTGCTGTTTACTCTGTCCTGTGGTTGTTAAATGGTGCATTTTGTATAGTTGTCCACTTCCTTGTGGGCGAGACACATTTATCATATACAAAAATAAGATTGGCTGGGCCAACAGGCTGATGAGTAGCTCACACTTATTTTCAATGGTTAGCGCTAATTTACATAGAGGTCTATGTATGAATAGATTTGACGAGGTGTAAAATTATGTATACTTAGGTTTAGGTATTTTTAGATTTATGTGTATCAATATATGCATAGATTTATGGAGGTATATCATATATCTGTGTGTCTGTTATATATATATATATATATATATATATATATATATATATATATACTGTGTGAAACTAACTTTTATCTTTACTGGACCTGCAGGTCAGTGTCAGTACTGCAGGCAGTACTGACACTAGACTGAGTGAGCGCAAATGTTACATATTTCAGACCTCCATGAAAATTAAACATTATGAGTTGATCACCGAGTTAATTACATGGGCATGTTTGCAATGCACCAGTTCGAATACACGTTAAAGCAATTCTTTGGTTGTCAATATCCTTTTCAGATTTATCCCATAGTTTCAACATATTCAATTGTTTTCTTTGTGTGAAATACATTAATTTAAAAATGTAAATACCTTTTAAAGATCATAATTGTAACTGACAATGGTTCAATAAAACGGCATGTACATGTTCGTACGTACGCAGAGTTTGTCTCCTGGTAGGATTCAATAACCTTATATGGAATCATCATGAATATCCGGTACTATCCTTTGTCTCTTAGTAAACTCTGATGTACCTTTGGCCAGTGAAATGCTGTCATTCATAAGTTTGTGATGTCACCACTCTCTGTATGCATTCACTGAGCATGCATGTATATAGGTCTACTATCGCATAATTATGGTCAAACTGATCGATCCATGAAATACAAAACTTATTGTGACGTTTCTATCAACAGAAACAATTTATGTATTATATGCAACATAAAAGTGACAGAGTAACCAACAGTTAGTATAGAAGTAATTCCTATTAGATAAATATGAAAATGATATTGGAGAATTGCTTTAATCATGATGCTTACCTGTATATGCCCCATATTTTCCACACATGATGTTAGTCACTTGATTTACGCAACAGACACATGATCAGGATAGATCGATGAATGTAAGAAAATCTGTAATAGCCTATATATAAAATGAATAAATACTCAAATAACAATAGTATTGTAGGATAACACAAAATGTTGTACACAGTGCTTGTATATGGCAAAAAACACATACCTATAGGTATATGCATATCGCTATATACAATTTAGATATCTTACCTATTTTCCAGTGTGATTTATATATATATATATATATATATATATATATATATATATATATCACACACACACATACACATTCAAAACAACAACACCTAAACTAAACTTCGAAAAAGTAATGTTCAGCTTAATGCGTGTATGTGTTGCAGGGAAAATGGCCAGCCATGTACAGAGTAAGAGATACACAGAGACGTCAGAGTCCACTTGATCCAAACCATTCCCACTTTATTTTGGTTGACAATGGCACACAACACAAGTTTGGTACAGAGATCAGATTTAGAGCCAATCTGGAGAGCAGCATTTCTCGGATGCTGAAAGCCCAGGGTACAGGAGGTAAGCATGAAACATGTATATTATAATTTGATATTAATACTTTTAAAGGTCATTTTATACCAAGACGATTACCTGAGGCACAATTACTCTTGCCACATCAGGAGTTTTGGTGGCATTTGTGTGGATAATATTAGGTATATCATGTCCATTGCTATCTTGGTATTTTATGAGGTAGATAATTTAAACTTGATTATTTATAATATCAGCATTAATTCTTTGATATTATATACAGTAAAAGTTGGTTATAATGAAATTGATAGGAACTGGAAATTCATTTCGTTATAATGGTACTTTTTTCAAATTAGTTACCAACGCATGAGTGATAATTGGTGAAAATAGCCCTCTTTTATTAAGACATGGAGCAAATGTGTTCCTAGTCTCTGATTGGATGATGAAAACCAACAATTAATTTCTTCTTTTATTTCCACATTCTGCTTCATGATTTTACATGAAATATCTGTTGCGTGTCAAGCAATAACTAAAGACAGATACTCAGTTTGCACACAAATATCCGTGAGCTTTTCTTGCGACATCCATGTTCTTCAACCACGTTGACAGTATGCTACACGGAGCACCATATTCTTTAGCAATTTGAGTCAACTCGCAACTTTGTGTCAAGAGATACTGGTTTAAGTTGGCTAGCCATTGCAGTATTTGATTACTGATTGGCTTTGTTGTTCGGGAGAAAGCCTCACTTGTTATGTTGGAGTGGTTGAGAAACCTCCTCCCCCACCACTCACAGGGGAGCAGTATGGAAAGATGGAGCCGAAATACCATGAGGGTGGTCACTGCCAGAGTGTTTTACATCCTCAGGGGTTTTTAATGGCCCCCTTTATTTTATATAATTCAGTGGAGATGGCAGCGCCATTTAACGTGGTCAGCCACCCACGATGTTCTGAGCCTAGAAATTAATCTTGGAAAAGTTTTGACTTCTTGCTGGGTTCGAACCTGTGACCGTTGGCACCAAGTGCGGGTGCTTAACCACTAGGCCACTGGAGCTCACTTGATTACTGATAGAAAATTGTCTCTATTTAAACGGGTTGGCAAGCCAATCCAAGATTCACAGTTTATCATAGGCCACAATACCTTTTGAAGTGCATGTGTCGTATTGGTTGTTGCATTTACGATTGCAATGATCAACAGTCGTTGGACGGACTGACAATTTAAATAAATTTCAAACATCCTATTTTGTTAAAACCAGCACAATTTACGTTGATTTAATGCTGCTGGGACAAAAAAATCACTTCGCTCTAAGCAAGTTTTCATTGTATAAATTTCGTTATATCCCAGTTTCTTTACTAAAGAAGTGAATGGATGCTTGGCCAGACCAACTAGCCACTTCATTTTAAGATGCCATTTCGTTGTATCCTAGTTATTTATAACCAACTTTTACTGTTTTTGTTGACATAAATCATTTATTCATGTTTCAATTTCTTTTCAGATTCATTTTAATTAGAAAGTGTTAATTATACCATAGTCAACAATATCAGAATGATAGAGGCCCAGATAATTGTTTTATATCACATTCATATTCATGAAATGTGACAAAATTTAGTTTGTTTGTTCAAAAATGATATATATCCAAGTCACAAATAAGCATAAACACTTTCAATATTCAGAATATCTATGAACTGTTTTGTTGGGTTTTTTCATGTTCAGTGTCAAGTTTTATTCAAATTAAGACCAAAATTCCACCCTAAGCTATCCAGGCCTAATGGTAGATGAAGTCCATAACACCTGGGTTCAAACCCTGAACAAGCTCTGTCAGAAGGGTGTTTCATCTTTCGCTTCGGCTCATTACTCCTGGAAGTCCCTCAGCCCATTTAGTGTACCTACAATGTAACACAAAAGCGCCTGTTAAACAGCACTTTTATTTCATAAATGCTAATTAAAAACATAAATATCAACACTAATTATTACAGATTTGGCTGGCCTATTAAGATTATTGTAGTTCGTTTGAAACTTTATGTTCCTAGCTGAGTGATCATTAAGGATTTATTTGGATGATTTCACAATTAAGATAAAATTATCAAGATTTTATATTTTTGATGTAAAACATAACACAGAATAGTACTATATTTTGGTGTCATCCATCAATTTTATTGTCTGCTGTTACTCGTGGCACAGTATACATTATTCTTGACTTCCTTCCTCTGGTAATAATAAAATATGTAACTCAGTGAAGCATTCAAAAGTGTCACACTTCTACTTACTCTTCTGAATGTCATAGCAGGTGATAGAAAGCGAGTGAAATTAAATTATATTTTCATGCAAATGTGGCATTTAAGCCCTGACTCAACCACTGATTAAGTGCCCCACCTAATTATTATCAGCTCATATGACTGATATATGACACTTATCTAGAAAATAATCCTCCATGACCTCTGCATTAATATATTTGTTTAAATTCTCATCAGATGAGAATGTATCCATCCCACTCGTCTCCGTTGTTCTGGAGGGTGGTCCTGGTACACTGGAGACAGTGAAGAGTGCCATAAAGAATGGTACACCTGCTGTTATAGTGGAGGTAGGTTTATGCTTTATGGATACACTAACAGTGAATGCAATATACACAAGAAGTTCCCCAATTTTTGGTTTATCTCAAGCTGTGGTTTCACTTTGTACAAAGTTGTTTCCTCGTTCCCATTCTCAGAAATTAGTCATTATATGTTACATGTTTAAAATTTATTTATTTATAAATTGATGTTAGTTATTTGTTAATGCTGTAATATGGAGATGTGTAATATGCAAAATGTATTATAGCTACAAGATGAAAGCTAGCTAACAGTTGGCTCTGTGTATAAAGTATGTGTATGCATGAATAAAAATAAATAGTATGTAAATATTAAATAAATAATAAATAATATGTTGTTCAGTCACTGAAAATTCCACCTTTAAAGTAAACTTTAAAGGTGGAATTAGGAGCCTGGAGTTCCACCTGTTTGGAAGCTCTACCTGTCCGTAAATGCCACTTTCAGCAAGTCTTCATGTGTGGCATTAAGTTTGACTGGATATATATATTTATATATATATATATATATATATATATAATTGATTAATTCTGTAGTATTTTCAACATAAATCAGTTCTATCATGACATCATTTCATATACATTTATCATATCAGGGATCAGGGAGAGCTGCTGATCTTCTCGCTTTTGCGTACTCAAATTCCTCAGAAGAAGAGGTTGAAGTCACTGACAAGGATGGTAACAAACACAAAAAGTCAGTGTTTTGTCTTATCTTCATAAACCTGTTTCAGTTTATATGTGTATAAAATAAATGACTTAATTAACACTATTTAGGTGATAAATAACAATTATTGTTTTTAGTCTTCATTTTAACTTCTAGTTTAGTTAATTGTTCTCTTTATTTTAGTATGCTGCACTTCATTAAATAAATAAAGTTTTAATTATCTTCTGACTTTTATTTAGTTTATTTGATTTTGTGATGAAAATCACAGATACAGTTGAATACAGAATTGTTCAATCTATTGTTAGTAGGTGTATAAAGGGATAGTTATTTAAGTTGTATTTCGTTTCTCAGACTGGTGATATACTTGCATTAATCAGGGTTTTTAACCCCATCATCACTATCATCCATTAAAACATTAACATCTTCTACATAAAGCCATATAATTTCGGCTGAATCATGGTTCAATGCTTGGACCTAAAAAGTTTATGTTTTACATACTGATGTATGAGGCTATCTGCCTCGTGAAGCCACTGTTCAGTAGTTAGTCCAAATTTCCTGGAAGCAGCCATCAAGAATACCCATGTTTAAGAACCAATTTTGGGGATAGTTGTTTGAGACATATTATCATTGTTTACTTGTCCTGATAATGACTCTGATGTTTACATATTTAATAATAATAATAATAATAATGTATATTTAATAAACTGCCTTTACTTCAGGATTATGCCGATGTTTGATAACGAACTGTTTGACAAAGTAAAGAGCATGATCCGTCATGAGTGGAAGGACAAGGACATAGACTCTCGTGTCACTTGGGTCCGTGAGTGTCTGGACAGACGTGATCATATGACTGTGTTTCAGCTCGATCATGGAAACTCGGCTAAAGACATTGACCTGGCCATATTACAAGCACTACTTAAAGGTATGGCAATACAATTAGCTCTTCTGTTGTTGTTTCATTGCCAGGGATGAATCAAGTACCCTAAGATGCATCCATCTCCTGTACAATTTATCATCAGTTATAATTCTTAATTATGCACATTTTTAATATAACCTGTGTTCCATTCCAATCATGTGTACTACATTATAAGTGCCATCTGGCTAGCAATGATCTGTACATGTTAGTAGTGGAGTTGGGTGAAATAATGAGACTTCCCAGGCCATTTTTTTATGTATTTTCTCCATTTAAGAACATGATATTTAGGAACATCAGTCAATACTTTGTTGTATTTTCATGTGGATGATACAATACAATCATTTTAATCTGGTGAGAATGATGAATTGATTCCTTTGAGTGAAGTAAGTGTTTAATAACAGTTCTAAAACAGACCTGCTCAAGATATAGTTTTGAGAGAAGCAATTAATGATGAGGATTTATGGAACAGAGCTGTGTATAACATAGTTTAATGACTCACTTGGCTGATCATATTGCTTGGATGAATCTATTTCAAGAGATCGTAAAGAGATCCTGATGATGGAATGTCTGAAAACCATCACCCTCCAGCCGTTTTCTGTCTAAGTGATGTAACTGTGTTACTGGTATTTAAAAAAATGCATTATTCAAGTGAAATTATTTCTTTATTCAAATTTAACCCTTTGCTGCCGAGATTACTCAGTTTTGCAAAAAACATTCAGAAGAATCACAAGATGTGCAGCCTTTCAGATGAACATGCATAACCAGTCCCCCCATGAATGGTAAAGCCATTAAAACATTATTCCTCGGCTCTTAGTCTTAATAAAATATTCAACAAAGACAGTACGCTAGGACTTTGTAAGGATCACTAGCAGTAATGGCGACAGGCTCACCTGGGTGCTACAAGTGGCAAAGGGTTAAAGCTGCTTCAGTTGCTTGTTTTTCATTCGCTATTTATTTTATTGTTTACCTGTTTGTAATTTGGTGGGTGAAGGCATAGCAAAAGCAGGGGGAATTGACCGGGTTTTTTAGAGAACACCAGATAATGCCATCACTTTCTAACATCATGAAATGCAGGTGGTCTTTGGGTTGTGTTCTTGAAAACAAAGGACAATCACCAAACAAAGGGATGATTTCTGATTATCTATTAAAATCTGTTCTCTTAAGGGAGAACCGCCTCAATGTAGTACTAGTAGGTTGTGAACTATGTGAACCCATGTTCCGCATATGGCATGATTCCAATGTAGTTGTTATCAAAGCCAGCTCCACATTTAGCACCACTAAAATTTATATTACACAAAAACATTTATATTGCACAATAATAAACTGGACAGTTTATCTTGGGCTACAAGGAACATAAATCATGTTTTTATTTGACTGAGTGTAGTGACTGAGCATATTTAAGGAGGTAGGTCAGGATTCCATCTGAGGGTTAGGTCATCTTTTAGTCTGAGACTGCTTCCTGAACTGTCATTTACAGTCTATATCTAAATGCTGTGTGGATATGAGAAGCCTCAGGAATATGTATCTCTCCAATGACATTATTGTTTAGGTGATGTGTTAATGGTGGCTGTCCTCCATCCTACTAGAGCTGTACATCAGTTGAACCGAATGACCTTGATTATATGCCACTAAGACCAAATACTAATAGTAATTATTTATTGTTCTATTACAGTAAACAAAGGCAAGACAATAGATCAGCTACGTCTTGCCCTTGCCTGGAAGAGAATTGATATTGCTAAGAACAATATCTTTACTGATGAAGCAAAATGGGATGTAAGTATGAAGGTTGTTGTTGTTGGAGTACAACTAAATTAACTTGTTATTTGCAGCCTGTGTGTGTGTGTGTGTGTGTGTGTGTGTGTGTGTGTGTGTAAGAGAGAGAGAGAGAGAGAGAGAGAGAGATGGAGAGAATATGATGTGACTTTTTATAATCTGTGTGATGTAGATAGAGGAAGACCTTAAGATCATGACCCAAGACCCAGGGTAGCAGATATCTGGGTCACTTTGATTATTCACTGGCGAGTAATCGGCAAGTTTTCTATTGTTTGGTCCGGTCTGATGGTTTGTGGTTCTGAGAGGTTCACTTCAATCAACATAAGGACACCCATTGTATCATCCTGATTTTATAATTACATGATTCCTGCCATTTTTTAGTGGATTGCATAAAAAGTCCATTTAGCCCAGGGACCTGTATACTGCTGACACATTAGGGAGGGATCAGAAAAACACGTGGTAATATTAAAATTGATGTTCATATTTTGTTGTCGTCTGGATCAGTCATGATGTATTTTAATTCACTAATATTTGCTTACCACAATTTGATGAGCCAAAGCCAATTCATGGGATTTAATTTTCATGCCATTACAAATATTAGAAATCAGAAAATATTTGTTTTAGCCATAGTATTTAAGATTCTTTTCCAACTTCAGCACAAGATACAGTTTCATAAATGATTGTGCTAACATCTGGGGAATGTGAAGGCACTTATCCAGTATCAAATCATTACCATATTATAAGGAATATCTGAATCTTTATGTGTGTCATTTTATACAGTACTGCACGACAGCACCATCTCTTGAATGATGGTACTTAGTCATTAAACTACATTATACTGATGTATTAAATGTATTAAAAACATTACTGGGTTAAGACAATGAGCCATATTATAGATAAGTCCATTATTAATAAAGAATAAGGAATCCATGTTGTATTTGATAAAAGTTGATGTAATCTGATTTTCCCCCACAAAAGTTGCCTGAATTCCAGCATATCTTATGATTATCATAAACAGTCTGTACAACATTATACAGAATTCAATATCAGACAGATGATTGGTTTATTAACAGGTCATTCACTGTAGGTTTGGTTTTTAATTCTATTCTTACCTTACCATTATGTATGAGATATTTGAACTGATCATTTCCTGTGGGTTTGCCCCTCGGCCTATGATGTATCTCATGTCTGACCAACTCCAAGACTAAACAAAGCACTCTGTTGTCAACTTAAAATAAAGAAATCTAATTGATTTTTAGCATATTACACCCTTATACACATGTACATACATCTATATACGTGCATATTTAACTAGATGCCCAGTGGACATGTGCTTTGTGATATCTTTTCAGCTATATGTAGTGTAATATTATAGGCTTGTTTATGTCACAGAAATTTTCAAATAGATCTCAGGTAGCACTCGGTCATCTTAAAAGCTGGATATAATGCGAAATTTATTCATACATTTGTCAAAAACTATTGGTATATTTTATTTCGTTTTTTAAAACTCTCTGATGTTTGACCTTAATGCTCTCATCAGTTTCTAATGGCGTCTCCGTGGTCTAGCGGTAGCGTGTTGGATCACAGATCACTACCACCTTAGTGCGAATCTCGGCGTGGGTATATCTGAAGGTTGTTTCATCTTTGACTTCGCTTCATTATCTTTGGAGGTCGCCTACCATCTGCACAAAAGTGGCCATAAAACATTAATCATCATCACCATCTCATCATTTTCTAACCCTAAATGTCAATTACAAATCTTTGGATTATGTAAATAGAATGGAAGAGTGGGTTTAAGATGATGAATATACTGTATCATTGACACTATAAAAAACATAAAAATCAACTTACCGGTAATTAGTAACAAATATATATATGTCCTATTTGCCAAACATTGGTCAATCTGAATGAATACGTATATAAGAAATCAAGATAAACAACTTATCTGTGTATTAATGTGCTTTTAAAGATGTCCTAAAATAAGGCTAATTTATTAAATCTGGATTATTTATCATCAATATCATCATAACCTCCAATCAAGGCACAAATTAAGATGGGGGCCTCAGTGGTCTAACAGTAGTATGTTGGATCACAGATCACTACCACCCATGTTCGAATCTCGGCATGGCCATACCTAAAGGATGTTTCATCTTTGACTTTGCATCATCATCATCATCACAAATTAAGACTTGGATCAAATGCTTGTTTATGTGTTATTTTTAAAATATTATATAAACTGGGAAGTCTCTAACATAACCTATAATCAGATGATGTTCTTAAGCCATGTGTACTACTCTAATGCTAACAAAGGTATAGCTATAAGAACCAGATGAAGAGAACTTATAGATGACAACAAACCTTATAGGTTATTTAAGTTAATGTTGATAGACTGACATAAAACACGGGGCTAATTAACATTAAGTGACCTACTTTACTTTATATGGTAGATAGAAATTATGGCTGGTAACTTTGTGGGTCTGTGTCCTATAACTGGCACACACAAAGTATGACATGTTGGTTAATAAAAAATTAAAATGATATTTAAAAAACAGTTGTCTGCCTTTGAACAGCTCGATTCAATTGTTGGCTGTTTTTCATTTTTCACCTGGTAATAGTTAGCAACAAAATGTGTTTTAAGTGAACAAGCTGAAAACAACTGATTAGTTCTGGTACTTCAAATTAAAATTTATTATTATTATCATTATTATTGCTATTATTATTGTACTATCATTATTATTACTACAACAAAGAGATAATAGATATCTACAAGTGGTGACCTCATTTTCATTTTAGTAACTGATTTAGTGAGTATTTTCTAATAATATTTTTTCTCACAGCCTAAGGAGCTCCATGAGGTGATGTTTTCTGCAATCCTGAACAATGGTAAAGACTTTGTTGACTTGTTCTTGGAGAATGGGATCATTCTGACTGAGTTTCTCACAGTGAAGCGTCTTTTACAGCTTTATAATTCAGTAAGTATGTCATTTAATGTCTTTTTTGTATTCTATGTTACAGTTAAGTTTACTTTTGTTGATGAATTATTTAATTATAATTGTAATTATTGTAATTATTATTATTATCATTATTATTCCATCTCTCTGGAGCTGTGTATTTTTTTTAATTTTGCCTAAATGTATTTTTATATAATTATTGCCATATCATATACCTACTATATATGTAATTATGTCTGACTTTGCATTGGCTTCATCTAAAAATAGTGTCATAGTTCTATTATTGGACAACGAATACTTACAAACCCTTATATATATTTGTTCTCTTTATCTAATTTCTAGCTTCCCACAAACAGCTTCTTGTATCAGTTGCTTAGAAAGAATCAGGTTGGTAAATACCTAATCAGTAAATAATGAAATCTTGTATACCAGGTTATAATAGGCCCTGTTTTGGGGTGCCTCTGTGGTCTAGCAGTAGCGTGTTGGACCACAGATCACTACCACCCGTGTTCGAATCCCGGCGTGGGCATATCTGAAGGTTGTTTCGTCTCTTTACCTTTGGAAGTTGCTCGGCCCATTTAGCCTACCTTCTGCACAAAAGTGGCCGTAAAACATCAATCATCATCATCATCAATAGGCCCTGTTTAACGATACTTGTTATCACTTGATCAGAGTCCTGGGCATTATCTGTGATATATAACAATAGAGTGATATCAGATGAGGTGGTCCAGCTCACATCATACAGATGGCCACTAATTCAAGTGTTACAGTATTTTTTGTTACCCACTTTTTAGCATGTTCCATTTTTTACTTTGCCACATTCTGACATTTCTTGCTTTTCACTTTTATTTATTTTGTGCAATTATGTTAGAGGTGTGGAAGAATCAATTTTGTACAAAGACTGTCCCCGCACAAAGATTAGAATACAACTGTAAAGAATATTTCACTTGTAAAAACCCGGCCTCTTTTATGTAAATAACTGATATGTAAAAGTGTATATTTATCACCAATTTATGTTGTAAAAGTTTGCATTTAATTTTTAGATTTATGATGTATCATTTATTTTCTTTGATGTTTAATTGAAGCAGATGATGTGCCTGCAAATAATGTTTGCAGTTTCTGCAACAAAAAACCCCAAACTTAAATCAAGATTAGGAATTATGGGATAAACTCCCCAAAAACTGAGTAACAGGGTATACTAATAAATTAATTAGCTTTTTCATTTATGATTTTATTTTCATGCTCCATTTATTTCTTTAAGAGATAGATGGTCATAATTTGCAATGATGATTTCTGAAATACAAAACATCTCTCTTCTCACTTTACCCAGGGTTCCAAGAAAAGCAAATTCTCATTGGCTGATGTAGGTCGCTTGATCAGTGACCTCACTGGAGACTTCTACCAGCCACTCTATCTGCAGCAACATTACAAAAGCATCGATCCAGAGAAGCTTCTCACTCGGCCCCTAAAGCATCAAGTATCTATAGAAGATGATTTGCTTCAAATCGTCACGAAACAAAATGATTTGGGTAAGTTTAGATACGTGGTTTGAGGTCATCTGTTAGAAAAACCATTCCAACTGAGATATGTTGATTATTATAGAGATTAATTTCCTTTTTGTTTCTGGCATCACTAAATGTAATTAACTTTGTGTGATTCAGAAATGAAATACTATTTCCCTGACTATCAGGAAATACTTAACTGTTATCAGTTTGTATTAGGATTAAGTATGAAGCCTAAAATATGATGAAAACTCTTAAAATAATAACAGATTGCATTTATTTTATAATGAAATAACCCGAGAGCTCACCTGATCTTTTGTGGTTATTATACCCACAATTATATAACATCAATTAGTACATGTGTGTACCAGTAAGTTTTATAATTTTGTTCAGCGTCTGACTGATGGTTGTTAGGGTTTTTAACTCAGTTTGTACACAATAAGAGAACGTTCTCAGTTTTTCTGGTATGTATGTGATCAATGAAAGATATCAGTTCTAAATTTGGCTAGATATGTAAATGTTAGGATTTATATTGTTATAAAAGCCATCAGTGATGTGTTGTTTTCTTCAATGTTCACTGTGTCTGTCTTTCTGTATGAGTTTCTATCCATATGTCTATCTGTTATATCCATATATATTTATGTATTCCTACGGGTCCATCTCTCTAATTGTCTATCTATTTCTCTGTGTCAATATATGGCTCTCCAACTGCTTCTCTCTCTCTCACTCTCTCTCACACACACATACACATTCTCTGGGGGGGGTGTGGGGGGGGGGAGAGTCAGTCTCTTTCTTTCTCTCTTTCAAATGTTTGTTTCCACTTCCTTACCTCACAGATAATAAGACAGGAAATCCAGATTTTGAGGAGCCTGCCAGAGAACTCTTTATTTGGTGTGTGCTTAACCATAAACTGGAGATGGCCAAGTTCTTCTGGGAAGAAGGAAAGGTAACAAGAAAACCTTTTTGGTTTATAATAATAATAATAACAATAACAACAGTAAGAGAAAATAAATTGTATAATGTTGCCTGTTATATGAATCTTTTAGTATAGTTCTTTATTTAAGGTCTTAAATTATAAATAATTCACTACTTATGTATTTAATATGGTACTACCTGACTGTTGATGGATGCATTAAATATTTCAGGATGGTATTGCTGCTGCACTTACAGCCCAGAATATTACCCTCGGCATGATAAAGAAAAATGATGATTCTGAACTAGAAAAAGAACTCGTATTTCAAGAAAGGTTTGTTATGAGATTGTTGCAGTCAGTTGTTTATATGCGTACATGTGTATTACGAATATTTACTGTTTTGTTGCTGAAATGTGTACAGTTGATATGTATTGGTGATGTGTTCAGTGATGCACATCACTGTTCTACATTTGTCTTTGGATTATTTTAACTGAAGATATTAAATTTTCAGTGATTTTTCGCAGTAATTCTATTAAACATCATTCTGTATCATAGGCTCTTCACTAATCAAGAAAATTAAACACAGTTTTAACACTTAGTTTTTCTCAAAACTACTAACATTACAAATGGTCACTAATTACCAAATTTGTCAAGTAAACGATGTACATTATAGGGTTTAATATCCATTATAAACAGACACATATTCAGAAGAATGTTTTCATCTGTTCATATGGCAATTGAAAATCCAATCACAGTCATCCAACACAGGTGCCTGTTCCTATCAAATAACGTTTCCATCATTATCATATTAAACCTGAAATACGATACTGAATCCACAACACAATGATATATCCAGAGAAAGAAGATGCCGAAATAAAAACCTTGTCTTGTTAGAGAGAAATTAGAAGTGTTTATTGGAATACCATAAGGTGAATCAGAAGCCATGGTAACAAAGGTAATCATTAGCCACACACTACTATTCAGTGGCTAATGAAAGACGTACAGATTAGCTGTATTATTTTTGAATAAACGTCCATTTAATGACCAACATAGTTGCTGCTACTGATGGACTTTCCAGCATATGTGTATCCGTGTATGAGGCCGTTGTTTTCTTAATGCTTGTTTTATGAAATAATTTGATAAGAAAAAATATGGTTTGGAACAAATTAAGTTCTCTGAAAATCGGAAGTTGATTGGTTAAAAACATATTGATGGAAAGTTATATATTCAGTAATATTTGTCAAATTTTAAATCAAGTCAGTTATAAAGTTCCACAAGGTTTTTCACTGGTTTGTCTTCCAGGATGGTCATCTGGGCCATGAAGATATTTTGTATGGCATATCCATCCTTTAATTGAGATCAAATAATGTGTGTGTGTCTGTGTGTATATCTTCTTCCTATTATCTGGTGATTGTTAATTATGTCATGATGTACCGGTGGTTGTTAATTATGTCATGATGTACCAGTAGTTGTTCTCATATTCCCAAATATGTGAGGATATACCTTGCTTCAGACCATGTACATGAGGTAATTATGGAATCAATAAAAATCCTTCCGGTTATGTTTTACGGTTTGTCATGTCATCTCTTTGATGGCAGTTTTAAATTCTCCCATTAGAAGAACAATTAAAGTCTTTTTTTCTCCAATTAAACAGTACTCTAACTCAGACCATCATATCTAAATGTAAAGGATTGTTTAAATAAGTAGATTCTGCTGTTATGATAATGGTGATGATGATGATGATGATGATTATGCATCATCTATGTAATTAATACATTGTCTATTATTAAGGCTGTCATTCAAGGCAAGTTATATCTGTATGTAATTGGATCCTCTGATGGCACAGACAGTGTAAACTTTCAGATTCGAGTTCAGGTCAAATCAACTTACTTGGGTTTGTTAAATATTTCCTCATGGAGTTACCCCTTAAACATATTTCCCATGTTTGAGCATTGCTGAGGCCAAACAAGTCGACTCATGTGTATGCAATCAAGAGAATACATTAAAATGACCACTCTTAACTCAAATAGTACAGTGGTCCATTGTCATATTACAGTTGACAGTATCGACCAAGTGGATCATATTATAGACGGTTCAATTATTAGATATAGGTCAGCAGTATGGATCAAGACACCCATGAAACAATGTTCAGGTTTTTTATTGTTTTCATCAATAATTATAAATCATAGATCTGATGAGTTGGGGCTTCTCTTTTATTTCCACCATTAACATATCCACTGAAGAGTTCCAATAGCTAGGCTATACTTAGTGAGGCCGGTTCTGGACATTTATAAATATTTCTAGGTGCATATTCTAAAATTGGTCAACAGCTAAATAATTTTTTGTATTCTTTTAAGAATGGTGTTGTACTAACAGCTGTCTGGGATAATGGATATCAGATATCCATAATCGTTGTACATGTGTACAAACAGTTCTCAGGTGTTTTGTCTGATTACATTAATCTGTTGTTGTTTTTTATAATCAGCTTAGATTTTGTCTGCCATGTAGCTGTATATTTAATAGTTCATACTGTTAGTAAAAGAACCTCACAATATATTTTTATCAAGGACAATATTTTATTCATGATGAAATGCACATAGCTATTTCCCCAATGTTCATCTTGATGGGCTACAGCTGTAATTACTCGAGCTGTAATTTTGTTATTGAATTTGGCAATGACAGAGGGATGCCTTTGATAACTGGGGGGGGGGACTCTAGGTGTACTGGTATTTTCTTGCTGTGTGTTAATATCTACAGTCATGCAGTTATTGTAAATATTAATATCCATGAATACGAATGCTATTTAGCCTGATGTTGACAAAGTTAATATCTGGGAATTGGTTATGGCTGTCATCCACAAAGGTAATTATTAATGAATAGTAATACTACATCTACACAGTTGTTGCAGGTATTATCTTGTGGAGGCATGATGAATGCTGACTGGACATTGGCAATGTGCAGATTGGAATGCATGAGTTACTATGGTTTGTGGATGGGTCGGGTGTAAATACAGTTGATATGGATACATGGGACCTCCGGGTCAGTGCCGGTTTAAGAATAGTATGAGTGAGTGAGCAAGGGAGCGAGAAAGGTTAATTTAGTGACTCACTAGGTAAACGTCATACAAACGCAAGTATCAGTCAGATTCAAAAACACATCCAGGGTGGTTTGCATGACAATTCTCCAATAACTGGCCCATTGCATTGCCATGTGAAGAGTACAGTTTCACAGATATATTATTATTGCAGGCATAAAAAATACAGTTGTCCGCTTTTCTAGCCTTCCCATCAAACATAACTCTAACTCTGTTACATTCCAGCTATTTCAGTGATGTTGCTGTGGGAGTGCTGAGTGAGTGCTATGCTGGAGATGAGAGTCGGGCCAGACTTCTCTCGTCAGGAAACTGCCACTGTTTGGGGACACGACCTGCGTACAGCTAGCTGTTGAGGCCGACAACAGGAAGTTCATAGCTCACTCAGCATGTCAGTCATTACTTAACAACATATGGATGGGCCAGATGCAACAAGACAATGGACTATTAAGGGTACGTTTTGTGTCAGCATTATCTAATTGGTGACATTTGTATTGTGTTATTGTACATCAGTTAGCATTTTAATACAAAATTGTATTCATAAAATGTTTTTACTAGATCTCTGTATGTACTTAATTTCAAGTGCAAAATATGTACAGTTTTTATTTATTCAGCATCAAATGGTTTTGTTAATTTATTCATTTAATATAGTACCATGCTGAAAAAGAGAAATGTTAGAAGAAATAATGCATATAAAAACATATTACACACACACACACACACACACACACACACACACACACACACATATATATACACCAAAAAATACATATATAGATATACATATACATGTAATATTAATTTGTGAATAGTGAGAAGTGTAGTTAAATGATTTATACTTACAGTGTGACCTAACTAATTATAAGACATTTAATAATTTCACACTTTAATACTAATTTTCATAGATTATAGATATAAATATATAAAAAATACTGAAAGAACGAACTATACTGTGCATTAAGAAATATCTATTTTTTTAATTCACATTTTCTTTCTGTTAAGTTAAGCCTGTACATTCTATTGGTTCAACTTTGTGGCTACTGACTTGTAGGTAAGATTTCCCACCATAATAAAACACTGCTTGTAGTTTGCTCAAGGATGTTGTAGATAATCCTTTTAATGCAAATACTAAGGTTGTTGGATAGGAATGGGGACAACATAGTTCACAAATGCTGATAATCTTATAGTCACCCACTGACAACTTCATAATTTTACACTTGGAATGATTTACACATTCTGTGAGCTTTACACTTGGAATGATTTACACATTCTGTGAGCTTTACACTTGGAATGATTTACACATTCTGTGAGCTTTACACTTGGAATGATTTACACATTCTGTGAGCCCAGATGTAGGAATTTATATCTGAACTCCAACTATAACAATCTCATAATAAATATTTTCTGTAGCATTTTGCCTCTTTAGTTCAGTGCAAAGATTCCAATATAGACCCAATATTTCCACCACAAAGGGATTACATAGCTGTACTTGTATTAAAGATTAGCACGAGACAATGCTACCCGTTGATGGCTTCTGAGCTTGGCTTGTTGGTGTAGCTTCTGTGTTGTGAGTGTAGACATACCAACATGTCAACCTGACAGGATAGGACGGGTATATGTTTGTGCCTATAACAACAGCATGCTTTGCATGTTCCCTTGGGAGTTGAGATGTGTTCTGGATTGGAGCAGTTCTGAGTCAGGCATAATAATACCATAAAGCACCTTAGAGCAGCTATCTAGCTGAAAAGGGCACTATATAAATGTCACATATTGTATTATTATGTCAGATTCTGATCAAGAAAATACAGTTGATGATTGTAGCTATAAATTGAAGAGAAAAACAGAAAAATTAAATACCTTAAAAATCATTAACTCTTAAAATACAATTTTCATTTCCTGATTGATCAATCCACTTCTTAATTTTTTGATGTCCTAACTACAGTTTGGCTCCATTTCAGTGTACTCCAGAACACTGTGGAAGTGGATTATTTTGAAGGGAGATATTAAATTTTCAGTGATTTTCCACAGTAAGTCTGCTGAAAATACTTCCACATCATAGGCTATTTGCCAGTCACAAAATTTCAAACAAACTTATAACATTTTGTATTTATCATAACCCAAAACATGGTCACAAGTTAGCCAATGTGTCAAGTAGTTGATCTAGCCTAGAGAAGTGTATATTTTATTGAAACTTTATTGCACATTAGAACAAACACACCTTCATATGGACAGTTTCGTCGTTAACCCAATCTCCATCATCCATCACTCATACAGGTAGCTCCACCCACAAAATAATTCCGATTATATGTATTGCAATTCGCAGTTATTATTTCTGTTTTATTAATTACACATAGAAGACGTAACACTGAAATGAAAATCTTACTCCGTTAGAGAGAAATTGTAGGTGATTGCAAGAACACAGCAAAGTAAAACACAAGCCACGGTATACTACAATAATGTTCCGAATTTCCTCCCTCCAAATAAGAGGGAGTACAACTATTTTATTTATGCCAAGTTTAAATCATAACAAGTCAGAGAATCTAAAATAGGAATTGTTTTGTGGAGTTGTCGCATCCTTGCATAAATCCATATACAATTGCAGACACACAAAAAGAGATGAAGTCTGAAAGACATCTTTTACTCAACTTCCATATCGTTGTATCGGTACATACGATCATTTCATTATAACATACAAACATGAGAGGGTCGGAATATATGACGTTAAGTGTAATATCCTGACAGGAATAACCATCCATTTAATCACCAGTCTGTTTGCTGCCTCGATGCCATTTCCAGCATATGAATATTTATATTAAATATAATTTAGTTAGCCAACATTGTGACATCAGCATCAGTGGTTGTCATGATTCCTCATTCTAACTGGATTAAAATGATTGCATTAAGTTGTCTAGATGAAAATACAGCAAAAGTACTGATTGACTTTCCTAAATTGTTGTGGTTACTCTCATGTCCTCAAATGGAGAAAATAAAAAGTCATATCAGGGCACCCTCTCCACCACTACTAAACGGAGAACATCGTCATCTACCGTCTAGTTATAACAGGATTGACATCCACAGACCCAAAACACTACATTCTGACTATAGATGTTATCATGTGTTGTTTTAATCTTTAGTTAAATACTATTTGGATTCATATTATTGTAAGATTCAGCATAAATAGTTCATCACTTGTTATCTGTGTCAGACATGGTCCAATTCCAAATGTATCAATTCCGTTTTTTACTGACTCTTTTTTACCTACTACTTTTTACCATGAGTAGGTACTCCGAGTACTACTCCGAGTACCTACTTGGAATACCTACACCGGATAGTTTATATTCCAGCTAGGATTGTCAAGGAAGAAATATTTCTGAAATTAAATGGTAAATTAATTTGTGGATTTAATTTTTTGTAGGAAATTCCAATTCAAAATTTATCAATTTCAATTCCCTCTTTTTAAATAATCAATTCCAGAATTGAATTGACCCCATGTCTGATCTCTGTATCAGTTTGTTATGTGCTCTAAGTGGTATATTTGGCTGTATGTCCCAGGTGGGTGTTACCAGTGTAGATGTTAAATAAATCGGTCACTCACAAAGCCGAGCTTCAGCTTGGTTGTAAATGTTGTCATTTCGAGAAGAAAATGGACTCATCATTAGTTCTACTGTGAACAAGATTTTGTTCTAGAAGAGAACTTGGTGGTAATGTGAAGAGAATATCTATTTCCGTATTGTTATATTTCCTAATAAAATTTACTTGTTACAGCAATCTGTGGAGGTAAATCCTTCCAAGCATTAACTCTGAGCTCTGGAATAACTTGTCTAATAATATTAAACTTGCAACAAGTACAGAAACTAACGCCCTTTGTTTAAAATAGCCTATTTATTACTTATACAATATGTTTTATTTCTATTTCTTGCCTATTATTATTATGCCTAAAATATGTTGTACTATGTAAGCCAGAGCATGTTTTAATTATGTTTTTCATTGTAAACTGCCTAATAGCAGTCTACAATGCTTACTGTTCTATATAATATACAATTACTATATTAATATTATTTATAACTGTTACAAAGATTTTCAATTATTGAGGATAGGATTTTCTGGCTGTGAGTAAGTTTCTTTGTTTAGGGTACAAACAAGTTGACATATTTCTTGTCAATTTTTAGTATGTTCTACTCAAGGATACATCTTCGTCTCAGAAGGATGATGCACACGTGTTTTGATATCACAAAGCCATTTAATCTTCCATTGTCTTCTGTGGGTATATACTTGGCGTAATTGGTAGCATGTTTGGCCACATACCTGTAGCTCCTGGATTCAAACCATGGGTGGACTATGTCTGAATGGTGTTTCTTCTTTTAATTTGTTTCTTTACCTTTGGAAGTTGTTTGCCCGTTTAGCTTGCCATGTATTAAAATAGTAACGTTTTCTGTTAATTTCTGTGATATGAAAATAAATTTGTTCTGATCCAGGTGTAAGTTTCCATCTTTAATATAGGCACGTTAACGACACATTATAGTCACTGGTTTAGACAACAGTCAAGGTATTTCTGATATGTACAAAAAACCTAATTATGATTTTAAGTTCATGTAATGAAATATTGATGTATTATCATCCATTGCTATGCGCTTTCTATTAAAATTACCTCTCCGCAACTATGGTAGATAGAATAGAATAGAATAGATTATAATAAGAATATATATATATATATATATATATATATATATATATATATACATGTAATTGTGAAACAGATGTGGAATGCTGGTAGACCAGTGTAGCTATGAAGCTGTCTTCCCACTGCCCTTATTACATACCATAATATTTTGGTTTTTTTCTCTCTCTCTCTCTCTCTCTCTCTCTCTTGTGTGTGTGTGTGTGTGTGTGTGTGTCGATCATCAGCCGGCAATGTATACATGAAAAAGAAAAAGAAATATTAGTATAAAAATCTTAATATTGCATGTGTGTTAAGGTTGCTTTGGATTCATATGAAATTCATTACAGTAACAAATTGTTGATGACATGGTGACAGTTCTTTGAATTTTGACAATCCAGCAGCCTAGAATTGATTATGCTAAAGATGACATATCACTATGGGAACTCCTATTTTCATGATCTCTCAGATTTATGATGACATAATTCTGATGTCGACGAGTTCCCAAACTCTTACAATAATTTATTTCCCAGGTTACCCTGACCTCACTAGGTGGTGTGGCTTGGTGGTTGTACTATTTGCTAACACATTTTCACTCTCCATGCCAACAATGTTTCCTCTAGCGGGATGTTGTATCCAGGTCATCATACACATCTGACAAACCAGATTTTGTCCCAATTTATTATTATTTATCATCCTGTATTATGCTAATAAGGTGCTCAGAACCCACATATTACTTGTATTAGTATCATAGCCTTTCTTGTATTCTCTTAGTTAAACCCAATATTTAACAACATCATGATAACTATGGCCCGGATATATTAATTTCGATGTGACAACATTCTTTATAATCCGACGCTGTCATATGGTCAATATGTCAGGATTAGACGGTTCTGACTCAAATGTTACACCCAATATTAAAAGTCTGTGGTCATTACTGAAGCAATAATCATTTTTGTTTTAACGAAGGTGACAATATTTCCATTGGTTCTCATTAAATTTCTCTTAAAGAAACTTAGAAAACCCCAAATCCAAGCAGCTTCACAAGATGTCAGTGATTATGTGTCCATTAGTGCATGTAGGTTAAATATGATAATTATAATGGGATTTATTTTTCATTGTACAGTCATATATACTATAGTGATTATCCTGGGCGAATGACAGTAAGGCAACTGGAAAAATCTATTTATCCTGAAGCACGTTCATTATTGTTTGTTTTTTTCTTCTTTCCAGTTGATGTTCTGTATGTTGGTGCCCTTGTTCATCACTCCATTGATCAAGTTCCACCCAATTGCCCAATCCAGTCAAGAAAATGAAAAATCACCAAAGGTCAGTGTCTTATTTCTAGAGCAAATGAAATATTCCAATTTGGAGATGAAAAGACAGAGACACTAATTCCATACATTCATATATGTACATATGTACATACTTAATGAGAGATAATTGTTTTTCTGTATGAATGAGAGGGAGAGAGTTTGTGTGTGTCTGTTTATGTGTTGTTGTTTTTTGTTCTCTCTCTCTCTCTCTCTCTCTCTCTCTCTCTGTGTGTGTGTGTGTGTGTGTGTGTGTGTTGCTCTAATCACTTTTTCCCCAGCACCAGTTGGCATTCTGAGCTGATGTTTCTTTTTACAGTTGAAATGTATTGGTGTGTGTTATGACATAGAAACTATCTATCAGTACTGATAAAGTTATGCTTGACTTGTTATCATTCAGTTTACACCTGTCAATTTATTTTTGATTAAAAGGCTCTAAAAACCTGAATGACACTTATATGCATGCATGCACGCACACATACACAGACACACTTAAACACACACACACATAAACAAACAAAAACACACAAGCGTTAAATTGTTATTAGAGCGAATATGTTGGACAATGTTAGCATATTTGACTTGTCACTCTACTACGCTGATTTCTGGATCTAGACAATTCTATTCTATCATCAACACTCCAGAAGTATAATATCCCCTTTCTAGTTATCATGTCATATCCGTAATTCTCAGTCATTCATCTCGTCTGACCAGGTGTATAGTGAATAAATGAGTGATTGAATGAGTATTTTATTTATTAATGGTGTCACCAGGTATCTATACCTAAAGGGCAGGTGGCTAGTGAAATAGCATGAGCAGGCTAAAGGCCTTTATTGATAGACTGAACATTCCACAAAATGGGCAATATATCACTCACTTGTGCCTGTAATTGTCAGCTAGAAACTGTAAATCTCCTAGGACGTTCAGATTGTACATGTCCATAAACCTTTTGTAACCTTATATCAGTGAAGCCAAAACAAATTTACATTCTTAAAGTTGATTGTTACTTATTATATAACTAACAATAACAGTTTATATTCATATTATTGTGTATTTTATTTCCAGGACAATTCTAAATTGCATTCTACTGACAATAGTATAAAAAGGTAGGTTTTATGTTATCTGGCACTTGCATATTTAGGTATATATATATATATATATATATATATATATATATATAGAGAGAGAGAGAGAGAGAGAGAGAGAGGAGGGGGGGTATACCACACCCACTTTCTAGTGCCATGTCTGGGACCATAAATATTTTGTGTTGTAAAGAGGGTGATGTTCCAAAGGGATCTGACTTCAAGAAACAATTAACAATTCATATCACACAATATTTGTGAGGGGGTTTTTAATGTGGCTGGAAACCTCACATGAGGGAGACGCATATGGTCTGTAATTTATAGCTTCCACACGGAGACTAAATCTAAATAAATTCAGAATATATTGCATATTCGGTGGAAAAAACCTTGCCAGTTGCTTGGCTGGATGAAAAACTCTTCCTACTTTAGTGCCAAGGCCGAGGCGTGAACCTGCGACCTCCCGCATAGCCATAGATAAATAGTCTCACGCTCTACCCAGGAGGCCAAAGGGGCTATTATTATACCTGCATTTTCAGGTTATATTTAGCCATAATTAAAATATAGTGAAGAAATAGCATTTTGTGAAGAATGTATATGAAAAACTCTATGTATGACATCACATCCCCACAAAACAATAAAATCAGCTGTTGTTTACTTAGTAGCATTTTTTGCATCTCAATTATAGAGAAAGCTGCCCGTTTATTTTTATGAGATTCCAGTGTAATAATAAACACTTATTGGCTTATGATATGATAGTCCACTGATAGAACAATCTGTTTAATGAATAATTATATGAATAAATTTGTAGTATTTAAATCATTTGGGTACAATCTGGGTAATTATTTAAATTAAATAAATCTATCCACTAGTAATAAGATCCAATTATCCCTCTATTAAACCGTGTGGAGTACTACCAGCAATTTCTTATGTGAAATACTTGTACCCAACTTGTGAATGTTGTAATAAAGAGGAAAATGGCAGATTATGATATCCTATGTGTTCATGATAAATAAATAATGAGGGACATTAAAAAGTGGGTGTTATAATGGGTGGAAATCCATTACATTGTTCTCTTAATGAGAAGAGAAGGTCCCATTTTGAAAAATGGCATAACATCAACGGTTCAATATATATATATATATATATATATATATATACTCAGAAAAGCACTATTATAACAAAAATAAATTGTGCTGTTTGGGGTAATTACAGTATCTGTTGTTTCTTTTAGTAAATTATTGTAAAGTAATATAATTAAATAAACATGAATTTGATTACATATTTGGTAAATATATTTTATTTCTTGTTTATAATCTAATCAGAATTCAGTAAGATTCAACAACAACATAAAAACCTGTGGCCATATCTTGGTATAGTCACACACACACACGCACACACATGCACACACACATGCACACACACACACACATACACACCACACACACACACACACACCACACACACACACCACACATCACACACACACCACACACACAGACACACATACATACATAAACACACACACACACACATTGAATGAACATTTTAGTTACAATACCATCATTATCATAACTTAATTCTGATGTGATTTGTTTATGTTCTTTACAACCCCCCCCCCCCCTCACAGACTAGAATCAACTGATTCTGCTGGAGAGACACCAAAACTGCAGGAGAGATCACACCTGAGATGGCATCAAAAGATTAGGTTCTTCCTCAATGCACCTGTTACTATATTTATCTACAACTGTGTAAGTATTTAGATAAAGCAATCTTGTGCACAATAATAGCTCTTGTGAGGATAATGATAGTGAATATGGTGTTGATAATGACCACTATCTTATGTATACATTCATTACAAGTCTCTTGCTCACTCAGCAACATTAGGTATTACTAATCAGTGACCAATTAGCTATGATCTAAATTTGACTGAACATCCCAGCCCCTTAAGTGTGTAGCTATGCTGACTGATTACCAAAATAACAGCTGACAATGTAAAATATACTGATTGCATTAATACTGAAACTGTGTAACAAATTTATGTCACATTGTGTACATATTTGAATGTATGTCACACTTACTTATGATCGGTGATATATCATTGCTTAACAACATAATATTATCAGTCCATTTAAAACAATTCATTCAGTGCTATTTTCACCATTTGACTCTGCTTCGAGGATAACACAGATTTTATCAATTGGATGCTGAAGAACACTTGTCATGGTCTTTACTTGAAAACAGTCCTGAGATAACCCTTCTTATCCCTCATAACATTGATGACTTCCTGGTGTTTGGGAGCTATGAGGTGTGTAATTAGCTACTAACACTACCTCACTGACGTGAACACTGCATTCCAAACTGTTCCATTTTTGTCTTATTTGTAATGTTGGAAGATATTCTTTGATCCACCATTTCCAGAAAATATCAGACAGATATTGTATTAGACTGTTGTTGTCATTCTTGTCAAATAGCCCACAAACCAAGCTGGAACCAGGATGCCAAAATAACAGATGATTTGATGTAAACACATCTAAATCATTTGTATCCCTATTGACTATGGTAATTGGATGACTATTCATGATCAATTCTATTTCACAAAAGAGCATTTGCAGTAACTCATCACCCAGCCGCTATACCATTTGTTCCTGCAAGAGAGAGTATAAAATCTTCTTGAATGATCTACCTAGCCTTTCCCTAATTCCACCAAAATATGATCTACCTGGTAGATTAAACTTCCATGTTATTTCTATCTGATGGAAGATTTTGTGGAAACATACTTCATTCCACCTACCAATTTCCTCTCTCATTTCCCTTTCAGTTTTTACTATATTAATACCATTAGCCAAATAAGTAAACTTACCTATGGTACCTTGTCTAGCTATAAATTTGCGAACTGCATTAATGCATGAGTCAGTATTTGGACTATGTGCCACCTCCATATGAACTGCTCAAATAGCTTGACAGGTAAATATTACCTCATATCTCTCCACAAAACCAAGACCACGTTTTACCTCAATTGGACCAACATAGCCTACACCAATGAGTAAAATGGTTGTTCAGCTATATCTATCCAAAGGTGTGTCAAATCAACCTTGCTCTTTTTAACACACCGAGTATAACACATCATGAAATGAGCCTCCTGATAGTTTAGCTTGCACCAAATATCAAATATTTCTGGCATTGCTTTGCTAGCATGGTACCCTGTCCAAGGTGTCCAACTGCTCTATGCACATCTTTCGATACACATATGGATATAGGTGAATTTCTTCTGCAAAGTGTTTTCTTTGTTTATACTGATAAAGTGCAAATTCAGAATCCTCAAGAACTGAAGTTGATAATTTTTTACTTTTTCGGTGATCTGTTTAGTGCTGACGCTGTGACTTTCTTCATCTCTTCATCCACCTTTTGTTCTCAGATACATTGATTGATTCCTTTTAGAAGCATTTCTTCTCTGAATTTGTAATACATCTGACATAATAATCTTGTGTTCTGTATGAAGCTGCTGAATTGGTCAGAATTGGGTAATTACGATCCTGATAAACATGCACCTCAGGTATTCTCTATATCAAGGTTATATCATTTGCTCAAAATCAGTCAGAGATGCTAATCAAGAAGATTGCATAACTGTACAGGACCCACAGAGGCTAGAAACTTGATGAGGCAGAGCTTCACTTCTTGGAAAATGCAAATAGATGTACTATGTATGAAATAAGACTTACACATGTTAAGGATACAGATGGTTTGCATGTCATGCTCGGTGACTGTGCTCATGGCTTGCTGGTGTATATAGGGATCAAATGCGAATCAACAGATTTTCTCGTCCACAGATTCTTAAAATCTACTATAAAAGTAACAACTTCTGCCACAAGATCAGGCCAGGATAATTTGAGCAGTTTGAGAGAACCACAGCCTTTAACTGGCCAATGATCATATAGTAAAAATGTTGTGAAAGATAGCTGTAGAACCACAAACCTTTTTCAGACTTTAGGAACAAGAAAAGGCTCATAAATGGCTTTTCCCAAGATTTGGCTCTAAATTCCATTATTCTGGAAAGACACGATATGAAATTGGTGGTTCATATATGGCAACCCTAGAAATGAGAGATCATAGAAAACGCTCTGTCCCTTTTTACAAACAGTGAAGATGATCCATATGTTGTGAATGAACCTGGTAAACAGGGGGAGTGTTGATCCCAGCCAGTATGATAAACAAGAGGCACCAGTCCGTGTACAAGTTGTAGCTAGAGCAGATCCTGATAGTAAGATAAGAAACGTGAAGAGACCTATTAGTGCTCCAGATGGCACATACAGAGGTGAACCTGGTGATGGCTGTCATTCAGAATGTCGTTTTGTGCAGTAAGAACATCACAAGACACACGGACAGCACAGTGGTCCCCGGATTCAGATGGGAACAGGTGGTCTTGATGCAGCTGTCACCTAGTCTAAAGGCAGATCTTAGTAGGGTTCAAGGATAAGCAATTAGCACAAAACCAGTCAAATAAATCAGCAAAATTGGAATTTGCCTGATTAAATAGACCATCTGGGTTGGAGTCAGAGAAGATAATAATGTGTCATCAGTAAAGGATAGTATGTGATGATTGGTAGATTTTGAAATATCATTTACATATATTGGATATAAAAGTGGACCTAATATAGACCCCTCTGATACACCACAAGTTATGTTTTGGAAGCCAGATTTATTATTTTTGATTTCAACATATTGTTTGCAATCAGTCAGATAATTTAGAAACCATTCATTTGCATTACCACATAGCCCCCCCCCCCCCAATTTTTTTATATTATAGAATGTCATGACTAATTACATCAAAAGCTTTAGATAAATCACCAAAAAAAAATACATTGTATAATTCTGAGGAATTGTATTATTGACTTTTGCACAATGATTAATCAGGTGAATTATAGGATGTATGGCGGAATGTTTTGTTCGAAATTGATATTAATATAAAATATTTTTACTGCTTAGAAAAGACATAACTTTGTTATACACGATTTTTTTAATTAATTTGGAAAATGCTGGTAGTAAACTGATTGGGCAATGATTCTGTAATTGGTTCAGATCTAAAGCTTTGTATATGGGAATGACCTTAGGAAGTTTTAGCTGATCTGGGACTCTACTTGAATCTAATGATCTATTTATAATGTGAGTTATGGGAATACTGATGTCTGATAAAATTTCTTGTAATAATTTAGTTGATATTTCATCATGTCCACTGCTTAATTTAGGTTTTAATCTATTGGCTGTTTCAATGATATAGGATGATACAATTAGACATACCTGTAGATCAATCATATAATATTGTTTGGATTTTGGAATATTCTTGCTAGTTGTTATACCTATATTGGAAAAGTGATTATTAAATAATTCAGCTATTTCAGATTTGGTGGATACCTGTTTGTTATTTATTGTGGATGTTGAGGTAAAATTGACTTTGTTGCATTGTTTACAAATTGCCTGATTGAGGATAGTCCAAAGATTTTTCTGGTTATTTTTATTTGACTCTGTCATATCTTTAAAATATTTTATTTTGATTTTACATTTCAGCTTGTTATATAAATTAATATATATATTATATTTGTTTATATTTATTGGAGTTGGCTTTCAAAGTTGTTTATACAATAATTTAGATTTGGTGCGTAATGATGTTAATAATCCAGATGAAACCCATGGCCCTTTCTTAATAAATCTCTTGCTAAATTTGGTTTCTATTAATGGGAACATTGCATTAAATGCACTTTTATATAAAGAAATGAATTTATTATAAACTTCATTTGGGCAGGGAATGTACAAAACTGTGCTGAAGTCAGTTTCATTTAAATACTGTTTAAATAATTTAATATTTGAATTAGAAATAATTCGTTTTAATTTAGAGGTTGGAGGACAGTCAGCTGACTTATCCGACGTGATAAGAAAAGTTCCAAAATGGTCAGTCACGTCAGTGATAACAATACCAGATGTAGATTTAGACAGTATATTGTTCATATAAATATGATCTACTAAAGTATTAGGGGGTATTAGGTCTGTGGATGACACCTAAAATTGTGTATTTGTTAGACTTTGTCTTTCAGATAAACTCAATGAAGATCATTTCAAAAACATGTGGAATAAAGACACTCAGATTATTATATATATTGAAGTGGAATCAATCCTTAACAAACAAGCCAATGCCGCCTCCATTGCTATTATCTCAACAACGTGTTATAAGATTGTGATATCCAGGAAGCGCCAGGTGCTGATCCTTATCACAATGACAGAGCAGATTTCAAAAATAATTCCAATTACACAATAAACTACGCCAGTTTAAATGGAAAGTTGTTAATGATTTACAAGTTCCAAAACATTTATCACAGAATTCGTAGGACTCGTAATAATACCAATCATTTACCAGCTGACTCAAAAAAGTTTTAAAATTATATACAATATTTCCCCGAACCTGGTCCAGTCCAATTTTAGATGTCATTATAAATTGAGAGCCCCCCAAATTGGACATCCAATTATCTGCAAAAAATGGTTGCTAAATTAAATATTACAATAAACATTCTTAGCTCATAGTTGTCAGATGATTGATTTATGGTATGAGTTACAAGAAATTACACACATCACTGGTTTAGGAGACATAATTTGTGTCCATTTTCCTGGATTTACACAGAAATTTCAGACTTTATATTAACGGTAATAATTCACTAAATTAAAACGTCACCATCTTGTTCAGATTGACAAATAGACAAATTAATATGTTGTCATCATTTTCCTAAATATATCATTTATGTGTCGATGACAGTAGGTTTTTCATTTGATGCGAAAGCTTCTATCCCACTGACGTTGACTAACACACACTCTGCCTGGTTTTCAATGGGGATGTACAGACACGATGACTATAAACTTTGCCACAGGAATGAAAGGTTTAGCCATTAGCTTTGTAATATCACACAGCATGCTCCAAAGGACCATAAAAGGGTCAGGATCTTTTTGGGGTGATTTTATTCATTCCAAATTCTTTATCCAAGTGCTATTATTTTGTATGTGTATTGTTCTGTTTAGAATAAAAAAGATTCCAAAATAGTATAGTTTGATCTGTTCTCTTTTCAGGTGTCCTACACTCTGTTTTTGCTCCTGTTCAGTTATGTATTATTGGTGCAGTTTACTACGAAAGCAATGTTTTCGAATGGTCAGATTATGTTGTCTGCGATGGAACTGCTGCTCATTATTTGGGTGGCTTCATTGTTTTTAGAAGAAATCAGACAGGTTGGTTGATAGTTACTAGAATGATTTATGTTACTAGAATAATTTATGTTACTAGAATGATTTATGTTACTAGAATGATTTATTTTGCATTGTTATCTTATGTTGCTCTAAAGTAAATCATTCTGGATCACTGCAGATTGCAATGATGGATGCTAATAAAGTCAATATGAAGTTTCGTGGATACATCTCCAATGTCTGGAACATTATGGATGTCATTGCACTGCTAACTTTCATCGTCGGATTGGTTCTGCGTTTGATCCCGCCTGACACCTGCTCTAATCAGTCATGCTTTACTGCAGCACGAATAATTTATGGCCTTGACCTGATGGCTTTCTTTTTCCGCGTCTTGCACATGTTTTCTGTCCATAAGAGGCTGGGGCCAAAGTTGGACATGATTGGCCAAATGGTAAGCCACTATATAATATATATATATATATATATATATATATATATATATATATATATATATATATATATAATAATAATAGTATTTTATATAGTACCTTATTCAACCGAAATTGCTCTAAGGCGCTTAAAATTTAAGACATTCTGACAGTGATATGACTGTGCTTGTGTAAATAAAAAACAGTGGTATAATTTAGGACTGTAATTAATATGGCTGAGTACCTTAGTTAATATACAGTAAAGGTATATATATAAACTGAGATACAACAAGTGGTAAGGTATTATGTACATTGCCAAAATCATTAATACAACATCTACTAAACTCCTATAGAAGAATGCAATACTCATACCTCTATGCTTGAAATATGTCTTTTCCTCACAGATAATTGTTTACTGTTACTAGTAACATATTTACATCTGAGTTATCAGTGCATCTGATATAGCTGATGCTGTCCCTTCTCTAAACACTGATGTCAGAGGTTTTTGGAAGGATGGATACAAAAGACTTTGATATTGCATATAATAATCACTACCTTTTAATGTGCATGATCTCAACAATTAAAATGAGGTGTTGAAATAATGTGCACCTGTCAATTATGAGTACACATCTTGTTTGTCAGACAAACAGGCACATTCTTCCACATAATATTTCACATGAAATCAATCTAAATTTGTCTTTTCCAAACACCTGGTGTAGCAAATCAAAGCAAAAGACTGATGTAGCTGGAGGTATTATGATGCTCTTTGTATGACTTTCAAATTTGATTGAGCCTTCACAAAACAGGCATTTAAACTTCTTAATTACCACAATCTATATTACTTTAGCCAGTGGAATTCACATAATAAAATGTGTGTATTCTTGTAAAAGTTTCTAGTATACCACGTTATAGATTTCTAGATTATATGATTGAATTGCGCTCTTATCTGTGTTTTGTTTCAAAGTTCAATAAAAGGCCCGGAGAGTGTGATTAATGTCTTAATAAATGTTAATTTTGATGTGTTCTTATAATGCGCTTTTATTTATTTATAAGCTATACCTACAATGTCTACTTATTTCCACAGATGGTTGACCTAGCGTATTTTGTTGTCATATTAATGGTATTTATTGCCTCATATGGCATCGCTATACAAGCCATGCTCTATCCTGGAACACCACTCAACATCTCACTGATCAAGCACGTGTTACAGCGGCCATATTTCCAGATTTTTGGTGAACTCTTTCTTGATGAGATCGAAGGTCAGTAAGAATACAACCAAGTCGCAAGTGTGTTGTTCTTTTTGGAGCGGTATCTTTGGGTTTTGAAGTACATTCTTGAGCATATATATATATATATATATACATATACATATATATATATATATATATGGCCACAAGGTGCTGCACGTATATAGGATTTTTGGTTCTTGTTTGATTTTGATAATTGGTTATTTTATTATTTATTCTATATATTTTCTGAACAGTATCATAGCAAACCCTTCAATTCCTTTTTCTGATTTTTTTTATAGTCATCCTGACCAAATGTTAAAAACAGTCTAATTGACTTATATAATGACCAATAATTTTATACAACATTATAATATTAGTGTTGATAAAAATAAGCACTTAATTACATGACTTAATTTTTATGTTTGTTATGAATTTTTCTTCACATAGATAAATTAATTGTTGTCCATTAGTTTTAATGACATAAATCCAGCACAATTTGTACAAATACAAGAAACTATATTTCAGAGAAACCATTTTTTTTTAGCATTACCTTTTTAACAAGACTAACTAGTTATAGTTGTCATGGTGTCATTTATTTTACAGGTGAAGCATGTCCTGCTAGTGGCTGCTCTGAGCCAACATCACAGTGGTTTGTTCCCATCTTACTCGGAGTCTACATCCTCATCACCAATGTGCTGATGCTCAATCTTGTTATAGCCATGTTCAGGTAGAAATATCATTATCTTATTGGGTTATGTTGATAGTGAAGATATCATTTACTGATCATCAGTGATCTGTATAGCTCATGTGCATACATCCACACATACATTGAATTGTGTGCATGTGTGGCCACACACACACACACACCAGAGATATTTCAGGAGTTGTTTAAACTTAAATGTAAATATTTTGTAATTGCTGAAAGAAAAAGTGAAAGGTTTTATCTGAAGCAACACCACAACTTTTCCTTGTCTCTTTGGCCTCATGAGTAGAGCGTGAGACTATTTAACTCGGCCATGGCACTATAGTAGGAAGAATTATTCATCCAGCCAGGCAACTGGCAAGGTTTATCCACCGAATATGCCATATATTGGTATTCTAAATTTTAAATTTATTTAGAATTAGCCTCTGTGGGGGTGGGGGGTGTGTAGCTATAAATTACAGACCATATACTTCACCCTCATTTCAGGTTGACAGGCATGTTAAAAACTGCCATTTTGGTTATTATTATTATTATTATTCATGAAATGCAGGTATATTGTCTGTAATCAGAAATCTGAACTACTTTATGCTTCATCCTCACAGCTACACATTTGGGAAGATCCAGGAACGCACAGATGAACATTGGAAGTTTCAACGTTATTTCCTCATAAAAGAATACTACGATCGCCCGCCATTATGCCCACCACTCATCCTGCTCAGCCATGTCTATCTTGTCTTTCGTGCCTTGTTCCAGAAGTGTAAATGTTGTTCCAACACCGTGGAGAATGTGTTCAGTAAGTGGAGAATGACTTTGTAAAAGTTACTATGACATTGAGATCCTGGGTTTAATCATCCAGTAATTAACTGGAAGCCAGATAGACGAATATGTATATAGAAGGTGATTGGTTAGAGGTAACACTTGACAGATGTATTAAATAGTGATTGGAGCCAGTCTCTGTCGTAGTTAGGTTTAATTTTACTAAAGATTCTTGATATTTGAAATATATTCAGTGATCAGGTTGTCTATGAATAATCTTAGAGATTGTATAATAGTATAAATTTGTAATCTGATAACATTATTTATGAACACTGGTAGTACTACTACCATAGTAATAGCAAATACTAGAGATAATATGCTGTAAACTAGAAACGTATTGAAATATAGGAGAGAGGTTCAAAATATCAAATGTCAAACTAAAGCAGTTTCCTGAGCACAGTTGGTAACCTATTTTTTATTAATGTTTATTTGGTGATTGATCTACTGATGAATGCCAGAAAACCTTTCGCACGTAGGAAAACAGTTTAATGATGCAGAAATGCGCCAGCTCATAATGTGGGAGAACATGTGCGCTGACGAGTTTGTACGACATGCACAAGCAGAAGAAATGCAGTGTGAAGAGTATCGTGTCAAAGAAATAGGCGACAGGTAGATATCTGACAATGGTTCTGGCAACAGAAAGAAACAGAACAGAGAATTGGTTTATCACAGTGCATGTTGTTGTCTGTATTTCTGACCCGTAGCTGCTGTGTCTGTTTTGTAAGTTGTGTACTTTTAAAATTTATATATTCAGATCGTCTCTACACGTGCATAGCCATTGTTCAGGTAAAAAGTGAATTTACAAACAATTGTATGATCAAATAATCTTCCACATTTCCACTGAAGACAATTTAATAGATTCTTTCATATATATATATATATATAAGCTGTAATTTTTCTAATAATTTTTATACATTGTTACTTGATTAACATATATATATATATATATATATATATATATATATATATATATATATTTCAAATTCCAAAGACTTCATGAATATCGTATCAGCTGTTTTGTTTTAATGCTGTTATTTTGCTGTTTCTTCATTTATATACATGATTGTCAGATTAGCTACAGTAAATGGCTCGATACAAACAGTTTTGCCAGAAGCTTCTATACAAACAGAGAAATGCTGTCATAAACTGTAGATTTCTATTATATTAGGAAACATACAGCATATTGAGTATTAAATTATACTGTTGTTTTCAAATTATCTTCCTATGATTAACAACAGTAAGAAAATATCAACACAACAACAACAATAATAATATTAACAATAATAATAATAATAATTAGCTTATTATGAGGAACTTCTGTAAGAGAATTGTTTTGTGTGTTATTTAAACTTTGTTATAGTGATAAATGAAATGCTTTTATCTCAGTCACTTGTTCCATATATGCAGTAAGGAAGTATTAAAATAATAGAAGAATTAATTAAATAAAATACATCGTATAGTTAATAAATAGATCACTACCAGTATAAATACTTGCATATTATTTAATCTGGCAGATAAGTTGAGGTAAATGTTTGACCCTGTAATTTTTTCCTCCAGCATATCCTCATTGTATAAGTCGAGGTTGTCTTCTGAAGTATTGGCTTAATCGTATTCAAATCCCTCAAAATTGGAATCATTGTCATCATCCACGAAAAACTGATATAGATAAGGATTTTGCTTCTAAAGTTTGCAAAAGATCAAAAGCCATTCACCACTACCTTTTGATTTCCATTTCCTATCACTTTGGTATTATAATTAATGAACAAATTTGTCACACCAAATACGCCTGATTGTAACTTCCACTGGTAAGTGTTATTAATTAATCGTTTCACAGCAATTGCTGAGCTATGTTTCTAAGATGAGCAGCGATTTCTATTGTATCACTAATGATCTGGAGGTACTGGTAGGTAACAGCACGTGACTATCAAGTATTATAACATAGAAAACCAAATAACAGTTTGGTGAAAATTATTTGTTATTTATTGAATAATAATGGATTAGTAGGCAGTGATGTGACAATTTTATTCTGACTCTGGGTCTTATTGGGTTGAATCCTATAGTGTTGTGTGTCAACGATGGCCCAAAAATCTTTCCTTCAGTTGGTAGGAAATATGATGCACGTATAATTCAAGGTACTTCCTTCCCCCCACCACCCCCCACCCCCCAATCGACTTAACCACGAATATTTTAGATACATAATAGATCCAGTTTTATGGTAGTAGGCTAAGATCTTAAGTTATGATTATCTTACATATGCAAGTTTGTGAAATATTATTTATTGACACATTTAAATAAAATATGTGATATTTTATACCATCTTATTCTATAGCCTAGGCTCTGCCACAGTAATAATTGGTGTTGTATAATTTCAATTAATACACATACCAAATATTGGTTGAAATAATATTATACACCCACATTTTTCAGTTGTTTTGTGAATTTTTGCATTTTTAGCAACAACAACAACAACAATAATAATAATAAAAACACTGTGAAGATTATAATAATAAAGACCATTATTATCAACATCATGATAATTTTTCCATGTTATTTTCCAGGGTTGAATCCATATCACAGCAAGTGAACCAGATGGCTGAAGTCAGTCTGATGATGCAGACAGGAAGTCAACAGACATCCGCTACTTATAAACTACCTCCAGTACTAGATGATAGACTTACTTATTTGGAGGAACAAGTTAGTATTTGACGCAATTTTATTGAAGTTTCAGTGAATGTTCTAGTTATTACGGACATAACCGTGGCAACACTGGTAACATGGCGGATCACAGAGTTCTTGGGCAGGACCATTGGTGGCCTATATTTCAAGGGTGCTTCATCTTTTATTTCAGCTCACTGACTTCATAGATTGATTCAGCTGATTAACCTATGACATGTATAAAAAAAGGTTGTATGCAATATAAAAACAAATTTCTCCCAGATATTGCCCTATATTTTGACGTTTAATTCTTCAGTGAGACTTAAGCCCAATCTTCTAGGAAGTGGCTACTTAGCTATAGGTCCCAGATGTGACCAGCAAAGCAACCACTCACTCAATCCCTAAAACAGTAATTACTGACTATATATATATATATATATATATATATATATGTATATGTATGTATATATATGTATGTATATAAAAGCCAGACTTGCCCAACAAATGCTTTCACTTGCCCAACAAATATTCACCTGAAATGATTATTCATTGAAGCCATATCCATTTTAATTCTCACTATGTAAATAAAATTACAAATAACCAAAAAGCATAGCCAGTAAACTGCAATGATTACAGCTTTTAATTGGCAACATCATTTAAATAGGCAGTGTGTTGTCTTAAGCAGAGATTCCATATATGCATTATGCGAATCCGAATGCGACAAAAAATTAAATAAAAAATGTGTAAACGTATGAGCATGATTACATATGTGCAACTGCATATGCAATTTCCGGAATGTGACAAAACCGATCACTCCAAGTAGCAATTGGTGCAAATGCGAATCAGACAGTTAAATCCATATTTTTACGACCTGGGTCATAAAATTTTGGATTCAACCATCCGATTTGAGTGTCCAGACAGGCTTTTCCAAGAAAAATAGGTCAGCAGGTGAGAGGGGTGTCCAAAACACATGGATACCACAATGTCGCATACACATTCGCACGCCACATATATGGAATCTTCTCTTTAGGCGTAGCATGGCACTCACAATCAGCTTTGCACTGAGGATTATAAGTAGGCCCCTATAGGTAGGCAGCTGGAAATTTTTTTTTTAATTAACTTGCTCAAGAGGCATGTACACAGACATATTTGTTGAATTTTCATCTCAAAAAGGCACTTGCCCGAATGGGCAAGTGATCAGCGATTGGTACTAGTCTGGTATGAAAATATACTTGCCCTAGGCATCCGGGCAACCAATTTTTCAGGCCCTGATATATATATATATATATATATATAAAATATTATGTATTTTTGCATATTAGGCTATTGTTTCTTAATTATTTATATTACTGGTATGAAAAATAAATTTATCAAATATAATTGTTGGTCAGTCAGATGAAAAGAAACCAATCATCACACAGTTGAGATGATTGGCTAAAGGTATCACATAGATGGGTGAGGGTAATGTTAATGGGGAAATATTAGATAATATATTATTATTATATAAATATTAAACAATACAGAGATACCATTGTTCTCATGGTTAAAATAAGTAATAAAAAAAGGAAATGGTATCCAGTTGTAAATATTTCTTTTAATTTCATTCACAGCTCCAGAGAACTGCCAAAGCTTTGAACTGGATCATAGACTCCATGGTGGAAAACAATATGGGATCTAAGCAAGGAAAGCCAGAATTGCCAGACATCGACGAACTAAGGGAGAAAGGTATATGTTATATGTCACTGATATCTGTTAGTGGTGAGGAACAACTTATCTAAACTCCAGGAGAACTTTTGTGTACATTATAATCTTATTAATCTTTTTATTCTAGTTTATTTATATTAACAAAAACAACATAAACTCTTTTTAATTTAGGCCATATTCATTAACGCTACACATTTTAAACTACTGCCTTTTTGTGGCCTTCCCCCTAACACAAGCAATATTAATTTAGGGTTAAGACTTAGGAGACTTAAGCCAAACAAATTATTTCCTTTGCTTCTAAGTGTTGCATTGATGGTGAAGTGGTTAGAATACTTCAATGTAAGGTTGTGGGTTCAAATCTGACTCACACCCATCATAGGTGACCTGTGTTTATAGGATGTTTCACCAGAAAATTAGTTAAAATATGTGTTATTTAATTAAGCTATTCTTGTAGTTGCCAGCTAAACAGTTCAATGTTGTAGCTATGGTTTTTAATTGCCAAAGCAATTGAAAAATAAAGCATTTTTTTATAATAGTTAACAAGAAACAAACTTTCAGTCATTGACTATGTACTGACCTGTATTATAGGTGTAGCTGAGTGTGCTTAATTTTGATATCTGAGAAAAGACATTTATATTTGTGAGTTATCTACGAAATTTAACAAAAATGGATTTATAAAACCCACAGATGTAGTATTGAGATACTTGGTTTGTTAATTAAATGTACAATTTGACCAGTATTTTGTAGTTTTACAACTGAGTAAATTATTAGGTAATATCACCAATATAAAAACGTAGTTTATACCACCTTTTTCTTTATTATTTGTGTATGTGTGTGTGTGTGTGTGTGTGTGTGTGTGTATACGTGTGTGTGTGTGTGTTTTAGCTGCGTATAATAAGGCACAGGCACAGAGAATCTCGAACCGTGAATTCAAACTCTGGATGTTTCTTCAGGGGACTGAATCCAGAGTGGCGAATTTTCTTGCTGAGACATGTTCACCTGGGATTGAATCCAGAGTAGCCTTAGACATGCCTCCCTCTCACTATCACTCCACGCCTATATTAATGCTCTCCTCCACTCTCACATACAGCACAACAGAAGCATGAAGCTGTAAAGATGATGAAGAAAAAAGAATTTGAGATGATGTTGAAAAGACAACTTGAGCTTCACATTAAATCACGTACAAAGTATTATCCAACAAACAGCAAAGATATAGTCATAGAGAGAAAACATGTACCTGATGATAAGGTGCCATGGAAGGTCAGTAGTGTGTGTGTGTGTGTGTGTGTGTGTGTGTGTGTGTGGATGCTTGCCCACAACTATACATGGATCAAAAACACAGTGTAGCTATTTTCTGTCTTCTAGGAGGATTGGGCAGATTATGAACCTGTGGACTTCACAGATCCAGGGATTTTGTTTAAGCCACATTATGCTGATATTAACTTGCAGGATTTGTAAGTATCTTTGAGATTGTAAACCATAAAAATACCTCCCCTCTCTCTCTCTCTCTCTCTCTCTCTCTCTGTCTGTGTGCATGTGCATGATGTTTCTATTTTAGATTTTTCTATCAGATTAAATTTGATCTAATAGATTTAATTTCTCTCACACACACACACACACACACACACACACATATATATATATATATATATATATATATATATATATATATACAAGGAAAAATATAGTTCCACTAAAATTGATATATATTTTATCTACTCATATCTTTCGACAGCTCACCTGATGAAAGACCAGTGCTGCCTTTCAACAAGTTTGACACAGACAATAATGTGAACCGTGTTAGTTATTGTGGCCAGTACAAAATAGTAGCTGGTATTCCATTAAATCCTCGAGGACGTACAGGGTTATGTGGTAGAGGAGTCCTGGGCCGTTGGGGACCAAACCATGCCGGAGACCCTGTGGTGACTAGGTATATTATTATGACTTCTCATATTCCTTGTTGGTATACGTTCCTGGAGCAAATATTCGTGATTCTGATTCTGTTCTTTTACTGCCATTAACTTCCAAAATAGTTAGGTGTTCGTTAATGTTAGTTTTAAGAATTTTTCTTTTACCTTTTTCCGTCCTCGATGGATATCAGATATTGGAAGTTTTATTACAGCTAATTTATAATGATACAATGATTATTTGGTGCTCTTCTAGGAGTACTTTGCAAATTCATCATCTAAATATCTTTTGCTTTGAACCTTATTACTGAAATTTGATCATTTATTTTTCAACCAGTTTATTTCAAACTGAATTACTCCGACCCTTTTTGTTTGTCTGTTATTTCGTTGTGTTTTGGTTTTATGGGAAACTGATTTCTGTGAATTACATCATGGCAGCAATATTTATTCCATGTTTTTTATATGAACAGCTGATTTTAATTTGTGATATTTAATAGATAGTTTTCATCTTGTGTTTGTTAGATGGCATCGCGACTCATCGGGAGTGATAACTCGGTCATCGGGCAAGCCAGTGTTAGAGTTTATATCTATACAAAGATCCGATAACAAGGAGTGGGCCATACCTGGTGTAAGTAATAATGTGGTAATGTTTATAGACAATCAGTAGCCATTTTATAAATGTGTTATAACCATTATGGGTCCACTACTCATTGGAATGTCCAATGCGGTATACATCATATGTTTTATTAATATTGCATTTAGTATTAAGGTCTCTTTACTTGCATTCAAGGTTGTTCATACTATTGGGTAATATGTTTTCAGCAAGAGTATCTTTGTTATATGAAGATTTTAGAAACATATCTTCATTTCCTATCTATATTAGTGTCAAATGTGTCAGATTCAGATAACATTAAAAATGTCAATTCTGGCAGCATAACATAACTGATAGAATGTTATTATTATTATTATCATCATCATCATCATCATTAATATTACTAATAGTAGTATAATCACCATTATTATTATTATCGTCACTACCATCATCCTCATCAAAATCATTCAATGATTGTTGTTGCTATATAACATTAATGTAAAAACTTTATACTGGAACATAATTTAAAATATTCCATACCCTATTTTATGTAGTTCTGAGAGATAATTATGTGTCGGCTGATTTTTTAATAATAATAATAATGTATATTTAATAAAGTGCCCTTACTAGCAGGAGCCAGTCAAAGAATTTTTTCAGACTGAATATGGTAATTGTGTATTACAAAAACATAAACAAGTTTCTATTTTCTAACTATATTTCAAAATAGACTTTAAAGTGATTAATCACTTCTGCGCTGTTCCTCATTCTCATGATATTTCTGGTTTACAGGGCATTCTAGAAGAAGGTCAGCAAGTATACGGCTGCTTGAAAGTTGAATTTCTGGATGAATCTACTGACTCATCAAGTGAAGACATGCAACAGAGACTGGAAAAACTGTGGTCCACTGGAGTTCTGGTAATTAACTGATAATAGTTATTAATAAAATAACCATGATGGTGAATTGGATAATATAAATCTATTGAGTAACTTTGTATGAAAATGGGGCGCTTCCATGGTCTAGTGGGCAGCAGGTTGGACCACAGATCACTACCACCTGAGTTTGAATATTGGCATGGGCACATCTGAAAGGTGTTTCATCTTTGACTTTGCTTCATTACCTTTGGAAGTCAGTGAGCCCATTTAGCCTATCATGTGCACAAAAGTGGCCGTAAAACATCAATCATCATCTTGTACGAAAATGGGAAAATTGGACTATTACGAATGGATTGTACTCAAACTTGGCTTCAGTGTCTTAATGTTCCATTGCTTTCTCTGTGGCTATTCTACTTGGTCTGCTATGAATACAAAGTATAAATTGAAGATAATTTGAACAATTAAGATTTGGTCAGCTTATTTAAGCTGCGAGCATTATCATTTACCTTTTATCAGTATTGTGTCGGTTATTTGTTTAAATCCTTTCATTCATAATATTTTAATATAAACTCTGTCCCCAATCTTATAATATGCCATTTTATCAATGATTATTTGAGACTATATTTCATTGATCAGAAATAAATGTGAACAATTAGGTTTTGTTATTATTGATAATTTTATTAAGTTTTTGATAGATCTGATCTATCTGACTTAAACTGTGTACCGTAGGTCCCGGCCATTAAGTCGAGACTTTGTGTCAACATTTTGACCCTTATTTTGGGGGGTCGGCTTAATGGCCGGTGCTATTTCAGTGTCAAGAAATCCAGTCATTAGGAAAAATATTTTCAGTATGTTAGCAGCCATCTAGACGCTAGTGGCCCTGGTCTATATCTAGATGCAAATGGACATCAATCGTTATTTTGATTTAAACTCATGCAGTCATGGAGTGAAAAGTGAAACAAGTTGATGATAATTATATATGGCTTTATAATGAAAATCAATATTTATATGTAGAATTATCTGTTTTTTGTAATTATGGATAAACGTTGTTTGACTCAGTAGCGCATTTCGTGAATGCAGCATCAGTAACAAGGCAACTCGTACCCAAGACATCCTGTACCTAAGAGCGTTGTATCTCATTCCTTTGGTGGCATAGACATTAGGGTGCCCCCATTGACTTCTTTTAGGTCAATGGGTGCCCCCATATACATATTTTGTCTGGGCATATTTATACTAATTATGGGATAATTTCTGATTAATTAATTTATTTTTAATAGAGAGTTAGTTACTAACTGACCTCATATAGGGATAATTTACATTGTCTTGGTTATTGCCGCGTTAGTGACCAAAACGTACAATCAAAGGCTCAGTAGACAATATCATATGTTTAATTACTTCTAAGTCATTGAGTGAACCATATATGAAGTCAATGACTGACTTCATATACGGTTCATTGAATGTTTAATCACGCCATTAATTTAAGTTTGAGGTCCTACGTATGCACTAACAGTTTGTGTAAATGATCATTATAATTTGCCTTGATCTATTGACAGTATACAAAACACATTGGTATGAATAATGAATTATGAAAACAAAATTTCTGTGTTCCAAATGTCACCTGGGCTGGAAATACTACATGGAAAAGTTTAGATTTTTAGGCCGGCTTATTGGACGGTAATACCATAAATCATGATATTTTAGGTCTAAAAACCGTCCTCGGCTTAATGGTCGGGTCGGCTTAATGGCCAGGACCTAGGCTAGGGTATATTACTTTCTTTCAATTTGACAAGCTCTTTTGTGGATTTTTGTTGTAAAATTCCTACTGTCTGATTCTGATTAGCATCTGATGTTAGTTCCATGTGTGGGGCTAATGTCAGCTAAACTATTAGCTTGATGGTTTGTGTAGCTAATAGGTATCTTCTGATTAATTAATGTTTTTAATCCATTTACTTATAAATGATGGTTTCAGGGCATCCATATCTCAGTAAATGTGGCATACATCAGAATTGCTCAGTCAACTTAATATTTCTTTATCCCTGCACACAAGAAATTTTGAGTAATTCATCTGGAGTCCATTGTAGAAGGGAGATTATTATCTGCCTTAAATGGTTGGCATGTATTGTTCACATTTCTGCTCATTTTCTTTTTGTTGCGTTAAGAGTCTATCTATCATTAGAATTAAGCAACACTTACACCAGCCTTGACACATTTAACAACACAATACATACCCATAACACATAGAAAGAACACTAGTAAATAGGAGAATATGTTTGTGCATTTATTAAATAAGTATGATCCATTTGATAAAATGCTATTTTTAAGTTAGATTCATGGAAAAACCCTTAAATATATATTACAATTTAAGTTGTTTGATAGCAGTTCTATTCATGTATTACATTTATTCATGAATTCATGTATTACAATATTGTTAATTAATTGTAAATAACACACTTCAAGACTTGCTAGTGAATGTTACTCAGGAAAACTTCCTAAATACAAAAATAGTGTTGACTGTTGCGGACCACACCAGCATCGGTAGTAGTAGTACTAGTAGTAGTAGTAGCATAAGTGTTAACGATGTTAATTGATCTCTCCAGGTTTATGAAGATTATGCCGACGATCCACGTAATACAGACAATGCCTGGTTAGAAACAATAGCCATCAATTATCACGATGAAGATGGAAGTCTGTTAAGAAATGCCACCATTAAGGTAAGTTCTGCTTTATTGATATAAAGTTAGCATTGTCCACCAGAAAGTTGATGCCTGATGGTCCGTATAGGTAGGCAGATATTTGCAGGTCCATATCAGTACAGATATGTTTGATGGTCCCTATAGGTAGGCAGATATTTGCTGGTCCATATCAGTACAGATATGTTTGATGGTCCCTATAGGTAGGCAGATATTTGCTGGTCCATATCAGTACAGATATGTTTGATGGTCCCTATAGACAGGCAGATATTTGCTGGTCCATATCAATACATGGCTATAGCGTTACAGTTGATCAAACATATTAATAATGAATACATTCTTAGCAAACTTCACTTTTATGTGATATATCTGTGGAAACTGAGTTAGTATTGGACTGTTAACATTAGCCAGAAGATTAAAATAATTGTTTAATCAATCAGCATTGTAAAATGTGGTGGCACAAATTTCAGTTTTGAAGTTTTGTATTCATAAACTATTATTCTGGAAAGTTGTATAATAGTGTAACAATATAATTTAAAGGATGCCAAATATTACACTTTGTGGTGTTGAGGACACGTTTTCAGGCCAAACTCAATGTCACTAAAATATTAAGACATTTTCAGTTACTCTTAATTAAACCTGTTTTGTGGACCAGTGTTTAGGGCTTTGAATATTTTTAACTGTTTTGCTGGTTTCTTGTTCAGATTTTGATCTTTCATTTTGTAAAAGTTACCAGCAAAGTAGGAAATAACTTAGTTAAAGTGCAATGCCACTTAGGAGTAATTGGCCTGAAAAATTATTTTACCCATCAAAATAATCAAAATAGGTAATATTCTCAGATGCAAGAGTAGTTACTGTACAAGATGTTTTAATTAATTTGGTAACTTTCCTTGACAAGTTAAATTCCTTCTTGATAACATCTCAGTGGTTTATATTTAGTAACAATTTTAATGTTTCAGTTCTCTTTTACATTTATTTGTTTGCTTTGGTAGCATATCATATTCTTATACTGTTTGCCTATTTTCTTTGTTGCATTTACCTATTCCTTGTTGGCCTATTTTCTTTCCATCACATTTACCTATTCCTTGTTGGCCTATTTTCTTTCCATCACATTTACCTATTCCTTGTTGGCCTATTTTCTTTCCATCACATTTACCTATTCCTTGTTGGCCTATTTTCTTTCCGTCACATTTACCTATTCCTTGTTGGCCTATTTTCTTTCCGTAGTATTTACCTATTCGTTGTTGGCCTATTTTCTTTCCATCACATTTACCTATTCGTTGTTGGCCTATTTTCTTTCCATCACATTTACCTATTCCTTGTTGGCCTATTTTCTTTCCATCACATTTACCTATTCCTTGTGGCCTATTTTCTTTCCATCACATTTACCTATTCCTTGTGGCCTATTTTCTTTCCATAGTATTTACCTATTCCTTGTGGCCTATTTTCTTTCCATAGTATTTACCTATTCCTTGTGGCCTATTTTCTTTCCATAGTATTTACCTATTCCTTGTGGCCTATTTTCTTTCCATAGTATTTACCTATTCCTAGTGGCCTATTTTCTTTCCATAGTATTTACCTATTCCTTGTTGGCCTATTTTCTTTCCATCACATTTACCTATTCCTTGTGGCCTATTTTCTTTCCATCACATTTACCTATTCCTTGTTGGCCTATTTTCTTTCCGTAGTATTTACCTATTCGTTGTTGGCCTATTTTCTTTCCATCACATTTACCTATTCGTTGTTGGCCTATTTTCTTTCCGTCACATTTACCTATTCCTTGTGGCCTATTTTCTTTCCATCACATTTACCTATTCCTTGTGGCCTATTTTCTTTCCATCACATTTACCTATTCCTTGTGGCCTATTTTCTTTCCGTAGTATTTACCTATTCCTTGTTGGCCTATTTTCTTTCCATCACATTTACATATTCCTTGTTGGCCTATTTTCTTTCCATCACATTTACCTATTCCTTGCCTTATTTTTCAGGCAGGTGACAACGTTGAACTGATCCAATGGCAGAAGATTAATTCTAGTCACTCTTTTTATGGAAGTCATCTATCTATATTACAAAAGGTTGCTGATAAACATACAGCAGCATTTTAAAGTATTACAGAGATATTTAAACGTGCACACACGCACACACACACACACGCACACATACATGCACACGCACAACAGTTTTATTTATCTAACTTGTACCAGGGGTTACTTTCAGGTTATCTGTATTATTATCTAATTTTATTTTAGATAATTAGTTCATTTGTTAGCAGAATATTATTATCAATCTTGGATACCAGTAATTAACTTGATAATATTTTTGTTAATACTTCTGATGAACTGTCTGATTTAAACAAGAATGTTTGTGAATGGTGGTTAATCATGAGTCATTGCTAAGTATTCACACACGCACACACACACACACACACACACACACACACACCATGCTGATGGGGTGATGTTAATGTTGTTTTGTATACAGGTATAAAACAACCATGCTGTGATATTCATATGTACTTCATCTGTCAACTGTTTCATGTTATTTTATGATGAATATTGGTGATATATTTCCACGCATAAATAGAAAACTGTATAATGCTTTGCAATGAAATATCACGACAAATGGCTTTCACGGCTAGAGAATTATCCATGAAGCAACATACTGATATAGAAAAATGTAGACTGCATTTATGTGATCACCTTCCTTACAATGCTCATACGGTAAAGGATTATACTATATTTATAGATTAAATTATGCTAACTATTTTTATGGATTGATAATTTCTTTGATCCACAGATTTTATCATTATTTCTTCTCTGCTGGCGTACAGGAATTTGTCGTTTGTTCGTATGTGTTTGTAATTGATATTGGGTTTTTCCCAAAACGATGACAATTTAATCAGATTATTTTAAACTCATTGTAACTCAAAAAGAATATGCTCTTGTGATAAATCATTTTATTCTCATTGTTTTTTACTAGCACTGACTTGTTCTTATTATTGTTTTTATATTATAATGTAATATCTTTGTTCAGTTGTTTATCAAAGTGATGTCTAATCATGTCATTTGTTGGGAAATGAAAATATGGCTGTGTTGAAATATATGAAGAATAAATGTTTTTAAATTCATGTTCATAACAATGAGCATACAAGTATTCAAAGAAGAATGGGCAATGTTTGAGCGAATGATTGAAGTGGAACAACCAATTAAGAAGGTAACACAAATTAGTCCTCAGTTTTATGTGTAGTTGAACAGTATCCAGAATTTGGAGAAGTTTTTTTAATGTCTGAACAAAACAGAAGCTAAATGGCCCTACAGCTGCAAAGAAACGTGGGTTAAACTAAAGACTACCTGAGAATCATTCTAAACTCAAGTTGGAACATGCACTGATGACAATATATGCATGGATCTCTCTCTCTCTCTCTCTCTCTCTCTCTGTGTGTCTGATATTTTGTGGGAGCTTATGCCAAGGAACTTATCAGAATTTCGAGATGAAACTAAAATCCTAGATATTCGTGTATTGTACTATATTCCTGAGATAAGAATGGAAAAGAGACATTCATTTGTATTCGGATAATACCAGTGCTTCCATAGTCCAATGTTTCACAATCTGTTCTGTGATGTCCGTCTCACATCCCAAATGTTTGCAACCTGTACGTAAGTTTTACTCTGTTAGAGGAATCTACAGGCTAGACAATTGTGCATAAGTGTTGTTGTTGTTGTTGTTGTACAGCCATATTTGTGTACACGTTAGACTAAATAGATAACGAGGCGAAGTGAAAGATGAAACATTGTTTAGACATGGCCCGGCTGAGGTTTCTATCCAGATGCTAGATGCGTATGATCAACAGCGAGCGCTTCAGTGCAGTTACGTCATGGGTACTGTCGAATATCGTGTCTAACTCTGTCTAACTAGTCGTTTTAGATCTGTGTGTGTTTTATAGGGAATAAAATCTCAGTTTTAATGCATAAAACATCATCAGCTTCTATCATAAAATATTGAAACTACACAACATAAACGAGTGTGCTCCGATAGGGAAGTGACTATAGCGCTACTGTGCAAATCTTCAGGTTGTTGGTTCAAATCTGATTCATACCTGTGTTCATCTCGGCGTGGGTATATCTGAAGGGCGTTTCATCTTATACTTCACTTCATTACCTTTGGAGGTTGCTCGGCCCATTTGGCCTACCATGTGCACAAAAGTGGCCGCAAAACATCAATCATCATCGTCTTAAGGAGTCGTTCCCTCGGCCACGTGTCCCAGATGTGACAAGTATCGAGGCTAAATAAACCAATCAACCCTAATTACAGTCTTAGTTAACCAGATGTGCTTTGAACAGTCATAGCAACACACCACGCCCCCTTGCGGGCTTCCTAATCATACAGTAGTACAATTTGGAATCGGTAGAAACAAAACGTTCGAACGCAGTTTTGAAAAGACTACCATAAGGCAAGTGACATATGTCCGTGACATATGACTAACAGTCACATCTGATCTTGGCTCTTCTTTGTTATGTTTTTTTTATTATTATCATATAATTTAAAGGTTATGTCGGAACGTTAGTCTATCAAAACACTTAGTTGTTGAATAAACAACTCTCTTCTGCTCTGTTCTATTCCACGTAAACTTCAATCTTTACAATATGAATATTTTTATATATACTCTGAACCAGAAATAATGTGTTAAATATGTGCATAAATATATATATATATATATATATATATATATTATGTCCATAAGTGACGTTAACTAATTAAGTTAACTTCAGTTTATTTATGGACTTATTGGCATGCACGTTTACTAAATACGAAAAACTGATAGTCTACATCACATACACAGAACGACTTCTCGTCCAGGTGTAATAACAATGCAAAGGATTATAAAGGCATTAGTTTGTGGGTGTATTTATTTCTGGAAGAAAAAAACTATGGATATATTTGGGACTTGGTGTTTTGAGCCAATGCCATCATATATATATATATATATATATATACTGTATATATATATTCCTCTCTATAATCTTCAGCCAATAAAGTCTTTAGAGTAGCAAACCGATCAATTTGGACTTGTTCAGCGTTTGGGCCTCCCCTGTGACGTCACCAGGAGTCCCCTTTATGGCAGACCTGAAGATGAAATCTAGCTGTTACAAACAATTGACAATAAAGAATTACTTTATTATTAACTGCTATATCAACACTAGTTTTAATGCCCAATCGTTATCTAGTTGATATTTCAGTTATACAGGTTTTGGTAGGTGTACGATGTTGAACGGACATATTTTGAAGAAGTATTTGATTCATTTTCAAGAACACTAGTAGATCTTATTGAGATAAAAACGATTACACAATATAGAACTATAGAAACGTTACTGAGATATAAAAATTTGGCATTGATATATATATCAGACATATAGTTTATGGGTCAGACCATATATTGGCACTATGTAGGGTTGCAAAACCTCGTGGTGTTTAAAAAAATTGATTAATGTCTTTTAGATATTACTGAGGTGACAATCGTTTTTCAAACTAAAAACGTTTTGGCCATTATCAACCTTAAAACAAATGTTATATTCTATTAATTTTAAGGTTAAAATTTGGTATTGAAACAAAAGTGGGCGTGGTTTTGATTAGGATCGGTCAATTTAAAACAAATACCGCTGAAAATGTTTGTCTGTGTATCCTCTAACATATCCAACGTATTTTATGTATATCATTACAGTAAGTAGGTTACTAGAGGTCGAGAGATCAAACATTTGAGGGTTGCCAAAAATCTAATGAAAGATAGTTTCTATCACTAAAAATAAAATAATAAATGAACTATTTGCACTTTACACTTTTAGTTTATATATTTCAGAGATCTCAAGACAATTTTAAGAGCCCTATGTTCAATTATTTGTGAAACTTTATTCCACAGCCATTGAAATGGAACCCAATTTCAAAAGGAGCCAAGTTCAAGTTAAATTCTCTAGCATCAACACAAATTCCGCTGGAAAACAATAAATGAAGAATTGTCAATAAATGATAATGCACTAATCTAGATAATGAAGTCTTACCGAGTGTCAAGAGATAACCATTGATTTGGAAAGCAATTAATTTGGAAAGCCCATTAACTCACTGTGAATATCACCGAAAACGTGCCAATAAAAAAACTATTTGTTAGTCTAAATAGTTGTCAGTCTCATAACCCACACATAATTATGTTGTTGAAACGCCAGCTTTATTCTGATAAACAAAACGTATAATAACAAAGTGAATGAAGCTTATCAATTCATTCATCATGATCATAACATGACTCAGTGTACATGGCATACACTTAAACCCATTGTCTACACGCATGCACGCACATGGCCACAATGGACGATTACATCGAACAAATATTGGCAGATATGCCAGACCCTGTCCCAGAGGAACAAATGGCTGTACCCAATAGGCGACAGCCAGGGGTCTCTACCCCAAATTTCAACAAGACACGAGGAACAACAGGAAGTTCCCAATAACCATTTTGCCCAGGCGGGAGTAGCATATGGCAACGCCAGACAAAACGGCATTATGGCAAAGCACGTTGGCGAGTATTTTTCCATCGGTACTTGGGGAAGACATGGTCAGGAACCGTAAGAATTGTTCCATAATAAAAATGGATTTCGCTGTTCCTTTAATCGGTGTTTAGTACGCGGTGGAGCTGCTCGTGCCACAATCGGGGCTGGTGGAGTCAATGTTGACGGGCTGGTCACGCTGACGTTAATGATCCGAAGAAACCAGACGATGACCCACGGCCCCCATGGCGGCTGTTCATGTGGCTTGTCTCGCCCCGGTGGGGAGGCAGGAAATACATGGGACGACTAAGCTGACGACACGTCGGAGACATCAATGGCACTGAATTCTCTAAGCTGACTTCATTAAGCTCGTTCAGCACAAGGACACTGAATGGCCTAAATTGTGCCGATGTGTCGTTAAACAACATTCATCCATCCATCCATCCATCCTCGTTCAGCACAGTTTCTCCTGTTTGTCCTCCTGGACACCGCCCTGACCTTCTCGGTAGCGATCCGCGGTGGCTCCTGATCCGCCATCGGCGCGGTCACTGTTGTCACAGACACCAAAGGCGTTGCCACCGTTTCTGACGTCACCGGCGTTAGTAACGTCTCCGACGTTATCTTTGGCTATTGTGGGATGGGAGGCTCGTTCAAACTGACAATGTCCGGCCGTAGTCAGCCCAGCAGTAATGGGTGTTAGGAACAAACCATGATGGTGGTACAGCTAGCACGCGAGACTGCTTAAAGCATTATCAACAAAGGGGTCGACCCGGTGATCGGCAACCAGTCTTGGTTGATTTCCGGGAGGGGCCGGAAGGAAAATGCTGGCCGACTTTGAATATAGCTCCAGGATTGTTTTGCGGATAGTCTTCGTTGTTGCCTCGCCTAGGTGTGCTTCATAGTGGGCATATTGACCTCATCGCCCAACCCATTGACCTAGTCCACTGTGAGCTCTTTCCCCAAATACTGTCTGAGTTGTCCATCAGCTGCTAACGCGGCGTGTCTTTCACGGTGATTAATTGCAGCTTAGTTGCAACGATATCGTCGCAAGAACTCACCTTTATTGCCACTCACCGCCGAAGTCTTATATATTCGCACAGCTACCATACGAGGATGACCCAAAACGGCTGTATGGGTAGCTATAAAGTGGTAAGCACGGCTTTTTCCCACATGCTATATAATCATATAAGCAGCCGGCTGATCAGTCTTTAGCAGCAGCTTAGCATGCTTAGTTTCTGCTAATAACCGCCAAATAACTACGCGCTCTTCCTGCGAATGAATCACATCATTTTCGCGGAGGCAGATGCTTTGCTCTGCATACCGACCGCTGAAGGCCAAATCAGAGAGCAAGTCTTTCTTCCTGGTCAGCGCTTTGGTGTCCGAGCAGTCATGAATAATGTACAATGTTGGCTCGCCCTGAAATACCAGGTACAAGGACTGCAGACAGTCGTGAAGGCGCTCGCCAGGATCTACAACGTAGACTTTAGGGTCCGCCCAGATCCAGGAAGGCTCCTGATAAGTCTTGTTGTACCGCACTGTGGGGCACTGTACAACGATGTGCCGAAAGATGTTCCTATAGACACCTTCCAGCAGATCAAGGAAGAAAATAGTTTTTTTTCGCAACCTGTCTGGCCACAGATGATTGCCGAATGGGGGAAGGTCCTTGGGGAGAATATTAATACAGCGCAGAGATGACCATACGATTCTCTGCCATCCATGATTAAGTAGAGGTATATGTTCAAAGCGCCTGCCGCCTCAGACGTTTTTTTCTGATCTGGATTGTCACTTCTTCGCCGGCGTTTTCGATGTGCGTGCCGGTCGTCGTCGGACGTCTTGAGATCGAGTCACAGGGCGTACTTGATAGTCGATAATTCACAGGGTCACGTCGGCCAAGGTCATGTCTTTTGTAGCCATTGCCACCTTAGGATTCCTTGGTTTTACAGCTGCTCAGGAACCCCTTCGATCCTTACCTCGAACATCTGGATCTTGGGGTTGTAGAAGGTCTTGGTTTCCCGGGCCTAGTTTCGTTGCTGCTCCTCAAAGAGCATCAGGATGCCCTTCATGCTGGGGGCGGGTAATTTAAGGTTGATGTTTCGCAGGCTGTCGCTTTTCTCTTGGCTGATCATCCGGTGCCGAAGAACTCGGTCCTAGAGTATTGTGAGGCGTCCTGCTTAACGCTTACTGGTGCCAGATCAGGCGGGCAAGCTCTGGCTTTGTGACTATATCGTACTCCAGGCAGATGGTCTCGATGCTCATTTCGTACTCGCCAAGAGCACTCTGATAGAAGGGCATGTGGCGGAATATAATAGCCATTCCCGTAGGCATAGGCTATTGTTGGGATTGTACAATGTGTCGATGGTTTGGTATTAGGCATCTTCGCGCTCCTGGGCGGTCTTCCAGAGATCTTCTCTGTGGTGGAGGACGTCGCTGTCGTCGATCTAAGTCAGGACAGTGGTGAATGCTAAGCGCACATCACTAGAACTATCACGTCATGGGCGCCGAAGTTGGGGAACTGGACCAAAAGCTGTTGGTTTTGGTCGATGGTCGATGGGTTGTTCGTGACGACAACTGACTGCCCCACACCTTTGACTGCAAACGTTCGGGGTTGAGCCTGTGTCCATAATTGCTTGAAGCCATGTTTTGTTTCGTTCTTCAGAACAAGAATATGTGCTTACGGGTATTTAACCATGGGCCGGTATCTTATTCAATACGTATAAAATGGAGACGGACTTTGATAATCCCGCATTTGATTCTAGCGACGTCGTCTTCGACAATGATGAAACAGAGATCCTCGGCGAGACAGCTGCACAACTGCAAACAGAGGAGCCATGGGAGGCCTCGAATAACGAGACCGCATGGATTCCCGCGGAGATTTTCGAACAAGACTTGGTCACCCTCCAGCAAACAGAGACCCCGGTGGAGTGGTGGCGGTGAGAGAAGGCACAGCACGACCTTCAGCTCGGATTATAGTTCCAGTCTTCCACCAAAGGTGAGCTGTGGGTTAGATGGGGCTCCGGATGGCTAATCCTGACTAGCAGTTAAAAACTGGGCGAGTTCCTCGCGCTGTCAACTATGCTATGGCGTGGATGCTATCCTGGCGTTGGGGGTGTACCCAGAAAAAGCGTCTGCTAAAGCGGTCGCAGACCTCTAGATCGATGGCGACAAGCTTGCTGAGGAGGAACATAAACTTGATGCGACTCAGGACATAGCAGATGATGAAAGACTTTGGAGTGGCCACGGAAAGTGCTACAAAGGCTTCCCAGGTAGTAGAGATCACCGTCAGCCCAGTTGATATCAACCAAACGAGAACAATAATCAGGGCCTCCGTCGTGAGTTCCTAGATCAGATAGACAAGCTGAAGCGGGCGCTCGCTGACAAGCAGTTGGAAGGACCCCCCCACAGAGACTGCTTTTGCAAATAAATAAACTCTCCGGTCTCAGATCAGCCACATCAGAGAGACGATTAAGGATATCCTGAACGAGTTCACAACACTGACTGAATGCACCCGTATACTCTTCTGTGGTAAGGCATAACGATCGCCAGCAGCATCTTCACGGCGATTGGAATGCTGATATCCAACCCGGTTGTTGCTCTAACCGGAAGTGCTGGCGGGAGTGCTGCCAGATTACTTGCGTCCCGTTCAGACAAAGGTGGGATAAAAGAGTGGTATAATAACTACCATCAGAGCCTCGGGCGTGTCCTGTCCAAATTGTTTTCAGAAGTCTACCAGGATGGAAAACAAAGTATATTGATAGACAGAAGTGTGGCCCAGTATTGGACGCAGGCCAACTAGTTAAGTGTGTTGTGACTCATAGTCTGTGGGTCTTACAAAATTACTCCGCAATGTGTGCTGATGTGTGAGGTGCTTGATAACAAGATTTACGATCTACCACAAGTCCAAATTCTTTTCAAACATCAGACTTTCCCTTATTACAAAACCTAATTTTATATTCTCCAGGCTTCAAACTTGATGTAACCGAGCTAGTCGTAAGTTTGGCAGTAGCCATTGTTATCAGTAGCAATAGTTGAAATACTATTCGAAATGTAAGAGTACTTCCAATCAGTTAGAATACAATAAATGTCTTCAATAAAACACAATATCTACTAATATTCAATAGTAACAAATGTCCCGCAGCATGAAAGAAGGCAATGTATCTGACTTAGTTTTTCTCATATCTTATATAACAAGATATGTGTTGCTTGTTAGTTCTTGAACACAATAATTAGGAGTAAAGGTAAATAAGTATAAGTAGTCAAACTACTTACTAATTAACAGCTGTAACAATACAGCACCTCTCTGTAAAGAGTCCCAGACACTAACCACCTACTGCTATTATAACAGGTTCCTTTTGTTAGATGTATATAACACATACTGGAATAATTTTGACGGGTGATCATATATATATATATATACATATATTTATATCATATATATATATATATATATATATATATATATATATATATATATATATATATATATAGTTTCGTTTTTCGGGGAGAATCACCAAGCTGTCGCTTATTCGCCAGAACCTCTATGTTGGAGTGGTTGAGGAACTCCTTCCCCACCACTCACAAGGGAGCAGTACGGAAAAATGGAGCCGAAATACCCTGAGGGTGGTCACTGCCAGAGTGTTTACGTCCTCAGTGGGTCTTTAACGTCCCCCTTTATTTTTCATAATTCAGTAAAGATGCCAGCCCCATTTAGCGTGGTCATCCACCCATGATGTTGTGAGCCGAGAAATTATCTCGGAAAAGTTTCGACCTTTTGCTGGGATCGAACATGTTACCCTTGGCACCAAGTGCCGAGTGCTTAACCCCTAGGCCACCGGAGCTCATATTTTGGATTTTAAATAAATAAAACCCATATTTTTTCAAGCAACCCATAAACAACCCAACCTACAATAACCGACAATAACCCGAACCCAACACAACCCACAAGACTTACACCTAAACCCAACCCGTGAGCCGACGAAAAGTTCAAACCCGCCCAACCCGCCCAACCCAACCAACCGGGTTGGGTTAACCTGAACGGGTTAACCCAACCCGTGCAGAGCTCTAGTGTGAGGACGTTTCCGGCGTATCCTCGTCAGTAGCTTGCCAACTCTGGTAGTGAGCGACTCTGGATTCAGTCCCATGAAGAATCGTCCAATGTTTGAATTCACGTTTCGAGATTCTCTGTTCCAGTGCCTTATTCCACACGGCTAACACACACACACACACACGCATACACACACGCACGCGCACACACAGAGACACATTCTCCTATCTTGCATAATGGCTTGCACTGACAAGAGATAATTTCAAGTACATCATCTGGTGCCGGCATTCCATCCAATCAATGAGGGCGTCTCCGTGGTCTAGCGGTAGCGGGTTGGATCATGGATAACTGCCAGCTGAGTTCGAATCTCGGCGTAGGCATATATGAAGGGTGTTTCATATTTGACTTCGCTTCATTACCTTTAGAGGAAACAATTTATTGTACTCTACACGGTCGAACGCTCGAGAGGCGTCAAGGGTCACAAGATATACTGGCGAGTCATTTCTGTTATAAAATCAATAACTTCCTCAACAACAAATGAACATCATTGTGAAGTTAAATTTTTTGCTTTGAAAGCAAATTGTAGTTCAGAAGGCGTAAATAAGGAAGAAATTTTCTCCATAATAATAATATCAAACTTTTTTAAACTAAAATACTACCTAATGCAATGGCTCTATAATTTGAACTATCGTTTAAGCATTTTCTTTTGTTTTTAGGGATAGGAACCAACGTAGCCAATAACCTATTATTTGGAGTAACCCAATGTCTAAGTAGTGCAGAGAAAAGTAAAGAAATATGTGTGAATAATGAATGACATACATTAATAAATGTTTTTACTCAAACATTCATTACTAATTTTACCAGACAACTTATTCAATATTTTGGCCATAATATTCTTGTCAAATGGCACACTATTGTACAATTCACAATACTTGTCAGCAAATGCATTACTTATATTTTCATTAATCACATTAACTACCGAATGAAAAATTTCACTTCTTTCCAAAAATCTCGTTTATTTTATTATTGAAGCGAGGTTAGCCATTTTTGTTTTAGATATTTGTGTATCTTGCTCTCTCTTGAGAGACTTCACAGCATGTTTGTATTTGACCCTTGTCCTACGCCTAATGTCTACTATGATACCCTGGTGTGGTCGTCTATTATCCATCCAAATGTCTTGCCAAAACATTGCCTCATTTCGTACAGGCTCAACCACCTCATTCCAACCTGCTAATGCCCTTTTTTCGAGAATTTGGAATACACTTATCACAAGCTATTGTGCATGCATCAAAGATTGATTCAAGCTATTCATTCAAGTCAGTAGAATACATCAACTCACAGAACAGATCATGACAATATAGTGTACCAAACAGCATTTTAGTATCACATAATAATTAATGAAGCTTCCCTTTGTAATTATCTATGTCAGATCCAGTGGCCCTGTCCCATTGAGCCCCCCTTTTTTCAAAATATCTACAATCTATGTTGGTAAACTGATCACTATTAATGTCAAGTGTCAATAAGACAGCCACATGATCAAACAAATTGTTACCATCATGTAAAGAATTGTAGTTAAGCAAGTATTTACTCAAATTTTGCGAAACAATAAAATGATCAATTATTGACTTTTTTCCAGTTACTTCACTTTCATATGTGTATTGCACATTAGAAATATCTAAAGAAATACAATAGAGTTTAACGAGTGAGTGTTCTGAGACTCTGTTCTGGCTAAATCAGTGTTAAAATCACCACCAATTAGCATAACATCAATAGCTTGTACATTACACGAAGCTTGTATCTTACTGAACACTTCACGGTAAATATCATAGTTATTATCACATGGTATTTATACACTGAATAATAAAATAGCTATTGAGCCAATAGTTAGTATACCTCCACATGATCTTTTATTTAACTGGTTTGGATCAAATTTACATTTAATGGGATCATTTACCAGAATGGCGCAACCATCTGCCAATTAGAATTTCGTCATTATCCGTGCCAGCTATACCAAACACCTGAATGTTACCATATATACATGCTAGATTGGCTAATAATGTCTAACAAATAATTGGTATTAAATTATTTGGCAACGAAGGATTGAACACAATCAACCACATATTAAAAATCCAGTTCAAGTTCCTGGTGAATCAATTAGAACTCGTTTGTGGGTGCCGACATTTTAAAACTAGATTTAACACAAACCTTTGTATGAGCCAGCTATAACAATGTAAACATGTATCAGCCAAACACTCATTTAAAACTACTACTACTATTAATAATAATAATATTAATAATAATATTTGGGAATTCCCCATATGAGCTACCCAGCTCCTGATTGGCCAGCCAGTTACTCAGCGTTTCAAGGAATAAATTAGTTTCTGTAAACATCGCGTTGACACACATAACTAAAGTAGATGTAACAACTTACTTTATCTGCACTAAAAAGATTGGTATATTTTAACCACTGTTTTGATATATGCGGTATGTTTATTAGATGATCCTATCTCAGATCGACGTTCTCGTCTGTCTGTAAAAATTGACTTTCCCGACCGTCTTTTATTATTTCTCTTCCTAGCTGGATCTTAAGAAAACTTATCCAGAGATTATACAATAATGATACTACTTTGATACCAAAATGACAGTCAGTAGACCATATTGGTATTTTAACATTAAATGATACAAAAGAAATCATAAGAAGATAACGGCGTAACATTTGATTTGACATTAAAGTCGACCTTGATTGTATTCGCCCTTAATTTTAGGGATGGACGTTTAGTTCTACGTTATTGGGGAAGTTATTCATTCTTTATAAGACGTGATTAATTAACCCATGGAAATGGATTAATAATTTAGAAGTACATGGCTATTCACTACCCCACGATTAGAGTGACACCCCTCCACAACACACACACACACACTACACATACACACACACACACACATATATATATATATATATATATATATATATATATATATATGAAAATTTCAAGCTTAACATGTCATATGTTTTTAAATACTCCCAATTATATATCTACTGGCAGTGTGTATATGATATCCAGACAAGATTCCTGCTGACAGCAACTCCGATACGAAATAATAAGAATTTAATACATGGCGTAAATGAGGATGTATATTCTTATAGGATGTATACTTTATATTATCTACATTAAATTGTGTTCTACATTAAAAGGTGATGTTATGTTTAGAATATCGAAGGAATCACCGCATTGTCTACATATGTAGATTGATAGAATGGGTATATAATAGTTTAGGTTAGTATAACAAGACGTACTTCTATCATCGAGTGACTTTGGGGGTCGCTCGGCCCATTTAGCCAACCATGTACACAACAGCAGCCGTAAAACATCAATCATCATCATCGAGTGACTTATGGCAGATTCATTAGGAGCGATACTCTCAAAACATGTCATCATCGATTACTCCAGTTGGTTGATGATCTTTAAATTAAATAGACACACATAATGATGACTAGATAGATAGTTACACAGATAGAAAATGTTACATTGATCACGGGAAGGATGGATGGAGGGAGGGAGGGAAGGACGGATGGTGGGAAGGACGGATGGACATATCAGTTGTCTTAAGACGGATGGACATACTTTGTTTGTGTGTGCAGACAATCTGTATTATTATAAATATAATTAATAAATCATTATCTCTGGGTGTTTTCCCAAGATCCATGAAAGCTGTCCTTGTAAAGCCATTAATAAAAAACCACACCGTGGACTGTAAAATTCTAAACAATTACAGACCAGTTTCAAATCTTACATTTTTATCTAAAGTTATAGAAAAGGCAGTTGCTTTCCATCTAAACAAATATTTAATCAATAATCACCTTAATGAATCACTACAGTCTGCCTATAAAAGTGGTCACAGCACTGAAACAGCCTTGGTTAGTGTGAAAATTATATTATGATGTCAATTGATCAAGGTAAGCCAGTAATATTTGATCTTCTGGACCTGTCTGCTGCATTTGATACAGTTGACCATAATGTAAGGTTAAATCTAGGTTAAAAGACATGTTTGGTCTGTCAGGTAAAGTACTTGAATGGTTTCGATCCTATCTGTAACAACGCTCCCAGAGAGTGTCTGTTCATGGTATTTTATCTGACATTCAGTTTTTGTTATCTGGTGTATCACAGAGTTCAGTTCTTGGTCCTCTGGTTTTAACAATGTATACTCATCCTATTGGGATCATTGCGCGGCAATATGGGATTAAATATCACTTGTATGCTGATGACACACAGCTGTATATATCACTGGATCCTGATAATGAGTTAAATTTCTCCTCTTCCTTGAAGAATTTAGAACATTCGGCTATGGATGACTCAAACTCTTCTAAAACTAAATGATATTAAAACAAATAAAGACAGCAGCATTACAGATGGGTGCATCTTCGAATACCCCTATGGTTGGGATCATTGACCTAAAAAAAAACTAGACTGAACACGGCCGCCGATTTGATGGCAAACAGGTCCCAACTTCCGGTCGAGGAAATAGGAACGCAGACTGAAAAAATCAGGTTTATAAACGTGGTGAATTATTGTTGTATCGATGGTTGCATAAGCTGTGTACGTGGAAGTAATACAAACGGGATGTCTTCATCGGTAAGTATAAGGAACACATTTAAAATAGCTATTAAAGCGGGCTTTTTTGGCGGGAAATTAAGCTTAACTGTTATTCTATTTAGCCTGTACGACAACACCTGGCCTTTCGCTGGTGTTTGAACCCAATTAAACTAGATCTACGGACTTGCATAAAACGACTTTTACATATTTTTATGGCATATAATAGGAGAGGAATAATACAGATTGTCTGCACACAGAAAATTATAATGCACACATCACAATAAATGTCCGTATTCGTAGGTTCAAAACTCGAAGCGCAGCCGCTTCAACGTTGCTGTTTCACCTACCGGAAGTCGGCGCTGTTTGGTCATGGCGGCCCATTCAAACACCACTGACTGCTCCGTCTAGTTTCTTTTAGGTCAATGGTTGGGATCAAACGCCAGAGACAGAAGGGGGTTGTCGAATAGGCTAAATATATTAATAGTTAAGCTTAATTTCCCGCCAAAAACAACGCTTTAACAGTTATTTTAAATGTGTTCCTTATACTTACCGATGAAAAGACTAGACTTTTGTATTACTTTTACCAAAGACTATTTATAACAAGACGTGTTACTTCGCGTTTTAACATGGGGCGCCATTTTGAATTCATGGAGCACCAGGGCCCTAGCGACCGGAGGTAGATTGTCACGGACCCTAACCCTTCGTTAACATGGCGCCTAATGGCACTGGTTTATTCTGCACCGCTTTTGGCTGCAGTAACAGGAAAAGTATGCACAAATAAAGACATTCCCGAAAGTAAATGAAAGCTAGTGTAAACATTTGATATGATCTGGCTTTTTTTAGATAAAGGATATTTTTAAAATAAGCATAACAATTTGAAGTAGACACGCCCCTACTTGACATGACCCAAGCAGTAGGTCCAAGCAAGATCTACCTAGAGCTATATTTGTTTCAGACAAAATCTTATTAAATGTTATTGAACAATATCAACCTATTAATCACAAAATGGGTATGTAAGATATACATAAGCTTACAGTTACAAGTACTGGGGCCACTGAAGATGTTATAAGGCATATTTACTTTGTTATTGTTAATAATATAATTGGACTTCTAAAATTACTATAATAATAATCAGATAATTTTTCCCTAATTACAGTAATTATAAATAGCTGAGTATTTACATGATCACCTGTATCCATATTTATTTTTAAAAGTAAGCAATTGCTATACATGGACTTCTATTTATAATTTAAATGTTATGAAATTAATTATTAAAAACCTCAACTGGTGGTAGAAACATTCATTTTGTTATTTTTTTCTCTTGACAGAAGTAAAAGATAGGTTAATAATTGTTGTTGGGCAGATATATGACGAGGAAAGATTTAAATTACTTGAATACTAATTGTAGAGTGTATGATATACACTTCACTGGAACGGAATTCATGAACCAGACAGGCGATAAACTTATATAAATCTAGAATGCTATTCCAACTATTTATTATGTACCAAATCTACTGCATGCATCCACTGAAATCAAAGAGGAAGGTATTAACAGATAGTAGACCTATACAGGAGACAGGGCCAGCTGTGATGGTAATTAATATTTTTAAATATTAATGGCGAAAATTGGTATTATAAAATTAATTAAATAAGAAACAAGGCATCATACCCATGAAATTTTGTCAGCCCATTTCATATCTTAATACAAAAAAAAAGGATTACCAGCACCTGAATTAGTACCTGAATGTTCAGCTCATGTGCTTTAATTGGTATACTTCTCGATCTTCATAACTTAAATGCATATCAAATCAAATTCTTTAACCAACTTGAAAACATTGTGTGTGCACTTGATTCAAGTCATTATATTTTACAAGGTATTGTTCTGTTTCAGTCCTCGAAGTTCTATGATGATGAGATACCATATGAACAGGCCAATCTCCTGGATACAGATTTACTGGTGTTGGATGTGATAGATGATTTTGAGTTATCTGTTACAGTAGTCGATGCATGTGTCTTACATCTCTGGGTATATTCTGTCTAACTTTAAACAGTTCATTGATCTGGACTAAATGTCATATTTTTGTAGTAGTGAAATCACATAATTCTTTATTTACAGTTTCAGAGCTTCGTTTTTTTTATATCACATGTGCACAATTAAAGTGTTAATTAATAAAAGAGTATGTGATCATGTAACATATATTACTAGTATTGTTAATTCATTTCAACCATGCGCACACATGTACACGATCACATGTGGACAACCAATGAGCTTTTGTTTATCTGAGAAATACCTCCGGTCGCTGGAGGCGCCACTGGTTCAAAATTCAACATGGCGCGGCAAGAGTAACGACTCTCTATATTTAAGCTCTCTGCTTTTACTGCCACAGCTAATGCAACCAACGATACAACAATAATTCACCAAGTTTATAAACCTGATTTTTCATTCTGCGTTCCTTTTTTCCACGACCGGATGTTGGGACCTGTTTGCCATCAAATCGGTGGCCGTGTTCGGTCTAGTTTTCTATCAAGTCAATGTGTGAATCCCTCGAAACGTAAATTTACAAGCATGGCTACAGTAGATGTGGACTGCGCATGCGTCGCGGAAATTGTCTATTACACAATTTACCTTCCAAATAATGTGTTTTCTAGTCTTGTTGCTATAAGACATATAGATATCTCTAACAATAAAATACAGACAATACATTTCGATCTACCCAGAAGTCTAGAGTATTTAGATCTCTCTGGAAACAGGTTGATCAGTTTTGACAGCAATACGTAGTCTATGACGAACACCCTCCCACTGAATGTGGCACGTTTAGATAACAATCCATTTAATTGTGATTGACCAGAAAGAGGTTTTATTGGGGGTTGCTCGATTTGTTACTAGAAACACGAATGTGTCCCCAGTCATAATGTGATATATTGTGCATTATGTTACTAAATATTTAATAAGCAGGCTGACCATTTATTTCAAGGTGCATACTTATGAGAAAGAAACAATGATGATTATTTACCTCGTGTAAATCTATATCAGTTAGTCGAAACGGCTGACTTTGAACAAACGTCAAGGTTGTTTTTTAATTAACCCATCTGCAATTTGGGGGGAATCGATGTGTTGACGGTAATGTGTTCTCATTAATGTTAAGGCAGCCAACCTTGTATGAGCCATCCGACTCCTCAAATGACTTTTAATTAGCCTCATCACAGAGAAACTACGCTGCACTTCCGCAAAATTCTAATGTTCAGAAGGGAATCTGGATCTGCATGTACTGAGGATATCATCAAAGTATCAAGTAAATCGGCTTTGTAAGACTGTCTTGACCACATATTGAACCATCTGGATACCTCATTATCTAAAGTTGGCAGGTCGTCATGCCATGCTTGAAACTGCTCTCGGGGAGACATCCATAGTTTGACAATTAAAGATGGTATTGGACTCAGCAAAGCACTCAGAGAAATGCAGAGAAATGATATCAATAAAAGGAATGCCAATTGATCTCTTGTAATAAAGAAGAATGTCAGCAGGTACTCCAGAACTGTTCAGACTACTTTTCAAACCATGAGCCATAGTCTTGGTGTCACTTTCCCAATTCCAACGACTTTCATTAATCTCTGGACAAACATCTCGATTAACCATAGCATCAAAGCTAGTGACCACGTGTTCATAAAGCTCACCAAATGTTTCCAAACAAGAACGTCTTTCAACCCAGCGTATCTCGGACAAACCTTTAAGTTTCTCGTGATGAACATTTGGGGCAATATTGTTTGAGTGCAAGCTCAAGGAATGTTTGCCTCTTCGGAGAATTGTCAAAATATTGTACTTACTAAGTTATTATTTAACAGACAAATCCCAATAATACTTCATTTTATACTAAGTAACTTAGTATAAAATAAAGTATAATTGTGATTTGTCTGTTAAATAATAATGGTATCAGAGACAAATTACACAATACTTAATGTGTGGTTATTTAAAAATGACAAATGTGCAGTACTACATGAACTACCAGTTATTATGTCTTCATATTACATTTAAAGATGGACGATCCCTACTAGAGATAGGGGTGGTGTTCCGACTCCCTGAGAGGTGGGGGGTCCTGTCCCGTAGACCCGCCGCAATATATATATATATATATATATATATATATAGATAGATAGATATTCAATGGTTGAGAATGCACTTGAGGAATCGACTCATTAGTACAATATCAACTTAATACGTAACGCTTTAATACGTAATAATATTTAATAAACTTCCCGTATCACGGGATTTTATCTTGTTACCAGTACATCCTGGTAATTAAGTCGAGATTCATTTTAGGCTACTTGTCCCGTTTAACAGCAGGCTATTGTTAAATGGCTAAAACATTTGGTATTAATTATTATATTTAAACATTTAAACCTGCAATATCAGCAGATGTTACTGACACACCAACTTGTCTTGGTCAGAGTTACAAAGACTGTATGTTGTGATATATATATATATATATATATATATATATATATATAAGTTATATTTACATTAATATGCCACATCCGTTTTGTTCGTATGGTGATGTTACCACAAACATATCTACCTACCTACATATTTATATATTATAGTAAAGTGGATTTATTTATTATAAAGATTAATGATGATGTTTTACGGCCACTTTTGTGAACATGGTAGGCTAAATGGGCCGAGTGACCTCCAAAAGTAATGAAAAGCGATAATGGAAGCGAGAAGGGTGATCATCATAAAACATTGTCTTGTATTACACATATAATAAGGTTATTCGCTAGTATGAACAAAACTTGGTAAGATGGACACGTATAGGACAATTACTTAAAAATTGTCACACGGGAATTAGTTTAAATGAATCTACATTATCTAAATTATAACCAGTTATACTTAATTACTATCACTGCAGGTCATCCGAGTGCTACTTTATCAAGAAATTGGAATGAAATGAAAGTTTCCCTCAACGAAATTACACATTCCTGTGAAAGGTAATTTAATCATTTGCTTACAGAAGATAAAATGTATGCCTTCTTTTTGTGTAATATTCAATAATGTTCATACAGATTAAGACTTTAGCCAGGAATACGTCTTGTTTCATATGAAATTTTCACCGGATAAAGTCATTGTTTCACTCCATTTTATGATATATTTAAGCAACTAGCATTGTTAAAGTGTCATTTTCTGTACGTTTTGTTTACCAACCGGGTAACACGACCGTACATAACGCCAATGAATCTGTTACATGGTTTGAATCGGCAAATAAATGTCACGAAAGAGGGGGACGTTTGGTTACTTTGGACGAATTAAAGTCTACCGGTTATTTATTAAACTTCCACCAAAACTGGATTGGAGTATATCGTCATCCGTGGATAAGGATATACGGTAAGGTGACAATGGGGAAGGAAAGGCAAATATTTATTCTCTAATATTTGATGTAGGATTGTATTATCTCAAATTAGCGATACCGTATAATTATGATGGTGTTCGCTATAGTTCCTTGATCTGTTATTAAGTTACACTACTCTGGTGGCGAATAGAAGTTTATGAGATCAAACGGTTTCCCATTTGATTGGTGATTATAATTAGAATACAAATGCCTTCCTTGTCTAGCCGTCTACATCTAACACAGATTGTCATAAAAATCTGACTAAGAATAGTCAGTATTACGAAGTTAAACTAAATTAGAAATGCAAAGCTGTTCCTAGTCTTTGTGTGCTATTTGTTTTGTGAATTTCAGTGGCTTTTAGTGGATTAGCCCTCGCCTGTGTCGCTGATTCTCGGGGGTGACGGATGGGGGTAGATCTTTGAGTCAGGGAGGCAGCTAGTGGAATATTGATTTAGACATGGAGTTTTCAGTTAGTCAGTATTGGCGAATATAAGGTACCGAAATGTGACATAAATTTTTTACAAAACTGTCAAATAATAAATAACTATGTTATCTAGGTCTGTGTGGGGGGGGGAGGCGGGGCACACTTCTATTTGATGATTTATTGACTGTAGTCATATTTGGCTTAAGAACAATAATTGTTTGTTTTTCCTTTTATTATTATAGGTTAGTTACTGTTGTTGTCTTGATGATAATGAGATTCCGAAAGAAGAGAATATCCTCCTGGTAATGTTGTCTTTACATATAAATTAGCATTTAGCAACATCGATCTTTGTTTATGTCGAGATGTCACTGGAGTTAGAGTAGTATCAACGATGGGTAGCAACACCACCAATAGCGGCTTTATAATATTAATATTAGTATTCAAATATTGGAGCAAAAACAACAAAGGATGCCGCATTATTAATTTTAAACCGAGTAGATAGTAGGATCAAGGGCATTAGCTATATAAATATTAAAATGAACAAGACAACGCTGTAATAGCGACAGCAGCAGCCGTCCTTAGACAATATAGCAACATATGATGAGGACAGACGTAGTAGCAGATATAGCAATAATCACACTGTGAGAAGAAATGACAACCTTAGTAACAGCCATAATAATGATAAAAACAATATATGGAAACAACATTAATAAAAGTTGTATTATTATTATTATTATTATTAGCAGTTCTGGTTGTTATAATGTTGCTAATTAGAGAATACACTTACAGACATCTATCGCGTGACGATGAATATTTCTATTTAATATTCAGCTTCTGAATATCAGAATTGTAACACGAATGTTGACGTAGATATCCGGGAAACACGGGAATATACACAGGTTTGTTTATAGTGATGACGATGACAACAATTACACACGCACACGTACGCACACGCACGCGCATATTTACCCATGCACATAGACAAAGTGCATACATACACACATACATACACACACGCACGCACGCACGCACGCACGCACATACACAATCACATGCATATGCACATACACGCACAAAAACATACATACATACACGTACACACACATACGCACGCGTATGCACACACACACACACTCCAGATTTATTATTACCCCAATTAAAAAAAGTTATGTCGTTAATATGACATGTTTTACTGTATCAGCTTTGCTATGTATAATGTAGTATCTATATTGTTGTCCTCTTATGTGGCCTTCTGAAAGGATCTTCTGTTGATTCATACCATGCTTTTTATGTTTATACTCCTGTATGCACCTATTACTCCGGCAGGCATCTCCATGGGTATTAGGGTGCGGACAGAGTTTTTTTCCCATATTATGAGTAATTAGGTTACACTGATATAGGAAATTTGTTAAATGTATAGCTATTATAATCCCGACGTGTCATTCGCAGTATCGGAGATCTGCCTGAAATCCGCTGTTCTCGACCATGGGTCAAATAGATCAAGTGGATAGGCGCTTTAATTTAGATCCCACCACACCTAACTGCATATACTTAGGGACGCTAAATTAGGCGTGAGTGAACGTTTACTTGGTGCTGAACGGAAACGTATGAGGATTAGCTGTTAGGTTCGAATAAATCATAGTATTTACCCAGGTTTGAGACGATACTTCGTTCCAGTCCAGTAATTATCCATTGTACACAAATACCACTTTGTTTTTTGGGCTAAGTCACTTCTCTCTTTCCATGGTAGTGTACAGGACTCAACGTTGTCATATGTTCAACTGAAACTGTTATGTTGATTAGCTCGTCGAGGGCTCATAAAAGGCACACCTTTTCATCCTGATCCGGTAACAACTGAGCGACCCCGCTAGTGTATACGAAAACTTTGTCATATGCTCAACTGAAACGATTATGTTGGTTCACGCGAAAAAAACATAATAGGCATAACTTTTCACTGTGATCAGACAACAACTTCAACATTTTTTTAAAGTGCAGAAGATCTTACGCTTACTACCAAAAAGTGCCGGAAGATTTTGTGCTTGAAAAATACATGTCCAATTTTAATAATAAAATACAGAATATTGTCTTCTACCAACAGAAGAAAAAAAAACTTCATGATTTTTGCAGAATTTAGCTTATATTCAAACAAACAAACAAACAAACACACAAACAAACAAACAGGTATGTAGTTCTGTAATTTTCTCAGCTCGCAGTCGCTTCGTTGTAAATGCCTTTAGTGCGTTTGGCACTGGCAATCAAATCCTACGTATGGTCGGATTTTGTGGCTCTCCCGGTCAACGTTGATCTTGAAGTGCAACAAGTTGCACAGAGTCTCTACACCAAAAGAGGCCCGAACAGGCGTTCGACGGGGGCCTGGTCGTACGACAGTATCAGCAATATTGTCACGTGTGTGTGTGCGTGTGTGTGTGTGAGATAGAGAAAGATATATATGTACAAAAACACTCACATATACAACACACACACACAAAGATGCGAGAGGGCGAGAGAGAGACGGGGGGAGGTAGAAGGTTTGTATTGGGATAGGTCGGAAGCGTTTACTGATTTGCTTTTGTTTTCCGTGCATATTCAACAGACAAACATGATGACCAACGGATCAACCACTGATTGTCATTCTACAACACCTGACTTATTATCACCGAACAGTTAATTCATTAAACGTCATGGTAATGGTGGCGCCACCGTAAAGACTGATAATCAATTGTACGAAACAGACGATAAGACACTGATTGTAAAGACAAGTTGGCAAATTAGATTTCTTTCTTTGATTTACGAATCAGTTATATATGTTTGTGCTCCACTAATTTATTATGTATATTTTACATACGACTGTCTGTCTGTCTGTCTGTCTGTCTGTATGTCTGTCTGTCTGTCTGTCTGTCTGTCTGTCTGTCTGTATGTCTGTATGTCTGTATGTCTGTCTGTCTGTCTGTCTGTGTTGATGATAGTGTATAGCTAGTTTAAGAAGTAAGAAAATAATTTAAAAAAGATAATGCTAACACCTCAAGAAACAAAGTTATATTAGCAATACCACTAACCGATGGGACAGCAATACCAACAACAACAATAACATCATCATCATTATCATCATCATCATCATCGTTGTCGTCGTCGTCAGTTAAATTCCATTCACATTATATTGTAGTCACTATTAGCATTAGATAGAACGATGCTACAGTTGTTGAACGGTTTGATGCGGATGACACATTACACCGGGAGAATCCTTTATCATCTGATAGAACAATGTCACAAGAGAACGTCAACATTCCGTTATCTGACAGTGATCTTTAACACATGACGTCATTCCACGTTTAACAAATGCGGCGCAAACGTGAAACGAAGAATTGGTCGAACGTGACGTATCTTAGTGACAAAGATCAAGGGCTAATGAGTGATTAGTCATCAAACGAGTAGGAGCATCTTGACATCCTAAGGATCTCTTATCGTCGAAGTTCATTGTCGCTGGTGTGGCGTACGTTTGTCAGCTCAGATCCGGATCGGAACCCCGAGAAATTGAAACCGGAGAACAAACAACTCAAATGTGAAGCCGATTATCTGGAAAGGATCGGTTCGGACGTCGCTAACACACTAAAATGCAGCTGGTAACTTTCGGGATATTTTTCTTGACTTTACTGGTTCAATGGACCGTGAGATCAGGTAAGAACGTAAACAAATAAACAGGCGATATTATAGTCGTAACAAGTGGCAATGTTAATGTAGTCAGTATAATTTTAAGAACGAAGATGATTTAGCTTTTTGGAAATATAAAACATCTTAATGCTGATACTAAATGTTCGGTGTCTTATCGCTGATATGGTTTCACTTGAAGAGAGCTGTGATGTGATATATATATCGGAAACATCAAACCGCGATATAACTGGCCAGTATCACGAAGTAGCCGACTGTGGTATGCGTGATTTATACCAGCACAGAGAACGGTACGTCTACTTATACTACTACAGTAATAGCTGGTGGGTGGTGGGCGATCAACAATGCAATCAGAATAGCATAGATGACGTCTACATCAGGGTTAAGGACAGCGCCCACAGTCCAGAGTACATCCGAGGTTACTGGGAAGAGAGAAATGGATCAAATACCTGGATTACGAACCCTTCTATCAAAGTTGAATGTCAATGTATGTATATTACGACTTCCGTGTGTATAATATATCTAATGTTAGTTAGCCGTAGCATTATTTGCTATTTAAGACGACGAGTGACGAGGCCAATAAATCACATAGTAATTGTTAGTCTGTACTGTAGACTGTATACTGTAAATCGGGAAATGATGGCAACGTATTAAGTTGGAGAATTTCATAATCTGGACAAGATGGCGGCGTTGTTATACTGTAAATCGGGAAATGATGGCGTCGTTTTAAATTCGCGATTTATTTTTGTCATTTACCAAATTCGCCAAATGACTTCGAACGTCAACATTTGCCGATATACAGTAGTAGAATCTCTGTCATGATATTCATATGTTAGGGGATTAGTCGTCAGTATAGTGGCTAATGGTGGTGATGATTGGGATGATGATGATGATAATGATGATAATAATGATGATGATCATCATCATCATCATCATCATGTATCAGTTTCTTTATGGCCTCCATCCAATTTCAATTGTCTTAACCTCTGATTCCATACATCTTGTCGCCCAGAGGTGTTTACCTCGACACACGAATCTGAGATTTTTGAAACAGTTTTGTCAACCATGCCATATATCCCTATACCGAGCCTAATGTCCTTACTCGGCCAATATGTTATAGAGGTCTACCTGATCAACTAAGACCCGACGTTGTACCCAATACGCTTAGAAATACGGTAGACATACGCTCTTTTAGTTCAATACGGTTTTGTTTACAATAACATCAGCCAATATTTATCCAACATCACGTGAAGAAATAAATTCGCTGTAAACAAACATTTTCAATTAAATATCATTTCAAGTATTATACTTTAATCCACTGATCTCTAACAGAAGTATGTAATTATATTTGGCATATCGACATCCTAATTCATTAACTAAACACAAAGTTTCTAAATCCATGCTATGTTTCTGACTAATGTATTTATAAACTGTAACATACATGTATATATGTGTGTGCGTGCGTGTTCGTGCGTGCCTAATTAAATACATGCCGGTATCAGTTTTGCATCATAAGTGTGAATATTATCAAATTACTTTCAGATTTTAACGATGACCCATATGATGGTGATGATGATGATGATGATGATGAAATTTGGATGATAGTTGGCATCACGATAGGTGTTATTGGTATCATAGTAGCCATCGTTCTTAGCATTATCTACTGTCCAAGAAAGATGAAAAAAGTCAAAGTAAGCATGTGTTAAGTATGTGTTATATCCTGTACAGTGCTGACACCTAGACCCAGACATAGACAACTATATCCGTGTCTTATAACTTTTACGATGCGGACACCTAGACTCAGACATAAAAGTGAGTGAGTGAGTGAGTGAGTGAGTGAGTGAGTGAGTGAGTGAGTGGTGACAGGATAAACAATGGGAGCTTTGGGGAAGGGGAGAGGGGAGGGAGCGGGAAGTGAGAGATACAAACCAGTTGGACAGCCCTATTTTGTTTTCTTAAAAGTGTCTTTGGCTATATAATATATGTATATTTATACAAGCTGTTAATAATCTCGAATACAGCAATGTAATAACAAATAATAATAATAATAATAATTCTTCAATACCGTTAGCCCGTCCAAACAAGAGTTGAAGTCCCCCAAACCAATCTGCCAGTTGCTGCTTATTATACCGGTGGTAGCAATAACGTGGCCTTTATGCCAGGATCAATGCCAATTGGTGTCCAGAACCAGCTGCCACCAACCAATCCGTGGGCGGCCTCCCAGATACCAATGTCCCAGGTTCAGGTGCCTTCTTATTACGAAGCCATCAGTACAGAGAAGTCGCCATTGCCCGATGGCTACGGCCAACATGTCCAAGGCCAGATGACGTTTGGAGTCCCTGGCAACGGTATCAACCAACCGGTAACCGTCAAGTCAAGTGAGCAGTGACTCAAAGCCAAGAAGACTCTGTTTACAGTTTGTAGCCAATGACAGATAGTATAATACCAGTGATATCTATAGACTAATCAGAATAAATCATCATTGTTCGATAATACTCGATGTGATGTAGTTTGTTCATCAGAAACATTCCCCCCCCACCCTCGTTGACCCTTTTGATTAAGTATTGAGGTAAGATATGATGTCATATATCTAAATTGTCGGTGAGGTATTGATGCTTTAATTTTTGTTATCGCAGATGATTTAATGCAATAATCACGCAATATCAATGATCTGTCGCGAACTTTGGCTAGAAGAAGGTCAAGCCGAATAATACTTCTCAACTAACTGCGTTCCATCAAGTGTTGTATTTTCATTGGAAGTAGATTATTAATCAATTGTATGCAAACGAGCTTATATGTGATATGGTGTGATGGTGTTTCGATAACATCGAATCGATGGAAATAACCATTATAATAGATAATAAAATCATATCGTGATTCGTTTTGGAACATTATATTGTGTGTTGATATTAATTTTAGAATACTTTTCAGAAAGTTCCCTAACTTTCCTCGGGTAAAAGCTGCCGAATTTGCATATTTGGAGCGAGAAACATAATATTGCTCATTCAGCTAATTTTAAGACGGAGAAAGAGAACAGTTTCGAGATTATGGGATGCCTACACGGCCATCTTAAGATGAAAATGTGCAAATTGGATAGCTAATTTGCATATTTCCAGGATGGCCACCACTAAAAGGCTGTAAGTGGGATAAATCTGGAGCGGACTTTTATTGAATAATGGCCGACACTTCTGGTCATATCTTAGTTGTATTAGAATGTGCACGAATTATGAGTTTAATGCCATTCAAATTTTACTACAAAAAAAACAATAAATTGATTTAATATCAACAATTGGGGAATTAGTACAGGTCTCGCTTAGACATATACAACGGCTAGGCGTACATACACGATCTACCTTCCTGCACTTTTCTTTCCTCCCATTATACAGTCGTAGATGTTCCCAGTATTCAGACAGCATCTTCTCTTCGAAGTCTTCCATTTATTGTGGGTAAACCTGGAATGACTTGGCCTGCGCTATTCGTCATGGAGTATGGAAGTATGGCAATGGGTTGGAAATGAAGAGAGAAGTACTCTCTGCGTTCAGCACACACAAATCACTTCATTGGTGATACCAAGTCAGCGTACTGCACTCACTATTTGGGTTCTCCTCATCTGATGATTGGTTATCGGATACAACTGTTTCATGGCTTTGGTGAGCAGAAATGGAGTCAAATACATTGAACTGTTTTTAAATACAAATACTTTCATTTTGGTCAAATATTTTGGGAAGTATTTCAAATACAAATACTTTTCAACTGAAAAGAAGATTTTTCCTTTGCTTTTTACTTTGATCAACACATTGCATCACATCAAAGTATCGACTACGCGTCACATCAACTTATGCGTTCTGTTGAGTATACCTCAGTAACATAAGATTTTCAAATTCTCATCAGTCAGACGACTTCTATCTGGGCGAAAGATCTTGCCACTTATGCTGAATAGTCCCTCCACTGTAGCAGACGATGCTGGTATGCACTAAAATGTTCGAGCAAGCTCGGCCAATGAAGGGTACTTCTCCGCTTGGGACTTCCAGAAGCTGATTGGACCAGCTTTTTCTGGCAGGCACAGTATTTTGCAGTAGTCATCTACTTCAGCTTGCAGCTCACCAAGAATCGTCTCATGGCCTGGTGCATCTATCAGGGATCTATTTGAATCAATATGCCAGAAATGATACTTGTTGTGACATTAGATGTCGTGACTGCTTCCCTAATGTACTAATAAATTAACAGTTGTTGTTACTTTGTGTTAGATGGCTGAGGGTGTATATTCTGACGTATATTCTGATGTTCTCTATCATGAATGTATTGTATAAACTATTTAAATTGTTTTACTCGGGAACAATTCGGACCTCGGTGCTTCGGAACTAGCTCCAACAATGACATATTCTGTTTATTCTAAATATTTTACAGGGGGTGCTGGAATACGACCCTAGGGTCAAGCATCTCCTGCAGTATACTTAAGGATGTAACTATTATTTTGATCAATCGGTATGCTGAAAATAAATTCTTTGACTTTGGGAACTTAAGAAATCACGATGCCTTTTAGGTGGAAGCTGTTCATCTATTGTCTGTAAAAAGTGTTTCATCTTTCAATTCGCCGAATTGTCATCAGATATTGCTCGACCTATTTTGTATCTATATCTGTGTTTTGTGGAATGTCTCTCTAGAGAGTTATCCCTCGGTCATATGTCTCAGGTATAACCACGCCAAAGTTAAACAAACTACTGACTGGCTGACTGACTGACTCATTCACTCACTCACTCACTTACTCGCCACTCATTCACTCACTCACTCACTCGTCATTCAGTCACTCACTCACTCAGCTACTTCCTATTGGTTAGCTCATCCCCCCATAACTACTTTCTCTCTATCTCCGGTGATGGACAGTGGTGATATCCAGTGTCTCTGATATTCAAAACGTTCACACGTCAAATACCGAGGACTCGACGTCCGTTTCAGATTGGCACAATATTAAACCGAATATTATCATAACGTTGTAATCTTTAAATGTCAATTCACAGATCGCCTACTCGGCTCACCGTATTAGGAGGCGTACTCTTGAGAAGGTTAGAGATATCAAAATGAGACGTCAAACGGCTTGTGAGGATGTAAACAAACAAACAAACAAGTACAGGTAGCGCCATCTTTGCGTGCGATTTCACAATACAGACAACAGCCACGCCCTACAACAGTGTCTGCACCTTTGGTATCAATCAAGGTGTAACTGGTTATACAGATTACAACGAAATACTGGAAAACCTTTAAGAACAGCCGTTTAAACATTAGCTGCAAAGAAACTATCCTCATCAACCACAACAAGTTTCAAGAAATGAAAGTAATCCATTCTCATACCAAAAGCCTATTCTTCATAATAGTCTCATTGGTCAATATGTCTCAACTAAGACAGATCATTTCACCTTGAGGACCCATTTTTACCTTCCATTTTCTTTTTTCTTTTTTTTCACATTCCATGGATGGAATTAAGTCTACCGAATACGTAACATCATAGGTATATAAGTAAAAATAATAATAATAATAATAATAATAATAATAATGTATATTTAATAAAGCGCCTTTACTAGCAGGAGCCATTCAAAGGAGCTGTACAAATAATATGTAATATAATAATACCCCAAATAATATCTCTGTAAAAACCCTGTAAGTGATTTAAAACATTATTAGTATTTATCTGTGAAAGGGACGACGTATTTCTAATATTATATCTGCCGGCAACCTATTTCACAAAGTGGGTCTGCAACATTAAACGCACAATCACATATGACTTGAGCCGAGACACTGGCACCTGCAATAGGATCTGACTGGATGACCTGAGTTTTGGGGATGACTTTCTAATGGAAACCAGTTCACACAGGTATTCTGGTGCCATATCATTAATAGATTTATAAGTTATTAACATAATCTTAAAATGGATACGCTGTCTAACAGGTAGCCAATCTAGTTTTTGAAGAATTGGGGTGATATGATCATATTTTCTAGTATTTGTTACAATGCGAGCTCCACTATTCTGAATTCGCTGAAGGCGATTAATGTTATAATCAGACATGCCATATAACAGGGAGTTACAATAGTCTATACGAGATGTAACAAAGGCATGAACTACAGTTACAAGTTATTCTTTTAAACAGTGGATGTTCTTAAGATGGTAGTAGGCAGCTCGGCATACTGATGTGACATGTTCATACATGTTAATACATTGGTCAAAAATAACCCCTAGATTTTTTGCTGACCCATTAGGGGTAATCTGTAATCCTGGTGTCTTTAGGGATTTAACACAATGTGGTGATGCCAAATAAATAATATTTGTTTTATTATCATTTAGTTGTAGGGGATTTTGAGTCATGGAACTTTTCGCATCCACATGGAAGCAGGTTTTACACCGCGTGTATACGTTTTACGCTCGTACACGTATGGTGCACCTCGGTGAACACGTGACACGTGACGGAGGTTTGTGTTTACTACACGCTTAACTCGAAAATATTTACGAGCGGCCGATCTCCGTACGAAACAATCTCTTATCACACAACAGTACGAACATCTGACTGACTCATTGCCCCGATAAGCCAACACTCTACGTCATGGCCAAGGCTAGGTTGAGTATGCTCTCCCCGGGTTGAAGATAACAAGTTTGAATCAGCGAAATATTAAGATCAGTCAATTGTATTTTGGCTACGATCCGTGTTGGACCATCCGAATAAGGACGCTTGGACTGAGCTTATTGCTTACAGATAAACGGACAATCGCCGGAAGCTTGTTGGAAGACACTCGTCTGATTGACAGAAAACACGTCTGAAGACGAGATGTCCCGTCGAGATGTCTCTCTGTGATGCTGTGACCAGGTGATGATGATATGGGAGTTGGAATAGCATTCTGTCTATCAGCGGCTGTTGGTTATTGTGCACTCAAGTGTCGAGATCATTTTGGTCGATATAGATTAGAGGTAAACAAAGTTATTTATTAATGGATAATTATGCTCGTTGTATCCGAATTGTATGCACGTGTATGTGTGTGTGTGTGTGTGTGTGTGTGGATGTACGCGCGCGTGTGTTTGGTGCGGTTTTGCTCGGTTTTGTGTGTAACGTCACCACTTTCTGCGTGCCAACACTGCGTGGTGGTCAGCTCGGACACACAACGTTTCTACCCACGATAAATATTTAAATTACGTATAACTGGCAAGTTATAATGTCAATAAATGTAATTACTATTAGAATTATCTGAAAAAGTCACTGGCCACCAAAGAATTGCTTTGATGAAATGCCGCTCTAAAATTAAACTTATCTCACTCGTCTATTTCTTATTTCGTGTAAAAAAGAGGGAATTCTGCTTTCCAGAATTCAATGTACTCACATCCATATAGAGTTGCCATATAATGGCGGCATCGCGAAGTATCATTTTGTCAGCATTAATATTTTGGGGGACCGGGATGGCGAAAATAAACCAGATCGAGCAACCGGTATGACAAGGGGATTCGAACAATACGATTCTTGTTTTGAATAATAACGCATTATCGTCTTGTTATGATAAGGTGGTGTTATTACTTTCAGGAAGGACAAAGGTTACGTTATTTGTGTATTTTATTGTGCTGACGTCGTCCTTGTCATTAAGGATGTTGTTGTTGTTGTTGTTGTTAAGTTCGTAAACACACTACTTGTTTTGTTATAACGATAAACTATAATACGTGTTGTTTTTATTCATTTTTTGTTTTATTTTCTGCAGAAGGAAGAGGAACGACAAGAAAACGAAGTGCAGCCAATGGCCGGAATATATCACATAACAACGACTGACTTTGATCCAAGTGTACATATTAACGACAGTACACCACTACATAACCGTGTACACGACGGTACTTATGGATATACCGGTCCTGGACCCCCAAAAGGTGACTCTCACACAACCAGACATAAAACCAGAGGAAGTGACTCATCCACGGAAATTATTATCAATATTGATGTCTCTAATAGCCCAAATTTTGACAACAATCTAAATGGCACGCCTACAGATGAGTCGTTACCAGGGCAACTGTCACAACCAACTCGTGGAAATTTCCTAGTTCCGAACGCTGCGGTCACACGTGATCGGACGAGCAGTGCAGCACAGCGATTCCCGTCTGGATCAACGTGTAGCTCGGAATCGGACGAAGGGATTTGTTTGGATCAGGAATGTGTTTACGTTAGCAGACAAGAGGCCGATTGTGACAAGCTGCTTGTTGCATAATAAGAGTTTGTTTGTTCGTTTGTTCTCTTTTCCTGTTGTTTTCGGGACATCGCACCGAGGACATAATGAGTGTGCACCTATATGTGCATATGCAACTTATTGCACGTGCGCCCATGTTATGTGTCTCTGCATCTCTATTCGTAATGAGGATCTAATAACATTAACATAGTATGGTCATTACAACCGAATGAAGCTTATCACATAAAACTAAAAAGTATATGACGGTATATTTATTATTAATGTAATCGTTATCTTTATATCGAAATCTGGTGGGTTGGCGGTGAGGGGGGGGGCGTTTAAAATAGATAAAAGTAATTTATTATAGCCGATTAAAAAGTTCGGCCAAGTTGATTGATCTCAAATATCACCTATCGGTTGTAGTATTCGTTTGTGTGTATTGTTACCTGTAATCGGTAAAAAAATACTGTTTGTTTAAAAAACAAGCAGTTAAGTATAGGTAAACTTACCTGAATGGTAGTTAGCATTGTACACAGTCAGCCAAAACTTCTTTTATTTATGACGTCACTCTAAATTATTGAATCAATGGGGATGTCTGATGGCTGTTTCATCTTTCACTTCGTCTCATTACCTTTGGATGTCGGTCGGACTATTTAGCATACCTTGTGCATGGAGCTGGCCCGTAAAACAGGAAATATAATCACTGAGTCATAGAATGGAAGTGTACTTAGTTGTTTGGCGGGGCGGTGGGGGGGGGGGCTGTGTAACATCATTTACGACCTGATGGTTTTATGATCAAAGTTGCTTACAAGCCAGCTACAGTAGTCCCCACATAACATGGACACCAATGAACTATGGACCCAATATTGAGGTAGAGCACGTGGTTTGCGAGCAGGTGACAGATTCAAATTAATGGATTTCATGGTCCTCGGTGAGTGAAGGAGTCGTGTGTACCTCGCATCAAGTCTAACCCGGGACATCGGACAACGAGACAATCATATAGTTTTGAAGCGACGATGCAGTTTATTGACAAGAACCACATTATCACATTAATTGCTATACAATTTCTATTATGATGCCTCGTATTAGTGGATGTTCCGTATCCGTGAATATTACGAGCATTTGTCCTGAATAACGACGGATGCAGAAATCCTGCAGTTGTAACAATTAAATTGAATCACTAACGATATATTTCACTGGTTATAGATCTCGTAATTTTTCGATATCACTATATTTTGTTTCCTTTCGATACGATGGACAACCGTCATCTTTACTAATATCGACTGACGATGTTCGTGTGCTGAAGACCTATTTTTAATACCGTATAAATATTATCGGTCAGATGTAAACCAGACGAAGTTAAACGGTCGTTTGAAGAGAACCGGTCGCTCCGATGCAAACAAAGAGAGCGCGCAAGGGAAATATCCTGCTACCAGCCAAATAAGTAACAAAGTCACGAAAGGTCTGTTCCACATGCATGCTAACAATCTCTAACCCTAACCTTAACCCCTAACCTATACTCGTTAATCCGAGCATGCGCAGTTGACCAATATCCCGATTTGGGCGGTAGCGGGGTTATTCCCATGACCTCTCTCCAAAGTAATATGTTCTTCCGAGCAAAGACATCTTGTCACTGTTCTTTGTCTATTTATGTCACTGTACACTAAAACCACTAGACAGTAAATACGACGTGTATGGACATGTTTTTACGGTCGATTGTGACCTATGCCTGTGACAATTCATCCTGTGACTTTCCGCTGTAATCGTCAAAACATGGCGTACGTTGTACAAATCGATAAGTTGGCATTAATCTTGGAAACCTTAAGAGGCTACTTACTGTACGTATGTTAAGGGGCGTAGTCGGTTTGGTCTGTCATCCCAGATCCGGATTTGACTGATATGTGCAAAATAGCGTCCACCCACCAATGATAAACGATGCGAAATGGCACAACTCGTTTCTGGTAATCCGGTACGTTCTTTTTAAAGCCAATTCTGAAGTAAATTGAATCTGCGACCGTCTTTCGTTTGAAATTCTCCACCATCCTATCCTGGCTTTTACAAACGACGGAGGGTCGCATTATGCTGGGTCAGGATATGTGCAATACAAACTGTCTGATCTTCGTGTTAGTCAATAGTCGCAGTGTATAATGACGCTGCCGTTTTAGTAATAAAACTTTGATAACATTCAAAATGTTGTTTTAGTTGTTCTGTGTAGTCCAGCAATAAAGCGAACAAAAAAAAAACGCGACATGGACGTATTTCAATTAATATTTTAAAGTGTGGTTTAAACCGAAATAAAGTAACAACAAATTTACATAAATGACTAGTTTTGTTCACGGTTGATTGGAATATTGGTAAAGTAACAACAAATTTACATAAATGACTAGTTTTGTTCACGGTTGATTGGAATATTGGTAAAGTAACAACAAATTTACATAAATGACTAGTTTTGTTCACGGTTGATTGGAATATTGGTAAAGTAACAACAAATTTACATAAATGACTATTTTGTTCACGGTTGATTGGAATATTGGTAAAGTAACAACAAATTTACATAAATGACTAGTTTTGTTCACGGTTGATTGGAATATTGGTAAAGTAACAACAAATTTACATAAATGACTAGTTTTGTTCACGGTTGATTGGAATATTGGTAAAGTAACAACAAATTTACATAAATGACTAATTTTGTTCACGGTTGATTGGAATATTAACTTTATTATGTTTTTAAACTTTAATTCTTTCTACTTGGATATTTCAATAATAAAAATAGCAACAACAAAGTCGTATGGCATAAACTATTTTTCTTCAGTTTAAAATTTCGTACGAAACAGGCTGTTTTCTAAAAACACACCTGTTCAAGGTTGCTTTCACAGATTAGTAATAATTATCTTTTAAATCTCTTATAGGCTTTTACAGACATATTAATTGGGATTATAATTATATTACATATAACTTGTACAACACATTTGAATGGCTCTTGTTAGTAAGGGCGCTTTATTAAATATACGCTATTATTATTATTATTATTATTATTTTCAGTTGGGCTCAATATAATAGCTTGTTAACTCTCAGAATGTTTCAGACAGGTTACAGTAATGATAAAGTACTGATGGTGACCGTAGTTAGTTGTGATGATAATATTTACAGATTAATAAATTTGTGTGCGCATACCATTGAGATAAATGTACAATAATGGGGTCATGTGGGAACCAGCACTAAATACATTGAGTTACTTGATGTATGTGCGTGCGTGCGTGCGTGCGTGCGTGCGTGCGTGCGTGCGTGCGTGTGTGTCTGTGTTCTGTATTTATTACGTCTCTGCATTGAAGTGGAATGTCTTATTTTTGAGTTCTGATTCTAAATAAAAATTTGCGAATAATTAATATCTTGAACTATGTGCTTTTGCCGTATCTTTTACGAGATGGAAAATGTCAGCCCATTTTATTACTGCATTACTTGATGTTTACAATTAATAAACTTGGATTCATGTAACACTAAAACAAAAACACTAATATTAATAACGTACTTAATATTTTCCATGTTTTTCTAGACATATAGCCAGCTAAACACCTTAAATTAAATTAAATCAGAGATAATTGTCAAAGAAATGAATTTATACACGTTATACGTTATATATTGTAAAACGCTTTAGAGCAGCTATATATCTGAATAGGGCAAGCATGCGTGCGCGCGCGCGTGTGTGTGTGTGTGCATTAAAAAAGATAAGCTCTTAATGGCAACGTAAAGTGGATCATTTCATTCTTATCTAATTTCACTGAAACTATAAATAAATGTGAAATTACCAGATGACATTCTACTGATAAACATTAACGATCTTGTCGTCAACGAGGATGATTAGAAACTAGACACAATTATAAATTTGATATTCAAACATTTGATTTATATATTAATGATATGTTTGTAATTTGCATCTGATGCTCTTACACGAGCCTTGTCTGTAATTATAACCTATTATAATAAACAATAGGATATATAGTTTATACAAAATTTAAGTATGCGAGTTGCATAAGATATATTTAACATATTAATTGATCATTTGTCATCAAAGAAATGAAACAAGGCCATCAATCTTTACACGTCACGGTTTCTTCAAAAGTTAGTACGAATTATGAACAAATTGAGAAAAGAAATTTATGTAATATGAATTGCTTTCTAAAAAGTCCTGTTCACGCACGGTCGTAATTTAGCATGGATTTATAAACCAACAATTATATACCGGCTGGGATATTATCATATAAAATACCCTCTCCTCGAAAATGTACTGAGATATAGTATTTTGCCGTTTAGATCCAACGAACATGACTAGCCCGTACCTTGTATTCTTCGTAGCCGCGCTTTGGGAATATTTTTTTATTAATTTCAACCTGTGCTTCGCATATCATTGTTTGGGTCATTAAAACTAAATCCCACGATATATCATTTAATACAAAACCAATTGTCAAATGTCAGTTATATTATTCCAATGTTAACTTCCTTACACCCATTGACCTCAAAGTGGGGCGCCTCCGTGGTCTAGCGGTAGCGTGTTGGACCACAGACCACTACCAGCCGTGTTCGAATCCAGGCGTGGGCATATCTGAAGGTTCTTTCGTCTTTCACTTCGTCTCATTACCCTTGGAGGTCGCTCGGCCCATTTAGCCTACCTTGTGCACAAAGGTGGCCATAAAACATCAATCATTGACCTCAAAGTAAACTAGACCGAACACGCCACCGATTTGATAGCAAACAGGTCCCAACTTCCGGTCGGGGCAAAAAGGAACGCAGACTGCAAAATTAGGTTTATAAACGTGGTGCATTCTTGTTGCGTCGTTGGTTGCATAAGCCGTGGGGATGGAAGTATACAAAAGGATTATCTTTTCATTGGTAAGTATAAGGAACACAGTTAAAATAGCTGTTAAACTTACTTAAAGCGTTTTTTTGCGGGAAATTAAGGTCAACTATTTTTATATTTAGCCTATTCTACAATCGCCGGCCCGTCTCTGCAAACACTAATGAGTGCTCGGTCTAGTTTTCTTTCAGGTCAATGATCCCAACTAAACTAGATCTACGGACTTGCATAAAACGACGTTTACATATTTGATGGTATATAACACGACAGAAGTAATACAGATTCTCTCTGTGTCAGCTCCGGTGGCCTAGCGGTTAAGCACGCGGCACTTGTTGCTAAGTGTCACAGGTTCGAACCCAGCAAGAGGTCGAAACTTTTCCAGAGATTCATTTCTCGGCTCACAACATCGCTGGCGGCTGAACACGTTAAATGGCGCTGCCGTCTCTACTGAATTATTAAAAATAAAGGGGGACGTTAAAACACTCTGGCAGTGACCACCCTCAGGGTATTTCGGCTCCATCTTTCCGTACTGCTCCCCTGTGAGTGGTGGGGGAGGTTTCTCAACCACTCAAACATAGAGGCTGTGCTGAATAAGCGACAGCCTGGGGATTTTCGCCGAACAACAAAACTAATAACAGAATCTCTGCACACACAAAATTATAATGCACACATCACAATAAGTGTCCGTATTCTTAGGTTTAAAACTCGAGGCGCAGCCGCTTCAACGTTGCTTTTTGCCCCTAAGTGAGTGCTGTTTGGTCATGGTGGCTCAATCAAACACCAGTGAGTGCTCGGTCCAGTTTTCTTTCAGGTCAAGGTTACAGCGATTGTGGGCGGCAAATATGCCCAGCCGTCAGTGGCGAATCGGCTCAGGGAGTTTGGTGATCTTTGGCAAATTGACCCGTAACGAAAAGGCTTTGGTGCCGGAGCCTAATCGGAAAGCCTCAATACACCTCCAAGGCTACACGACACGACTGATTTGGGGGCATTATAGTAATTAAAGCTCACCAATATACCTGGAGCATTTCGTCTTCGAACTAATCTTTGACGGCAACATTTAACCCAAAACACAGTCGAGTGGACATATAGCTACTTAACGGCAGTTCTGATTGAAAAAGAACTTACGCTTGTTATATTCTAGATATGTTATGGGGGCGGGTTGCCGCACCATACTATCTGGGTTATCCTGAGAACCGACCGTTCACTGAATGACCCTAATTATATTATGCCTTGAGACCGTTAAGCTAAGATTCCGCATACGCGGTATGCGAATCCGGATGCGACAAAACAAATTGGAAAACGTGTAAACGCACAAGCATGATTCCATATGTTTGGCGTGGTCTAGCGGTAGCGTGTTGGACCACAGATCACTACCACCCGTGTTCGAATCTCGGCGTGGGTATATCTGAAGGTTGTTTCATCGGTGACTTCGCTTCATTACCTTTGGATGTAGCTCGACCCATTTAGCCTACCATGTACATAAAAGTGGCCATAAAACACCAATCATCATCATCAAAATATTGTTTGGAGGCGTATGAGATTTGCGAAGGCGACACAATGGATCGCTCTGGATGGAATGCGAATACAAAGCGGACGGTAGAATCCTGAAATCTACGGCCCATGGAGGGTTTTCCCAGGAAGATAGGTCAGAAGATGTCCGAAAACGTATGGATATTCGTTTATATGGAAGCACACAAATCGCATACCGCGTGTCGCATACAGCGTATATTGAACCTTATAGCTTTATGGATGTGATTCGCTATCCCAGTGGTGACCCGCTAGTATAATTTAACTATTCTCCGCCAGATGTCCTACTAGTTATGTCCTACTAACTATGAATAATGTGAGAAGAACTGATTAAAAGCAAACTAATGGCTACTTATACAGTGAGCGGACATCTAGACCGGAGTGATGTCCTCGCTTGGGCATTCTGTTTGTATCAATGGTTCAGTTCTACCGTTGCTTTCTCGGGCATATGTCTGAGATGTGACAATTGTCGAGGCTACTCAACGCAACTCATTTGGGGGCATTATACTAATTAAAGTATTTAAATATCACAAAGCTCCTCTGTGACCGAATCTGTTTGTGTTAGCGTGCAACCTACCTCAGCCAACCCAGGTGGGTCTTACTGGTGTGTAGAGTCACTCCACCAGACTCCCCCCCCCTCCCACGCCTGGTCATTCATTGGCTGGTTTGACTGTGGACATAGCACTCTGCTAAAGTTAGTATTGGGGTATTTTAGCTCGGGATGATTTGTTATAGGCATATTTTAGTAAAAATATCAACAGATATATGATACACGATATATAAACGACCGCCTTATGACACGAGAAGTACCATCATGACCGTGAGGCGCTCCGTTAGCGGGAAATCTGAGTTAGAATCCGACTGTTACCCGTTATCCCCTAGGGAGTTATCCCTCTACCATATGTCCCAAATGTAACCAATGTCGAGGTTAAATAACTCACTCACTCACTCACTCACTCACTCACCCACTCACCATTGTGAACCATACACTTCAGCCAAAGAAAGTTAATATTGTTGTACTGCGACGATACATATATTATTTATGGTTTATAAGACTACCATCTTGACGAGTCACCGGCTGTCCTTTATCGGGATGTCCTCCTATTAACACTGCGCAAATATCTAACAAGATCCGGCAATCACATTGTCCTATTAATAACACTTGACCTATAACCCCGATCACAGCTCGTCTCAGCTGATCCGATAACGGTCAGACTGTTATCAGAAAATATCCTGTTACGATAACGCCGTGCCAGGTAGAGAGAGCAGTGGGGTGACAATTAGGACAAAAAGTCATTATATGATAAGGATCGTTATAACCTTAATGTCAATTTGTTTAGTATATAGATATATAACTCCTTGAGTTAATAAGCGCTAATTAAAAGGGTAACCATTGTTGGTCAAATAATTATATAGCTATAGGTTAGCTGTGTATTTCGATCAACCGTAACACGGCGAGGGAAGATTTGCAGCACGAAACCAGCAGTACCGCCAGTGGAAGCAGCACGTTATGACGAGTGCGGGCATTATTACTACGTTATGACAATGTACACGAACATCATCGGATTAATTTTTGGATTAACATTGCAATGCCATATTTTAGGTATACATGTACGGGTTATAAGTACAGGCGCAGTAACGGGTATATGTTGAAGTTGCTCAATAACTAATGTGTTTCTTTCTGTCGAAGGTTTGTTCTTGGTTGCATCTGCACATTCGTTACAAATTATTGTCACGCGTACTGTGAAGCTTGCCTCAACCGCACCAACACACACACACACGCGCGCATGCGCGCGAACGTACACATACATTATATATATATATATATATATATATATATATATATATATATATACGCACACACATATTGCTGAGGGGTGTTAAGAAAACTTCAACCCACACTAATACCATGACTCGGCTAGAACAATTATGACATACTATAGGCTCACAGCAATTTGACAGTAGCACAGCATTAAGTCGTATGATTGATGCCTGGTATTGCTGCTTTGAAGTGATTATCTTAAAGTATGGTACACTCTTTTTCTATTTTCTCTCCTCGTGAATTTGATAGATTTCTGCCAAGATAAAACTGCCATTCTCTACAAGAATTCGCTGACTATTGCATTAATGGGTTCGTCTTTTCCCTGGTATTGGCGTAATCTTGAATTTATAGAGAGTTAATTCACTTGTTTTCAATCAACGGGAATAATAAACACTTTCCATCACTGTGGTCTATGTACCATGGCCAACAATGTAAAGTTCTTAGAATGGTAATTATACTAATGTTGTTATCACTGTGTTGTGAATTCCCATTTATCCTATAATTGTATCGCCTTGAATACAAATTAACGGGATCCGTTTGAGCCAGACGGAACACGATTAGTG